>JANUSC010000256.1:0-325417 GCA_025200525.1 Camellia lanceoleosa | reverse complement strand
TACAATTTAGCTAATTAATCATGTTTGTTATATGTCTTGACAAAAGAAAATTCTAAGGAAATTTATATTTGGATTATGCATTTAAGTAGATATTTGAAATTAAAAAAATAATAATAACAAGTAAAATGTGAATAAAATATATATTAAATACCAGCATAAATGGCAGGAATGAGACTAGATGATATAGAAACAGGACTTTCGGGGGCATGGGAGGAAAACACTGCGGAGATGGGAAGTTGATAGGTTGAAGGATCAGGACTATTAAAGAAAATGAATGAGAAATCATTTTTAAACAAAGTTTTCATAATTAAATATGTAGTCTACTTCATTAGTTTGAATCAAATTTAAAAATTATTTTGAGAGAGGTAGACTACTTGTATACTTGTTACATTTGTATCTATTTCACTGAGTTGTGTATTCTATTTAATTTTAAAATATTTTTGTTTAACCCACCTAAAAAGTTTTGTGTGCATTTTCTACTTTTTCTCTATGACTTTGTTCTTCTCTGTGCTTTCTCTTCTTACGATTTCGGCAGCAGCCAACGACCATACATACATTTTTATAACTTTCTCTTTCTCTTTCCATTTCTCATTCTCATTCCTCATATATAGTCATCACATTGACCATCATCGATTAGGGGTTCACGGCACAATCAACTTTGACTTCTCACTTCACCTTTAACAACAGAAGCAGAGATGAGTTTCAGCAAAAGATAAGTATATCTACTCAGATCGCAGTGCTAGATAGATCTACTATCAGAATCCTTCTAGAATCTAAACTAAAAATAGTTGTCGAGATACAATTCTTTCTCTCTATATATATGTTTCTTCTCCGCTTCTGATCCTCTAAGTTTTTCTATATTTTCTGCCTTTCTCAAAACTTCCTCTTTTCTGTTTTAATGGAGAAAATTTTCAAGAGATTCTAAATGAGAGTTTGTTTTTCAAGTTTTAATTACATGCGATGAAAAGCTGTAAAATTTTCCCACAATTTTATTGTTTTTTTTTTTTGTGTTGGAAATGAATCATGGTTTTAAAAAGCTGCCAAGAATTTTTCTGAGTTTCATAGCATACTTTGAAATAGTATAATGATTTACAATTTCGCTAACTTTCTTTAGAACTACAAAATTTTCGGATTTTTTATAATTTGTTTTCAATTTGATTAACATAAGGGTTAAATGCTTAATAGAATCATAATTTGGCTTGTAATAGTTTTCTGATTCAAGAAGCATAGTTTTCGAGTTTTGATCGGTATTGGAGATAATTTGCTTAAATCTCTGAAATTGAAAAATAACGAATTTTTTTCATTGTTGTTGTTACATTATTTTTTTACTTTTTTTTTCTTTTAGTTTATCAATATTTAGCACATTTTATTATATTTTTTTCTCCCCAATTTACCTCTATTTATTCGTTTTTTCGGTAATATTCTAGACATTCCGGTTGAGTCTCAGTGATTATTCTTGACATCTAGTGAACATTTTGGACATTTAGTGACTTTTAGTGATATTTAGAACACTCTGGCTAATTTACATTAATTCAGCGATGCTTTCAGGCGACTTTACGATGATGTTGAATATTCCGGCAAATTTCTAGGGATCGTTTGAGAGAAGTCCAGTAGTGGTGGAATGTAGCAGCATCTTTAAATTTTTTTTTTTTTGAAAAAAATAATTTTTTTTATCACAATTAAAAATATATAAAGATTAATTGATATTGTAGAGACCCCATTTTTTACCACCCTTAAGACTTGGGCGTTACTGATGGTTTTTTGGGTGTGAAAGGTTGTGTAGTGCAAAGGGTCGATTTCTTCGACGAGAGGAGAGTCAAATCCAAACTTCACACCCCATTGTGGAACAAAGCTATTTTGAATGGTTTTTAGACCTTAAAACCCTTTCTTTCAAAATAGTTTTGAAAAGAAGTTTCTACGATGTTAGGGGCTGCATTTTTGTCAAATGTTGCACTTTTGATGGCCCGAGCAGGACAAAGTGGAAATGAATGAAAGAGAGTTGAAATATTTGAAAAAATCTTTCAAAACATCTTGTTTAGGGGTTTGGAGTTGAAGAAAAGAGGAGAAGAGGGAAGAAACCTAGCTGAGGAAGAAGATGGGCTTGAACCGTTAAGAGAAGGCGGCAGAGTCCTCGTTGAATCAGTCTGTCCTTTTTGAATACTTGGATTTCAGCTATGAGGCTACCACCGTTGGAAAGAAAGAATTGGTCACAGGCTTCATTTTACATAAGAATCTCCTAAGCTAGTCACGGATGGGGAGATATGATTGGTTGAAGTTGGGCATCATTCGGTTGGACAACCGAGGCGAGGCAGCCTTCACTAAAAGATGGATATCTCTTAGCACACATGGAATTTTGAGGTGGGGCTTCCAAATTTGGAAAAAAGAATACTTCCAGGGCTATAGTTTAGGCTCAAGAATGACCTGAAAAGGAGTCCAGATGAAGGAATTAGGCTTGCTTCAAGAGACTGATTTTTCCATCGGCCTCTATGGAAGTGCATCAGCCTGGTGACCTCAGCAACTATATGTCAGCCAAAAAGTGATCCTTATTGGCCTAAATGGTGGCGGTTGGCACAAAGATGGCAGTTGGCCAGAAGTGTCAGCCGAAATTGACAGATATTTCTCCTCCGGTGTTGTACACGCATCGGATATTTCCAATTGAGATATTTCACCCAAACCTCTCTTTTGCTATATAATGAAGCCTTATATCTCATTTTCAAGGGTTATAACATTTTCTTGAAGGCTTAGAAATTTGAGAGCTTCTCACTCTAGAATTCTCTCTCTCTAGAGTTTTGTGAGCAAAACTCTCTCCCTCTAAAATTCTCTCATTCTCCTCTTGTTTAGGCTTAGAAGTGAAAATTTCCTACACTTTTGCAAAGAGACCCTTAACCAAAGTTGATCATCTTTGGGTTGAGGTAGCAGGGACTTTGTTTGAGCTCCAAAGGCTAATTTTGGCTCAGATTTTAGCTAGTTTTGTTGCTGCATCAAGAGGTATAACTCTCCTCTTTTGTATTTGTTTTGCACTTGCTTCACCACCCCTTTTCCATTGTTTTGGGGCTGTTTTTAGGGTGGTGTTGAACTACAAAACCTCTGTTTTTCCTTTGTTTTCAGTCCTAAAAGTGTTGGTTTGTGCCTTGGTTGGCTAGGGGTTGTCCTCCTTTTGCTCCCTTGGCTTGTATGCCCTTTGAGGCTAACTTTCAAGCCTTTCAAACAACTTCTTTTGGCTTTAAAACCATTGAAATCAAGGATTTTCAATGGTAAAAACCCTATTTTGAAACCCAAAATAGGAGGGTGGTCCTCTCCTCTTGTCTTGCTTGCTAGTGTTGATGGCCAACCAAATGAGCATGTGTTTTTACTTCTTTGTGGCTTTATTTAGGCTCATTTTTGTGACTTATCAGACCTGCCATAACTCTTTTTTTGGCTTTCTTGGTCACCTCTTGCATGCTTATTGCACTTGTAGTGTAAATCCTCTTTGCTAGTCTTGTTAGCCTTACAAAGTAGCGTGCTCTTGTGGTTTGAATTAGCTTAGTTCAAGCATGTTTTTGGTATTATTTTGGCATGTTATAACTCTGATTTTGATTGGTGGACTCACCTCTTGCATGCTTTATACACTTGTAGTGTAATCCATGCTTACTAGTCTAACATGCTTGATGTTTTGGCCAATCATGCTAGCTTATTTTGGCTATACTCCATACATGTTTTAGCATTATTTTGGGCTGTTTTAGGACTGTTTTGGGCTTCCTTGGTCATATGACTCATGTTTTGTATAGCTATAGTGCAAATGCCTTGACTAGTCTTGAGTTTTGAGGCCCCCACCATGCTATACTTGTGATGTTTGCATGCATCGGCATCATTTCGAATGTAATTTCAGAGATTTTTTCTTTGCTAAACTCTCATGTTTATCACTCTTTAATTGTGTTTAAGAGTTGAGCATTATGCCTTGTGTATGAGCCAATACATGAGCTTATTCTTCTTGCTATCTATGCTACGAGTCTAGCATGTTTTTGCCACTATTTTGACCTGCCTTAGACACATTTTTGAAGGTTACGGTCATTTGAGCATTGCTTAACATGGTTGTAGTGTAAAGGGCTTGACTAGTTTTGAGTTTCGGGGCCTTTAACATGTTGTTGCATGTTCATGAGGTTTGGCATATTGATTAGATAGCATGTTGTCACATGCTTGTTCCATCATATTGTTGTTTGCATTGCATGTTTGCATGTATACATCGCATTGCATTTGGCATGCTTGAGTTATATTGCATTGTGTGTGCATATGTCGCATTGTGTTTGAAATCTTGTGCATGCATTGCATTGTGTTTGGTTTGGGTGTTAAGCCAAACCACGAAACGAGGGACATTTCATACGTGAAGTGATGAAACGTGCCTCAATTCTCGGTCGCCGACGCTCTTGATCATGCATGATAGAGTTCTAGGCATTTATGTGTTTTTGTGCATTCATTTTAAATTAAATTGTGCACACTTGGCTCCTTTGGCCATCATGCATTGAGATGCATGATTGATGGCTCGAGGCGAGCACTACCTCCTTTGAGCCTAAGACATGATAAGGAGTGTGGTTGCGGCGCATATTTTCTTGTAAATACATTGCCATGCCTATGTTAGTACTCTATTTGCGACAAAAGAAGAATTTGCAAGCGTTGGCGATCGACTACTTAATCTGCGATCGACCATCAAAGTTGGCCGATAGCCTTGAAATTTGGCCGATAGCCATAAACTCGGCCGATGGCCCTCAAGCAACCCGACCAGCTCTCGGCATGTCCATAAGGTGGATCAGAATCATCTTGGAGGTTGGCACAATTTTGAAGTCCAAAATAGTGCAAGCGGAGGCATCATGAGGCACGCGATTGGATTTCAGAAATGAAGCCGACCGAGCACACATGCATCCCCGTCATGAGGCTATTTTAGCGCTTTTGATATCTTAGAATAGTTATTTGTTTCAACTTTGTTTTTGTAATAATTAATTAGCTTGTTAGTTAGTTAATTTTGGCATAATTAATTAAGCTTAGCTTAGCGTAGCTAGTTAGTTGATTCATTAGGACCCTCCGTCGAGAGGCGAATTTTGTAATAAGTGTGCGTGAGTGTATGATGCATATCTTCCAACCCCATTTCTTTCTCCCTTTTATTTACCAGCTTTTGATGGTTAATTTTAGGAGCATGTTTCATTTAGTATATTTATGCTCGCATGTTTGCATTCATTCATCGTATTGCATGCACGGGCTCGGCAGCATCATACTAAGCGCATTGTATTTCAATACCAATTTGAACCGTGTTTAACAACATTTTATCAAGTGTTGCATTCATATGCCATCTGAGAATAGCGAGCCAATCTTAGTTGCATTTTGCATGTATTGCATTAGGCATTGTTAACTTAGCTAGGATCATGCATTGATTACTAACTAGCTTTTGTTTTGGCTCAGTACTAGGTAGCTTTTACGCTTTAGCATCCTTGCATGCGTGTAAGTGTTGCCATGTTTAGCATGATTTCCATGAGGCTAATTGCTTATTTGCTATAACTGCTGAATGCACGTGGGTGAAGGCTAGATTGCTGAATTGGAACAATTCATAATCTGAGTTTTAAGCCCACTCGAGGGTGTCAAATCACGTCTTAGCCTACTTGCGAGTAGCACCTTCAAACCGTTTTCAAACAAACAAACATGAAATGTTTTGTTCCAACAAGCGATCTAGTCTATACTTGTATAATGTGCGCATCACATAGTAATTCTAAAGCTAATACACTAGAATAAGAAGCATGTGTTTTCAAAAATAACATATCATGTTAGTAAAGGCGATCTTTGATCGGACGTGAAAGTGCTCATTGCATGACCTTCCTTCTCGTACCCAAGTTCCCGAGCCGAGACAACTTTGGTGATGGCGGACACATAACCTTAGGCACGAGTCAAGGTTTCCTAAATTTCCCAAAATAAAAATTTAGGTAGTGACTTTGTATCGCAAAAGTAGTCCATGTTTGGCGATTCTTTATTAAAATTAGTTTTCAAAAGCGATTTGCGGTTGGACTCTTTGGTGATTTATCAATCTTGCATTGCACTTTGTAGGATTAGATTGAGAACCATGACATTGAGTCGAGCTGTAGTAGCTAATGAACCAAGCAGTTGGCGCCTTTTAGCGCGAACCATAACGTTGAACGCGTCTCTGAGATATAAGTATTTTATTGTGAAATTAGATAAATTTTAAACTTTGTAGGTAGGACTTCTCAGTAAGTTCCCAAAATAAAAAGGATCGTGGACCACATGACAAGCATTTGATAAGCAATTCTCCATATCAAGGCGTTAGGATTTGGAAGCTGCAAAACTTGGATTCCAAACAAGGAATCATGGCACAAGTTAAATTTTTTTAAAATATATATATATATATCATGGCACACTTGGTACAATCCGAAGCAGCCACATCCTAATAGTTGGAGGAGAAGTAGGAGGCAGTTTCTATGCGTTATTACTATAAAAGATTTCATGGCCAGCATTTGGAAGGTCCACTACGAAAACAACTTAAGATTAATTCTTGCACTCTACTTTCCATATATTTCTATCAATTTCTAACAATACAACAAATTACATTTTTGGCAATTAAATTTTTAGTTGTCAAAAGTCATTTTTAAGTCGTCAAAGATTTTTACCGACTAAATTTTTTGATTGCCAACTTTGTCGCTGCATGATTGTCAGGAAAGGTATTGGCGACTAATTTTTTTTTAGTCGCTGAAAGTTGCCAATTGGAAACTAAAAATTTAGTTGCCCAAAGTTTTCAATAAATGTGCTTTTTTGTTTTAACGACTAAAATATTTAGTTGCCAAAAACCGTTGGTTTCTTTTTTACTACCAATTATTTAGTTGCTAAAAACGTGGCACTCCTTTTTGGCTATCAATTTTTTAGTCGCTAAAATAATATTGCTCCTTTTTAGCTACACTTTCAATTTTTTAGTCGCCAAAAACTTTCATTTTTTTTTTTGCTAACTATTTAGTAGCCAACAAGTTCCTTTTTATTTTTTGGCTACTAAACATTTAGTTACCAAAAGTTCTATTTATTAATTTTTTAAAATGCACAAATTGAATATTTTTCATTAATTTCTAAATTATATGCATTACATTCTCAATATAACATGCAACATGTGCATCTGAGAATAATACATCTATCAATTATAACCTAAATCCATTATCAATAATACTCATTTATTATCAACTATCTAAAAACTTTAACTTGTAACATCATATTCCCAATATCATATAAATCCATACCACCAAGTGTAATCCATCTAAATTAAATATTACATACAAAAACCTTTGGATTTCCAAAAGCAGAGGATTGTACAAAAATAAATGTCTTCCATATCTGAGAACAAATGCTCTTAGTACACAAAATAAATATCACAATAGCCCATGCAAAAGCAATGCATGAAAATAAATATAAAATAAATAACTATTAGCACTTATTCAATAAAATTGACATTTCAAATTATAAAATTAAGAATTTTGATATATTATACTCGCAAATTATGACAATTATAAAATTAATAATTCTAACTTTCTACCTTGCTAGGTCCTTAGTATTGCCAATTCGTGAACAAACATAGTTTATCGAGTTGTAATTTTTCCTAGAAAATTGGCTTGCTTTCGCTCGGCCTTGAAGTCACAGCTTAGCGAAAAATCGTTTGTCTCGATAGTTTTTGTTATATGCAAAAAATACTAGGAAGGTGATTTGTATGCTCGGCACCTTGTGGTGGCTCGAGCAAAAGTCATAAGAGGAACACGTTTAGGTCTCATTGCTCGGCGACCTTGGCCTTGTTTTCTATAAAGGCGTGATTCAATACATTTCTTGGAGTGCGTTCCGGATCTACTTCTTGGGGATTAGGGTTTTTTTGGAATTCTTGGCTTCTTTTTCCTTTGATTACTTTGAGAGTTTAGTCATGAATTGAGTGAGTTAAATCGAAGGGTTGTGTATTTACTTTTATCAATACATGAGAGTTCTTCTTCGATTGGATTAGGAGATTCAAGCATGGAGTCTTTGAAAGTGTTGAAGCTACTCGTAGTCGTTGGTTGACATGGATGTTGTGGATTCAACATCAAGTGATCGAATTGAGACGAAGCGGTGGTGAAAGAGACAGATTATTGAAAATAATTTCTGAGTTTGGGCTAATTGTTTGGTAAATTTGTGTTCTTTTTTTCTTCATAGTGGATTGATTAGTGGCGTTTTGCTAGTGGGTTTTTATCACAATTGATGGTTCTCCAACTGTGATTTTTTCCACATAAAAATCATTTGTGTCAATTTATTATTGTGAAACAACAATCTAAATCACTTTTGTACGTGCTAGATGATTTAGATTGTTAGTTCTAATTGTTTGGGAATTGTTGCAATTAAATCTATTATGAATCATGAGTCATATCGATTTTTCAATTGGAATTAGAGTGGATCACTCTTTGATTATAATAAAACTATAGGAGTATGATTTTGTGTGATTCGTGTCATGGATTCAATTTGTGAAGGTAACTCAACCCATAAACCTCCATTACTAGATGGGACAAACTAATCTTATTGGAAAGCTCGCATGAAGGCTTTCTAAAAATCTATTGATGAGAAAGTTTGTACGGTGTCATCTATAGATGCGATGAACTGTTGTCACCATCGATGGTATTGATATCTCCAAACCACTTGATATATGGGATGAAAATTATTATCAAAATTCGAGTTGGAACAATAAAGCACTCAACTCGCTTTTTTGCTCCGTCACACTAGAAGAGTTTCGTTGTATTTGTATGTGTGAGATAGCAAAAGAGGCTTGGGACATTCTTGAGTCAATTCATGAGGGCACTACTGCTGTTAAAATATCAAAACTTCAACGTCTCACATCTTCTTTTGAAACTCTTTTTATGTGAGATGATGAGACGTTTAATGATTCTTATGCCAAACTTAGTGACGTCGTGAATTCATGTTTCACACTTGGTGAAAAAAATCCCTGAATCTAAAGTTGGAAAATTTTTGAGGTCATTACCCGAAGGCTTCCAATCAAAAGTGACAGCTATAGAGGACGCTCAGGATGTTGAGAAGCTCAAGCTTGATCGGTTGGTTGAAACTTGCGGACTTATGAAGCCCACAGATTTCTAGAAAAAACAAAAATATAGTATGACTTTTACTAGTGCTCATGAGACTACTAAAACCTTGAGGTTGAGATTTATCTAGAATCCAAAATGGCTGACTATGTTTACCAAACAGTTCAAAAAATTAAAAGAAAAAGAAGCCTAATTTCAAGGACTCTAGTTCAAAAGATAAGGGTAATAGAAAAAGCCAAAACTTTCCACCAAAAGTTGCTACAAAAAGCGAGAAGAAGAATGTGAAAGGACAAGGTGTCAAGTGCAATGAATGTCAAGGGTTTGGGGATATTGCATTGGAATGTCCATCGGAAAAGAACCGAAAAGAAAGTCTACACAATGACTTGGGATGATGGCGGTCGAGTAGGAACCGAAGAAACCTAATCTAGTGAAGATGGAGATAGTACCTACATAGCGTTCTACTCTAGCTTCACTCAATCAACAAAAGCGTGAGTTTGCTCATGTGTCTAGCTTGCATTGTGCTCTTACCTTTGATGGGAGTAATTATCTATCTTGAAAGTCGCGAGAATGCGGTGTACCTCGAGCTTGTGATCTTGAAGGTTAAGCGGCGTAATTGAAGAGAATGTTGAAAGAGGCGACAATCCAAGCAATGAAAAATCTTGTATACCATCCGTGAAGCAATTTACGAAGAAGAACAACAACGGATTGCTCTACCACGAAGGCTAAAGCGCATGGATGTTCTTAGTCAATTCCATGAAAGTGGAGAGTAATCTTCACAGTTATCAACACCCTTCATGCCTTAGTTGCTCATTTGGATGCTAGTGAAGAGAAAGAAACAAAAAGAAAATAATGAAACCTCGAGAAGAATAATGAGATTGATGGTGATGAACTTCATCAAGCCTATGAAAAGCTATACACTGAATCTCTAAACTTATCCAAGGTGAATGACAAACTCACCATCAAACTCAAAAGCTTGTGAAAGTGAGAATGCCAAGCTAAAGGAAGAGATTTGGCCCATTTGGAAAGGATGTCATCAAGATCTCAAGTGATAGACAAGATCTCTGTGCAAAAGCTTTTGACTTGTGAGAGCGAAAGGAATGAACCGAGAATCTATACCACATATGAAGAAGATTGAATCCTTGAGGTGACACAAGTTGCCTTTGGAAGAGCTAGTTGGTCGAGAAGAGGAAGAAATCAAAGATGCAAAACCACAATTGATATGTGGAATAAAGGGTCAAATACACTTGAAGACATCATTGGGTCTCAACGGATGAGTTGTGACAAAAGTGGGATAGGCTATGGTGATATAACACTGCAAAAGGGGAAGGCCTCTACATCTCGTGACATCAAGACTCAAGCTAAGGGGAAGTTGAAGATCCAATAGGATGATATATCTCTCCATCAACCTAAAGGGGATATGATCAACAAAAGGGAGGTAAAACTTGTTTTTATTTGTCATCGTTGTGGTAGAGATGGCCACATTCGCCCTTATTGTCATGAGCTATTTGGTAAGGTGTCTCAAAAATTTAGAAATTCTAATACTTCATGGGTTAGGAGACAACCTTACATGTCAAGGCGGACTACCAAGATTCATAATGGTATTCAAAATGCTAAGACTGTTACCAAGACCTCCAGTCCTGCTTCTATGAAGACTAAAAAGATATGGTGAGAAAGAGTGACCTAACTTGTTTTGTTGCTCACACTACACTGAAGCACGTGACTCACACATATGGTGTCACGACCCAAACCCGCCCCTAAAAGTTTGGTCCATGACTGGCCTATATATAGGCCTCAAACAAAATTTTACGAATATTTATTCAACTCACGGGCCTTAAGCGGAAGCAAATACCAACATAAAGATAACGCCCATTGAGCTTGTGCATACATAAAGACTTAAAATAATTTAAGCATTTGAATATACTTTCCATATCTACACATATAATCACAGAATTTATATAGATCTCACACACAAATACTTAAGACTCAATAAAAGACATAATTTTCCAATACAAAGTTAAAGCCTCAACACGGTGTAACTTGGTTGGTTTGATAGAGGCGAACCTCGATACAACTCTAGCGATGATCCCAATGGCTCACCTACATATATAAAATAAAAAGGGTGAGCTAGCTCGATGAGTAATATTAAAGTAAAGAGGTTAATGAATGATGTCCTTGACATTAGGAGAACATATTTCATAAATTTGAAGCGTATCTTAAATCATTTCAAAAGAGACATTTACCGTGTCATAATCTATGCCCTTTTCAAATGGAATGCATATTTTGAACCATTACAAAACATTTACATGGTACATAGATGCGCTCACTTATACCAAAGGATAGAAGCACTTTTCAAAATAGGATATCCATTCATGCATATAAAATAATACTTACGTAACATGAGTCATATAGCAATGTAAAAACATTTGCATTCATTTCATATGTTACGAGCGACCTCGGTCCATGTATAACAAAATGGCCTCGGGCCCAATCATATTTCAAAAGCGACCTTAGGCCCAAAGCGTATCATATCATTATCATGGAGTAGATGGAACATTGACATGTCCCCACCTCTCCTTAGGCCCAATTCATGTTTGTATGGATCCAAAATGTGACTCGTATAGACTCTAGAGGTGACTCCCACTGTAGCACTTAGTTCCGTACAGCACTTTGTTCCATATTAAAAGTCAGTGGGTCTTAAAGACTGAACAATCATGCCATAGCATAAGCGAAACAGATAAACAGAATGGCCTTGGGCCCACCACATCATACTATAAATAATTCACGTTTCTTGTTCATAATTCATTTCACATTTCTTGAAAACTTGTGCATTTTGACAAAATACGATATTTAGAGAATCATGTCATACATAAATCAAAATAGATAATGGAAAACATATCTTTACTATACTATTACTCACAATGATGGGCTTTTGGTAACAATGGGACAATGTCCTTGTTTTGATCTACAAACATAATGCACATAGCATAATATGAGAATATAACCAATCCCTTTCTTGTTCTTTAATCAATTAGTCATGGTGGTTCTAAACTCATTAGTCCTCAATAGGTCATAATCTGTCTTTCGGAAAATAGGAAGAATCGAAAGGAAAATGGTTTAGGAGGAGAAATGGTATAAAGCCAATAGATAGAAAGTGAACAATCTTCACCAATGGAGAGTAGACTTCTGGGGCTTGAGTTTAAGCTCAAGAATCACTTAAAACGGAGTCCGGATGCAAGAGATATGCTTATTTGAAGTTGGCTAAAACAGGGTTGTCCCGCACCTGCGGGAAACAGGGCCGCACGTGCAAGACAAGGTGCTTTTATTTCAGATTCATTTTTGGTACTGGAAGGGGACTACCGCACGTCTTGACTCTGGGCAAATTCCTTTGTCGAAAATGTTTGTTTGCTCTAACCTTTGTTTTCCATTTTCTAAGCTTGGTTCCAACTCTAATCAGAAAAACATGTAAAATTACCCCACAACATGATAGACTAACATCATTCAAGTGTAATTTCATTCCAAACAAATCAATCTTTGCCTCAAGTTCAAGATCAATGTTCCATCTTTCATAATCCTTAAAGTTCTCAAAGACAACCCACAAACACACTTGATTCTTGCATAATCTTGTTTTATGGACAATCTAGAGTTCATTTTATGGTATTCATTAGGTTGAGCTCAATCATAAACAAAACCATAGGATTCAAATACTAATTGCTTGCATTGAGCTCAATTAAATACATACATAAAACCCTAACCCAAATGGGTTTCAAATCTTCCAATATCATTAGGATTGCATGAAATTGATGCTTTAATCATAAAGATTCAAGCTAGATTTCCATACCTTAGCTCAATCTTTGCCTTTCTCTTAGCTCTCTTCAATTTCCCAAGCTTCCATGGTTGATCTTCTTCCTCTCTCTTCAATCTCTTCAATTTATCTTCAACCCCCATGAAGTTTGAGCTCTCTCTCTCTTAGAGAAGCTTTGTCTCTCTTTTGCCCTCTCTCACTCTCTCTCACGGTTCTCTCCCTTTCCCTCTCTCTTAGATATTTTTGGACCCAATTGATGAGTTCAACAACTCATATCATATATATATATATATAAAAGCTTATCACAATTAGGGAGAGCCAAACACGCCCTTACGAATCGTACGAAATCATATTCCAATTAAACTTCCCATATGACTCTAAAAATTATGCTGATCATAACTATGTACTTCGTTCTGGTTTCTAAAGCCTCTAAGGCCTTCAATTTGTCGTGCGAAGTTAGTTACCCAAACACACCTTAACGAATTAGACGAAATAAATTTCCACTTAACTTTCCCAAATAGCTCTAAAAATTCTCATTAACATATCCAAGTACTAAATTTTGATTTCTGAACCCATAAAGTCGGTAATTTCAGTTTTAAAGTCGTAACTCAACAGTTAATTCCTCAATTCAAATAGATATAATCACATTAAAGCACATTAACCCATAGGTAAATAAAGATAATTCCTTATACACATTTTGGGGTCGTTACATGTGGTATCTTGATAGTGGGTACTCTTGTCACATGTCAGATAACAAATCCTACTTCACATCTCTTGAGAAATATTGAGGAATTGTTACCTTTGGATATGGTGGCACTTCTAGAGTCATTAGTAAGGGCTCTATAAGTATGGCCGGTCTACCCAAGCTTGAAAATGTTTTCCTTGTTGACGACCTTAAAGCCAATCTTCTAAGCATCAATCAGATGTGTGACTCTCATCATGAAGTATTGTTTTCAAAAAATAAATATGAAATTTTGGATAAAAAGGGAAATACTATCATGCATGGAGTTCGCACATCTGATAATTGCTATGGGATTGTTACCACAAATGATCTCACTTGTCAGTCGGCCATCATAAGTAATCTTGACTTGTGGCATCAAAGATTAGGTCACATGAATTTCAAAGACCTAACTAAGATAGCCAATAAAGAGATTATGAGAGGAGTACCCAAAATGGGTAAGAATGTGAACAATTTGTGTGGGCCATGTCAACTTGGGAAGCAAACTCGTGCTCCTCATAAAAAGGTGAACAACTTAACAACCAAGCGTCCTCTTGAACTTGTTCATATGGATCTTATGGGACCTACTCGTACTGAAAGCATTAGAGGTAAAAGATACATTTTTTTAATTATTGATGATTACATTCGCTTTTCTTGGGTCAATTTTTTAAGAGAAAAATCTGATACATTTGATACTTTCAAGTCATTAGTCCTTAAAATCTAAAATGAACAGGGTGTTTCTATTGGGCGTATCATAAGAATCCGAACTGATCGTGGACGTGAATTTGAAACTAGCTCGTTCTCGGATTTTTGTGATATGCATGGAATTAAGCATGAATTTTCTACACCCATTACTCTACAACAAAATGGAGTTGTTGAGAGGAAAAATAGGGTAGTCAAGAGATGGCTAGGGTCATGATCCTTAGTAAGAAAGTTCCTTCAAGTTACGGGCTAAAGCCTTAAATCTTGTTTATGTTGTGAATGGTGTGTATTTAAGGCCGACACTTACTAAACTCCATATGAATTGTGGAAAGGGTTGAAACCTAATGTAAAATACTTCAAAACTTTTGGGAGTAAATGTTACATTTTCAAAGATAGAGAACCTTTAGGAAAATTTGACTCCTGAAGTCATGAAGGTATTTTTCTAGGGTATTCAACCACCAGTAGAGCTTTTTGTGTCTATAACATGCGTACTTTATCCTTAATGGAATCGATCAATGTGGTTGTAGATGACACAAGTTCTTCTACTGCATCTATACATGAGGAAGAAGATGGTGACTTTCAAATCTTGGATACTAAACCACCAAGTCAAGGAGAAGTACAACTCCAATCTCAAGAAAGTGAACCAGCACCAACTCCTATGGCAAGCTCGAGTCCAAAGAGTGCACAAAGAGACACCATAACCGATGCTCAAATCACTACCAATCTGATTTTGAAGCCATTAGCAAGGGTAAAACTAAATCGTCCAGTTCAACAGGTGATTGGAAGTGTCTCAAACCACATGAAAACCCGAAAACAAATTCGAGGAGGTATCTCATATGTGTTGTGTTCATTAATTGAACCTAAGACTATAAAAGAGGCCTTACTAGATGATAGTTGGATAAATGCAATGCATGAAGAATTAGGTCAATTTGAACGTAACAAAGTTTAGACTCTTGTTCCTAGACCTAGAGACATGAATGTGATTAGTACCAAGTGCATATTTAAAAATAAATCTGATGAGAATGGTACAGTGGTCAGAAATAAAGCTAGGTTGGTTGCTCAAGGCTACACACAAGTAGAGGGTATTGACTATGATGAGACGTTTGCCCCTGTTGCACGTCTCGAATCTATTTATATTTTACTTGGTGTTGCTTGCTTTCCAGGATTCAAACTGTTTCAAATGGATGTGAAAAGTGCTTTTCTGAATGGGAACTTGAAAGAAGAGGCTTATATTGATCAACCAAAAGTGTTTAAGGACCCAAAATGTCCAAACCATGTCTAAAAGTTAGACAATGCTTTACATGGGTTGAAACAAGATCCGAGGGCTTGGTGTGAGACTTACTACCTTCCTTATTGGCAATGGTTTTCAAAGGGGAGTGTGGGCAAGACATTATTTGTGAAACATACTAAGTCTCATATACTTGTTGCTCAAATTTATGTTGATGATATTGTGTTTGGATCCTACGAGTCTCTGTGAAATATTTCTCGTATTACTGACACATGAGTTTGAAATGAGCATGATGAGGGAATTGTCTTTTTCTTGGGTCTCCAAATTAAGCAGTCACCTTCGGTATGTTTGTCTCTCAAACCAAGAATGCCAAAAACCTTGTGTCTAAGTTTAGTCTTGAGTCGACCAAACATGCAAGAACCCCCATGAGCACCGGTCTTCATCTCTCCAAAAACTCCTATAGCGATGTTGACCCTACTCATTATAGAAACATGATAGAGAGTCTTTTGTACCTCACAGTCGGCTGACATTGCATTTAGTGTAGGTGTATGCTTGTTACCAATCTTGTCTTAAAGAGTTTCATCTTCTTCTTTGTCAAGCGCATCATTAAGTATATTAATGGGACATTAGGATATAGGATTTGGTTATCAACGACACTCTAGCGATATCCTGGTTTTTCGATGTCATTGGGCGGTGTGTCTTTGATGATCAAAAAGCACATCCGAAGGATGTTTTTACCTTGAGAATAATCTGGTTGCCTGGCACTGCAAAAAACAGAATTCCATATCTCTTTCGATCGTCGAGGCTGAGTACATTGTTGCAGAAAGTTGTCGTGCACAAATGTTGTGGATGAAACAAATGCTTCATGACTATGGTATAGACCAGGACACTCTCACCCTTTTCTGTGATAACACAAGTGCCATCAACATCTCTAAAAATCCAGTCCAACACTCTTGCACTAAACATATTGACATTCATCATCATTTCATTCGAGAGTTAGTTGAGAAAGGCCTTGTTGTTCTTGAACATGTTGATCTTCTTAGGTTTGAGTTCTTTAGAAAGACCTCGGGTGTCATACTCATTAACTAGAGTGTGTCTTGATGCATAAGTGGGTGAGAGTGATTGGCTTTCTGTGTACTTGGATGTTATAATCTCATTGCCATTGATTCTTGTCATCTTTGCACATAGACTTAAATGAACACCTTCTATACAGCTTGGAAGATTACATATATCCTTGTCCATAGCTCATTTTGAATGTACATGGTCATTGATTTCATGACCTCATGCTGTACGCATTCTGGAGATAAAGCTGTTTGGGGTTTACGCATAAGTGATCAAATTTCTCTATGGACTTCTAACATTGTCTCTTATGCATTTCTAAAGGAATTGACCTATACTGGCATATCATAGGTGATGTTGAGTCTCTTAACCATCTACCATCTATTTTCACTTCTCTGATTTCTTCCTCACCTCTTTAAAGTTCGGGCATTAGAAAAAGGCTACCTCAGAGGCACCAACCAGGCCATCCTAATTGTTTCCATGTTTCTCTGGTTTGGTCATCATACTCTTGAGCGTGCAAGCAGCCAGTGAGTGTCCAAAAAAAAACAAAAAAAGGACTCATTGATTGAGAGCCTCGCTTTTACTAACAAATGCCCCTTGGTTACTAGTGGTTTGACTTTCCTCAATGATGTTTAGATTATTTTTCTGGAGGTCCAGCCATCTGATCACTACCAAAATTAACTCTAGCAATTGTGAACTCTCAAGGATTGCACACACACACACACTCATTATGTGAGCTCTCATGTTTTCCTTTGAGTTGTGCATTCATATGTTGCTTATGCTCACTGATCCATGTTTACCTGCCCTGCTCATGATTTTGTGCTTCCTATTGTCTAATTGCGAGATTGTTGGTTTCGTGGTATGTAGATTCTTTCATCTTAGTGTCACATTATGGCTATCCTACCGATCCCTACTTGTTTCAGGTCATACCTAACAGTCTGAGTGGTTTTCATATGCTCAACAGGGTGGAGTTTGAGGGCCCATTTTTCTCTCTCCTCGCTCGAGCATAAATATCAACCATCCAGTACTTTTGCAGGTGTTCACGATACTGGAAGCATGTTTTTTTTTGCTTAAGCATTAGATGTTTGGCTCGAGCAAACCCCTCCACTTAAGTGCCATCGCTCGAGCGATAGACCCTAGTATAAATTCTTCGCCGTGTTTCGAGGCCCAAATTTTTCCCCATTCCTTGATTCCTTCTCTCTCCTAGGGCAATTTTCCCTCTTTCTTTGCTTTAGCCTTGGATTTCTTAGTGTTTTGGTTGTTTTCTCCTCTATTTAGCCCTTTCCTCTCCAATTTTGGTAAGTCTTTCTCTCTTCTCTTCATTTTTTGTGTTCTCTCTCTTCATTTTTTGCTTTGTGTCGGGTTGTGCTCTGCCTCCTTAGGGTTTCATTTGTTGTTTTGTCTTTTTGCATTTCTTTGTATTTGTCGTGCATCTGATTTAGTTGACTTAGGTGTGTAATGTCTTTGTTTTTGGAGGGTGTAGCTCGACTTTTGCGCCCTTCGGAGAGCTTGAATTGGTTCTCTGATTCGGACTCTTGTCACGGTTACGAATCTAATCTCACAAAGTGCAATGTAAATGATAAACACCAAAGAGTCTAATCCAAATCATTTTGGAAAATCGATTTTGGAATCATATATTGCGAAATTGGTTGCTTTCCCGAGATCCTGAGTCACCACCTAAATATTTTTTTGGAAATTTAGGAAACCACGACTCGTGCCAAAGGCCACGTATCTGTCATCACCAAAGTTACCTCGGCTCGAGAACTTGGAGTGCGAGAGGAAAGGTCTGAAATGAGCACCCTTCGCCGATCAAAGATCGGCCTCTACTAACCATGATATGATGTTTTATAAACATTATGTGTTCTTATTTAGTTATTAGCTAACATTACTATGTGGCGCACTTTTACAAGTAAGTATAGACTAGTGGCAAGACTTGGAGCAATTCAACTCGTGTTTGTTTTGGAAAATGATTGAATTTTCCACCCCAAGTGGGCTAAAAGCGTGGATTTGCCACCTCAAGTGGGCTTAAAACATGATTTTGCCACTTCGCAAAGTGGGCTTAAAACTCACACTCGTTGAATTGTTCCAATTCAAGCAACAAAGCCTTCATCCACAGGCATTCAAGTAGTTTATCAAATAAGCACATAGCCTTATGGCAAGCATGCGAAACATGGCAATATGGCAATCGCACTCATGTAAGTATGCTAAAGCATAAAACTCACCGAGTACTCCAAGCCAAAACAAAAGCTAGTTAGAAACAATGCATGATCCTAACTATGTTAAATGACTAATGCAACACATGCAATGATGTGACTAAATAGGCTCGATTACCTAATCATGATATTTGCAACACTTTGATAACATACTTTGAAACACGTATTCAATGAAGTATTGAATTGACAATGCAGTTTGAATGATGCGCCGAGCCTCAGTGCATACAAGACAAATGAATGATGCAAATATGCAAGCATAAGGTATGCTAATCGAAAATGTCCCAAAACTAACCATCGAAAGCGGTTAAGTAAAAGGGAGAAAGACGTGGGGTTAGAAGACATACACACATGCACACATACTTATTACAACATTACGCCCTCGTGAAGGAGGGTCCGAATGAATAAGCTAAGCTGCACTAAGCTAAGCTAATTATTACAAAATGAAACTAATTAACTATTTTAGTTAACTAATTATTACAACACAATTGAATAACTAGCTATGCTAAGCTAATTAAAATATTACAAAATGAATTAAGCTAATTAATTACAACACATGAATTGAATAATTAGCTACTCTAACTAATTAAAGCAATTAAATGGCCTCGAGGAGGGAGACATGCTCGGTTGGCTTCCTCCTGAAAATCTACCGCCTTGCCATCAACTGCCTCTGTTTGCACTCGTTTGATCTCTGAAAATTGTACCAACTCCCAGAATGCCTTTGCTCCAACACAGAAACACATTTGTGCAAAAATTCACTAGTGGCCAGTGGGCTACAAAAAGTGGCTGTCGGCCACCTCAACTGGCCGGTCGGCCACCCCCTTTTCTAGATTTCTGCTTTTGCTGCAACAAAGAGCAACAGAGGCAAAGTAATGCATTTTTAAGGAATGTGTACTGCTACCCTCCTTATCATCTCTCAAGCTCAAAGGAGTGTAGTTCCTGGCTCTTAAGCCACCAATCAAGCATTTTCAATGCATGATGACCAAAGAGCCAAGTTTATACAAGCTTAATGAATACACAAATAAGACTCGAAGGACCACCACTCTATCATGCGTGATCAAGGGTGACAGTGACTAAGAAAAGTGACACGTTTCATCACTTCGAGTATGAAATGTCCCAACTTTCTTGTGTTCGGATTAACGTCCGATCCGAACACATGCAATGCAACACAAAGATGCTTATCTTGCCTCTTTTACTTTGTTCATTTTGTTTACTCATTTTACATTACCGATTAGTCCTTTAATCGATTAAGTCCAATGTGAGAGTCTTCTAAAGAGAAAGAAGTGTCAACCAAGGGATGATTTAAGGCAAGAGAGAATTCATGTTGTTGGCTAGTAGAAACCCCCAAAAGAGGATTAAAACCATTAAGCATAAATTCTATCTCAAGCTTAAAGGATTCCAAGCTTGAAACAACTCTCAAAAGCGATTGAAAGTGAGACAAATAAGAATGTGACAGAGATTATGATGTTGAGATTACATGCAAAATAATACTACAACATGCAAACAATTCAAGCATTTCATGCTTCAAGCAACCAAGGAGCTAATGAAGACCATTACACTATGGGCATGCAATACAAACACTTCAAAAAAAGTCCTAAAACAGCCTAAAATGAGTCCTAAAACATGCTTGAATTAAGCTAAAGATAGCTAGAATAAAAGGCCAAAACATAGCACAAGTTAGACTAACAAGCACAATTGCATTACAAGCACACAAAGCAAGCCTCAAGTGCTCCAACCAACCCAAAAGCAGAGCTGAAACATGCCAAAATAGAGGCCTAAAACATGCTTGAATTAAGCTAAGTTAAGCTAGAAAATCAAGCTAACATGTGAAGCAAACTAGGCATAGAAGCAAGACACAAGAAGGGGAGGCTAAACCCTCCTATTTTGAACTTCAAAAGTTGATTTTTACCATTGAAATAACTCTGAATTTTAGTGGTTTAAAGGCCCAAAAATTTTGATTTTAATATGCTAAAAGATGGTGCAAAAACTTACACAAATAAGCAACAAGAAGTGTGGACCATTCCCTAACTCAAAATAGGTTCAAACCACCATTTTTAGGATTGAAAAACAGAGGTTTTTACATTTGAAAACCAACTCAAAAGCAATGTGAAAAGATGGCAAAACAAGTGCTCAAAGCAAGCTAGCAAAGCAAATAATATACCTCTTGGAGCCAAAGCACAAAATAGGCACAAATCTGAGCTTAAACCACTTTCTAGAGCTCAAAGGAGGCTCCAAGAAAGCTTCAAGCAACCTCGGCCAATGATGAACCACTTTGATCAAGGATGTCTAGGCAAAGGAGGGTGTACCTCTACTTCTATGCACAAAAGGGCAAGAGAGAGAAATCTAGAGAGAGAGAGAATTTTTAGAGAGGCTCCCAAAATTTGCTAACCTTGCAATATGGGAGATATGGCCTCTATATATAGCAATATATGAGCTTCAGGTTGAAATATCTTAATTAGGATAGCTGGAGCAATGTGAAAATAGCTAGAGGGGAAATATCTGCAAAAAAATTGAGTTTTGGACACCGTGGACGACCGGCCACTTTGGTGGCCGACAAGAACCCTTTTGGACGACATATGGTCGACAAAGGCCATTTGTGGCCGACACATGGCCGACAAGCTTCACTAGTGGTGGAAAGCAAAAACTAGTTTACGCCCCAACTTCAATTAGGCATATCTCCTTCATCGGGACTCCTTTGCAGGTCATCTTGTGCCTAAATTGAAGCCCAGAATCTTCTTTCAATGGTGGCAGCCTCACATAAAAATTCCAAGTGTGAAATAATATATCTCTCTTTTAGTGAAGACTGCTCAGTTTAGGTCCAACGTATTGATGCCTAACTTCAACTGACCATATCTCCCTCATCGGCCTCGGCGAGGAGATTATCGAATGTAAAATGAAGCCCGAAATCCACTTTCCAATGATGGTGGCATCATAGCTAAAATCCAAGTGTACAAAAGGATAAGCTGATTTAGCGAGATTTTGCTCGACTCTCTCTTAACGATTCATGCCTAACTTCTTCCCCAACTAGGTTTTCCTCTCCTCCAATTTTCTTCAACTCCAAACCTCTAAATAAGATGTTTTGAAAGAATTTTTAAAGAGTTCACCTTTCTTTCATCTATTCCACTTTGTCCTTGCTCAATTTTCCGAAAAGCGCAATATTTTTACGAAATGCAAGCCTCGGAACATCGTAGAAACATTTTTTCTAAAATATTTTGTAAGAGAGGGTTTTAAGGTCTAAAATCATTCAAACAGTTTTGGTCCAAAATGGGGTGTGAGGTTGGGATTTGACGCTCTCCTTGCCCAAGAAATCAAACCTTTGCATAGCATAGCCTGCACCATCGAATGATCAATCAGTGGCGCCCAAGTCTTAAGGGCGGTAAAAAATGGGGTGTCTACAAGGGGCTACAAGGGTTTTTGTGTGTCCTAGCATCATTGTGAGTTGGTGTAACATGCAGGGGAGTACCGTGCGCATTAAATAGTTCGGACTCTTAGTCTCTTTGATCTAGTCTCACTAATGCAATTGGAAAACATAGATGAGAGTCAGTTAACAATTTTTAGAAAATCCATTTTAGTGCAAAACATTTCGCCATAAATGGACTGCATCATCAGATCTTAGAGTCGCCATCTAATATTTTGCGAAATTAGGAAACCCTTGACTCGTGCCAAGGCCACTGTTTGTCATAACCAAAGTTGTATCGGCTCAAAACCTTAGGTATGAGAGGGGAAGGTCATTAATTGAGCATCCCCGCTCACTCGATCACACGATTGGCCTTTGCTAAACCATGATATGAATTTTATTTACTTTCTATGTTTATATTCCGATTATTTAATAAATCCTAAAAATTACTATGTGAAGCATACAAGTGTAGATTATGTCATTTATTTTGAAATAATTTGATGTCATGTATTTTGAAAGAGTTTTGAAGATGTACAACCTAAATAAATTGAGTTTACAAATATGAAAATCAATATTATTCCAAATTAAGTGACACAACCTCCATCCACTAGCATTCATACAATTATTTTAAGTAAGCAAATAGCCACGTGGTAGGATGCTTACACATAATAAGAAAAAAAACACACACAAGCGGGATGCTAAAGCTTAAAAACTTACATATTTACTGACGTCCCGCGAATAGCTGCAAAACAAAGTTAGTTAAACATGCATGATTTTAATACAAAACCCTAATGCAATTCACTCATTAGATGCAACTAAAGATTCAACTTCTAAGATATGACATGCGAATCATCTCAAAAATATGAGGTAGCGCACATAATTACAAAGGAATTGATTAAATCTACAAATGCAAGATTAGTCGAATCAAGATGCATTAAACATAGACGCAAAGCATGGATATAACGAAAAATAAAATATGATGCATGTTCACAAATAAAGAAAGCAAGTAAAAGAACGGGATAGAAAGAAGTGGTGCGGGAAATTATTTGTAACGCCCTCAAAATAATAACATTAAACCCATCAATATTGGCATGCATTGATATATAAAAGATCAACCTCCTTCTATTCATCAAAGTAATTCCTTACAAACAGTATTACATGTTGACAACAAAAGTAAATGCCCCATGGGCTTACAACTTTCCAAGCCAACACTTGGTTACAAGAGATGAGTACTAACTCATATACACATTAAGCCCTAGGCTTGAATTTACATGTAATACATCAAAAGAAACAAACATCCAAAAAGTCTGTCAGCCTCTATGCCTCCCAAGCTATGTCCTTGGAGGTGGCATGCTACCTGTACCTGAAAATGATGTTCCCATATAGGGTGAGCCACAGCCCAGTAGAAATACACTAAACCAACTATGAACAATGACTAAAAGATTAGCAGTTGATAGATGGCCAACACTGATACTTCCACTTATATCACATTACAATTTCATGACTTACAAGTCCATGTTACATTTCATTTTCCACATCTATTCAATCCTCAATTCATAACCATGGCTCAGAACCTCGCCAAACAACGTATATGGGACAGTAACTCATATTAAACATTTTCCCATTTTACAATAGACAAGCATATTAGCTATATCAACACATCAACAGATAAGCCTATTAGTTGTATCAACATTTCCACAGATAAGCATAAGAGCTATATCACACTTCCAAAGATAAGCATAAGAGCTGTATTAACACATCGATAGACAAGCATATGAGCTGTATCTACGGAGTCTATCCCCTATCTCCTCCCACACAACATCCGATTTAGAGGTCCATCCCCTATCTTCCCCTAAACCGTGTAGTACATCCCCTATCTCCTCCAATACAACACAATGCATATAAACAGTTATTATACACATCATCAATCAATACATAAAGTTAATGTATTCTTTCAACCGTCATACTCAATGACACATTCCATTGATTAGTTTTTGTTTACCTAATCATCATGCATTGTCTACAACAATCAAGACTATTCTCCACCGATAGCCCAAAGCAGTTATTTCTAAACAGAAAATAAACGCACAAATGGACATATAAATCAATATTTCAACTAGGTGAGCAATAAAGGATCCAACTACACCCTTTAATCCCATATATTCCCGATTCCAACATTTCCAATCCAATTCCTCATTTCCAAAATTAATTATACAAATTAATTAATTAAACCAATTAGGCAAATTCCATAATTCTCAACTTGAGCCCTAAGGTCCCATTCCACCAATTTCATACTTGAAATTACCATTTTCAATGCTACAAACATACAAGGTTTCAATTTAGTTTAAAACCCTCTTTTATGAAAATTTACATAAAGACCCCTAAACTTTCTCAAAATTACACAACAACCTCTAACATATCAAAATGATAAAATTCAAAGACAAAGCTCATAAAGAGGAGTAGGATATCCCTACCTCGAAGTTAGAGCACGAATGGGAAAAGACCAAAACCAAAGTGCTCCAAACTCCAAACTTTTCGGATCAAGCAGCGCCCTTGACGATCGGCACAACCTTTACAAAGGCGAAGGAAGGAAAGCACTCTAACTAGATCAAACCCTAGAGAAGGGAGTTTCTAGAGAGAAGCTCTCAAAATATCTTTTTGGAAAGTAGGAGAGAGAGAGGAAGTGTAGAAAATGATTCAAAAATGCCCAGCTGCCCTCTGTTATACGACATTCCCGCTCGAGCGGAAAACACAATGCTCGAGGGTCAAGAACAAAAACCATGGTCCGCTCGAGCGCAATAACGTCCGCTCGAGCGCCAAGACATAGGAATAAAGCACACCCGCTCGAGCGTGAAAAAGCAGACCGCTCGAGCGCAATTTTCCCCCTTCTAGAACTTTTACCAAAAAAGTACTAGCCGCTCGAGCGCCAACAATCCCGCTCGAGCGCGACCCGCTCGAGCACCAAAAACCTGCTCGAGCGTAGAAAACCAACATGCAGAAGTTTTGCAGAGCACCAAAATACTGGTAGTGTGCAATCTCCGCTCGAGCGCTCCAAGACCCACTCGAGCGGGACGACCAAAAACACAGCAACAAGGTTTTAGACCAAGGCTCAACCCACCTGCTTGAAACAAGCCCAACACATCCTAAAACTCAAAGCAATGGAATTAAAGGACGACGATAAGATAAATACAACTACCAATTCCACGGAACCAAGGTCCGGAATACAACTGAACAGTAAAAGGGAATACCGGGATCGCTATAACCTCTCCCCCTTAAAGAATTTCATCCACGAAATTAAATGTAAGTTTTCAAAAACAAGTTTTCTCCATTCCCAACATAATATTACAACATAATATTAAACAATTCGACCCATTACTAGTCAATCTCATCTCTTTTCAAGAGTCAATTCACGTTATATATATCAACCTGCATTATCAACATGCACTCCTTTGAAATATGGCGATTTAGCCACATTTTTCACAATTCTTTAACACATGCAACATTTATACCATGTTTGCATTTCCACAATATACTTAACATACAGTGTTAACACAAACTCCCATTTACCAAAACATTTACAATGTTTTACAACTTAAGACACATATAGTGCTCTTAAGTTCAGCGATATTACAAAATTTCATTACATGATTACACATCAACAAACATGTCAGGATACTTCTTACGGACTTCAACTCACGTTCCCAAGTGGCTTCCTCCACTCCGTGATGCTTCCACAAGACCTTTACCAAGGGAATGGTCTTGCCTCAAGAACTTGATCCCGCCTATCCAAGACCGAACGGTCTCTCCTCATCTGAGCATCCTCATCTACCTCTAAGTCGGTCCAATCCAGTACATGCGATGGATCTGGCTCATACTTCCGAAGCATACTCACATGAAACACGTCATGCACTCCGGACAACTGCGGCGGCAAAGCTAAACGATACGCAACCTCCCCAATCCTCTCAAGAATCTCAAAGGGACCGATAAATCGAGGGGATAACTTCCCACTCTTCCCAAACCTCATCAAACCTCGCCTAGGTGATATTTTCAAGAAAACGTGATCACCTATCACAAACGCCAAAGGCCTCCTCCTATGGTCGGCATAACTCTTTTGGCGATTCTGGGCTGTAACAAGCCTCCTACGGATAAGCTCAACTTTCTCCGCCGTCTCCCTAACCAACTCCGGACCCAACAAAGGTGCATCACCCACCTTGGCCCAACAAACTGGAGACCTACACCGTCGGCCATACAAGGCCTCAAACGGTGCCATACCGATGCTAGACTGAAAACTCTTGTTGTAGGCAAACTCCACCAAGGGCAAGTGCCTCTCCCACGTCCCACTAAAGTCAAGGACACAACCTCGACGCATATCCTCAAGGATCTGAATAGTACGCTCGGACTGCCCGTCAGTCTGAGGATGATAGGCCGTATTAAAGGTCAGCTTAGTGCCCAAGGCACTCTGCAAACTCTGCCACAACCTAGCGATAAGCGAGGGTCTCTATCACGAGGCGATCGTCACTTTGGGACCGTGCAACCTCACTATGTCCCGAATATACAAGTCGTGAGATGATCTCGAATCTCTTACACACATAGGGATAAAGTCGCCGACTTAGTCAACTAGTCTACAACCACCCAAATAGCATCACTACCCGGAGTCCTCGGAAGACCTACTTGAAGTCCATAGTGACATGCTCCCACTTCCACTTTCGGCAATAGGCAAGGGTTGCAACAAACCTTGGCCTCGATGCTCGGCCTTCACTTGCGGCAAGTAAGGCGCCGATCTGGCAGCTACATCTCTCTTCATACCCGCCACCAAAAGCTGGCGACCGGATCGATACATCTTAGTACCTCCGGATACACCGCAAAGGCGTGAATGATGAAACTCTCGAGTACTTCCTCTCGGCAAGACTCCGACACAAACAAACGGTCTCGGTATCTCATGCTCTGGTCGAGATACACCGTCAAACCCTTCTCAACCTTCCCACTGGAGATCTTCTCTCGGAGGGATTCTACCTCAAGGTCACCTCTCTGTGCCTCTGTAGACGTCCCCGAACGCCCCGGGAGGATGAGTCTCGTTCTGTTCATTTGGGGTTCACTACAGTTCCGACTCAAATTGTCACGGTTCTTAATCTGAACCAAAGAGCCCAAATCCGGCAAATCATTTTGAGAAAAACAGATTTTTTGAAAGAAGTGCCAAACATGGACTGCTTTGCCAGATGCAGAGTCGCCACCTAAATATTTTTTAATGGGGGAATTTAGGAAACCCTGACTCGGTGCCAAAGGCCACGTGTCCGTCGTCACCAAAGTTGCCTCGGCTCAGGAACTCGGGTACGATTGGGAAAGATCAGCTATCAGCACCCCCTCTCGCCCGATCCGAAGATCGGCCTCTACTAACCATGATATCCGATTTTGAAAATGTTATATGTTCTTATTTCGGTTATTAGCCTAGAATTACTACGTTATGCGCACAGCAAATAAGTATAGACCAAATCGCCTAAATTGGAACAAAACATTTCATGTTTAATGGTTTGCTACTACTTAAGTAGGCTAAAATCTGATTTTGCCACCCTCAAGTGGCTTTAGAAAAGAATGGTTTTGCCACTATCGAGTGGGCTTAAAACTCACAGTTTTAATGCATTATCCCAATTTAAGCAATTCGACCTTCATCACAGGCATTCAGCGGTTATATCACATAAGCGACTAGCCTCATGGCAATCATGCTATCATGGCAACACTCACGCGCATGCAAGGATGCTAAAGCAAAAGAACTTCTGAGTACTCCAAGCCAAAACAAAAACTAGTTAGTAATCACATGCATGATCCTAGTTCATGTTAAGATGGCTAATGCAGCGCATGCAAAGATGCAATCTAGGCAGGCTCGACTATCCTAAACATGGCATGTGAAATGCTACAAATAACATGTATTCAATTAGGGATTGAAAATACAATGCGATTAGTATGATGCGCGAGGCAGTGCATGTATAACAAATGTGCGGATGCGCATGCATAGCATAAGGTATGCTAATTTAAATATGCCTTAGTCTAACAATCATAAGCGGGTAAATAAAAGGAAGAAAAGACATAGGGTTGGAAGACATACACACACTCACGCACACTTATTACACAATTGCCCTTGCTCGGAGGGTCAGAATAAATATTACAGTCCAAAAAATAATACTAAATTAGTTTTTACAAAACTTCTAATTTAATTAATAAATTAAATCAGAATTAAAATAGCCTGACCCGTCTTCAAAATGTTTGGATGATGCATGCTCGAACCCGTCTTGCCCGGAAAGCCCGTGCCATGCCACTATTGCCTCTGTTTACCCTGCCCTGCTTCTCTAAAGACTGCACAAGTCTTGGAATAGGTTCTCTGTACTCTGAAGAACACCATCGGCTGGGGGGAATGACCACCGGCCTTGGGAAATGGCTATCGGGTGCCATTCAATCTATCGGCCACAGATCTATGGCCGGTTGGCAATAAGTGTGGCCGGTCGGCCAAAATTCCCTGCAGAAACTGGTTTTTGACAACAACAAGGATAGACAGTGCATGCCATGGAATTTCAAGCAAATGTATGCACGGGCACACTCCCTATCATGTAAGGGACTCGAGGGAGTGTGGCCCTCGACCCTCGGGCTATCAATTGTGCACTTTGATGCATGATGGCCTAAGGAGCCAAGGTTGCCATTCAATGAAAATGCATGCAACATACAAATGAATACCAAGACCCTATCATGTCAAAGTCAAGGGCCTCGGTGACCGAGAGTTGAGACGTGTTACATCACTTGTAGTATGAACACTTCTCAACTCTCACACTGATTTGACACCCCAAACCAAGCAATGCAATGCATGTTATACAAACATGGCTCAAAAATGCAACATAATACTAAAATGCAAGGCATGCCAAATGCAATGCAACATATCATAGCAAGTATGCAATGCTAGACATGTGAGAAGCAAATGCAAGGCAAACATAGACAATTTATGTAAAAAGAACTAGCATGTGACAACACATTATGAGTCAAACATGCAACAAACATGTGACAATTATGCGATGGTGGACTAAAACCATAAAGGGCAGACCTCGGCCCACCCCAAAAGCAGTGGCCAAAAGTGTCCCAAATGATGAACAAAATGCACTACAAACATGCAAGTCAAAGGGCCCAAAGCTAAGGCATAACAAAGGGGCATTCTACTACCACTATCCCAAACAAGCATGGCATGAACTATACAACCAAAAACAGAATTTTAGCATGCAAAATAAGCTTCCAATACCCCCTGATATGGCAACCCCAAAGCCTCAAACATAAGGCCATGCACAATGACCCATTCCTAGACATGAAAGGCCAACTCTCCAAGGCATGAATGAGACGACAAATATAGGCATACAAGCATGGATGAGGTACTGAAATGGCATATGAAATGACTCCAAATCATTGAAATGGACTTAACAAAGCATGCTCATGGCTCACACCTTCAAGGCTCACAATGTCAAAATGCAAAGAGACCTAACCAAACATGGCAAATGTGATCAAAACAGCACCTAATAGACCTCAAGCATGGTAAGACAATGCTAAAACCTTCATGAAGTTAAGCTAAATCATGTAAGAATCATGGCCTAAATGCATGGCATACTTCTAAGCAAAAGAGAGGAATACAAAACAAGTACAACATGCATGCAAAGGGTCACAAATCCGACCAACAACAGAAACAACATGTGACCTAAATAGCACCAAAAACATCTGATATGGAGCCAAAAACAAACCAAGCATACATGTTGCCCTTTAAGCCAAAAACAAGGGTAAAAGAGGGACAAAGGGGAGAGGGGTGTCCCTCCCCTATACAAGACTTCAAACCCTCTTCTTCACCACTGAAAATCTAGTGGATTTCAGTGGTGAAAAGAACAAAACTCTCAAGCAAACAAAGCCTAGCAGTGGAAGCTCCAAAAAGGCCAAACAAGGCCTAAGGGGGTGAGTTTGACCCCAAACCACAAAATGACCTTAATGAAGTATTTAAAGCATGCAAATGTAAGACTTTTTGTAGTTATACACCAAGCTCAAATCAGTAAGAAAGATAGGAAAAAGTCTAATACAAGATTGGGGGATTTAAAGTAAAGAGATTACCCTTGAAGAACCCTTGATGAACAGTCAATGCAGCCCTCTTCTTTTGATCAAAATCAATCCAAAAACTCAAGAACAAACCCTCCAAGCCCCTCAAGGTCGGAGTAAGGTGTGGTAGTGTGTGTTTTAGTGCAAAACTAAGGTAAAAATGCACTTTTAGGCCACAAAACACACACAAGGGAGGAGAGAGTGGGAAAATATAGAGTGAGAATATGTTAGATAGATATATATATATATATATATATGTATATCTCTGGTTTTTTTGTTCAAAAATTCTAACCCCTCAGAAAGGAAGAAGAAGGGTCTTTATATAGGCAAGGGAAAATGGTTTAAACTTCTCAAAGAAGCTAAGTGAAAGGGGCAAAGGGTGCAAAGGAGTCAAGGCTTCTTGGAGAAGCCATGACAAAGGGTCAAGCTTCTTGGAGAAGCTTGACCAAGGAATCAACTTCTAGAAGGAAAAGGGGTCAAAGGCTCAAAATGGTCATCCCGTGTATGGGGAGGAGTGATGGTGCATTCGGTGGCACGGTGGCATGCCTCATGCTGAAAGGTGCAAAGGGTGCACACCGCCACAAAAGAGGTCACCGGCCAAAAATAGTGCGGTCGGCCAAATATAGTGCCGACCGCCATTGGTGATAGAAACCACGGTGGCACCAATCGGTGAGGTGAGCCGGTGGGGTGTGGGGATGGCCAATGAGCCATTCCACGCCCTCAAACAAAACCCAAGTGTTTGGTGCAAAACCGGACACGAAAAGTCAGTCGAGATCACGAGGCAAGGTCGGGCCGAGACCTCAGGGAACTCAAGGCGAACACAAGCACGGATGATCACCGAGTGTTCAAGCGGTTCGTCAAGTCTTGAGGGCGGTCAAAAATGGGGTGTCTCTGATTGCCCCTCTTTGATAGAACTCAAAAGTCATAACAATAGCGGAGTGAATGTCAAAGCTCGAGAGCGACCCATTTTGACAAGGCGAAGACTTAGACAAAACATGCAAGACAAACAAGATATCGCAGAAGGCGGGGGCAAAATGCAAGACAATGCCAGGAGCCGAACATAACTTATGATCATGTAAAGAAAGGCATGTGAAGCATAACATGCAGTTTAAGCTAGGTACACAAATCAACTACACTACAATGCAGAAAGGATGTAAGAGAATTATATAATTCTCAAAGCGTCTCACTTGGAGAATACAATACAATGCTCAAATGCAGTTTGCACCGACCTCAAATGAACCGTACATACAATATCGTGCACGGAAGAAAAGAAAACTCAACAGTACCATATTATTAACAATATGCATAACAATGCAATCGAAAGTCTTGCGATAAGACAAACTAAGTGGGAGGCATAACAATGTGCCTAAAAGCAAGCATAACAATGCCATGAAGGCTGAAACACATGTAAGTAAAGAACACGCGACAACGTGCACAATGTGTGAAGATGTGGACACATGTAAGTAAAGTATATGCAACAACGTGTACAATGTGTATAGAAGGAACTTGAAATTAAACTCATGTAAGTAAAGCCGTGCACACATGCAAGGTGTATAGAAACTTGAAATTGAACACATGTAAGTAAAGCTGTGCACGCATGCATGCAATGTGTATAGAAACTTGAAATCGAACATATGTAAGTAAAGCATAACATGACAACGCATGCAATGTGTATGAAAGGAAATTGAACACATGTAAGTAACGCCGTGCATGCATGCACGCAATGTGTATCGAGGCTGGAATGCACACATGTAAGTAAAGCATGCGATCCATGGAGCAATGTGTAACAAGGATTTGGAGCATTACACATGTAAGTAAAGCATGCGATCCATAAGCAATGTGTAACAAGGCTGGAGCGTACACATGTAAGTAAAGCATGCGATCGTGCAAGAAATGTGTAACAAGGAAGAGCGCACACATGTAAGTAAAGCATGCTTGATCACGCAAGCAATGTGTAACAAGGCTGGAGCATACACATGTAAGTAAAGCATCTTGATCGCAAGCAATGTGTAACAAGGAACTAGAGCGTGCACATGTAAGTAAAGCATGCGTCATCGCGCAAGCAATGTGTAACAAGGCTGGGGCGTACACATGTAAGTAAAGCATGCGATCGCGCAAGCAATGTGTAACAAGGAACTAGAACGTACACATGTAAGTAAAGCATGCGATCGCAAGCAATGTGTAACAAGGCTGGGGCGTACACATGTAAGTAAAGCATGCTTGATCGCAAGCAATGTGTAACAAGGCGGGGCGTACACATGTAAGTAAAGCATGCGATCCCGCAAGCAATGTGTAACAAGGCGGGGCGTACACATGTAAGTAAAGCATGCGATCGCGCAAGCAATGTGTAACAAGGCTGGGGCGTACACATGTAAGTAAAGCATGCGATCACGCAAGCAATGTGTAACAAGGAACTGGGGCGCCGCATGTAAGTAAAGCATGCGATCACACAAGCAATGTGTTGTTCATGATCTTTGGAATACAAAGAAATCTTGCCATAGTATAATTGAAATGATTTGTGGAATCCACAAGATATGAAAAGGATATGGGAAGGGGCGTTCTTAAATGCGCACCGAGCATTGCTCGCAAGAGTCATGGCTGAGGTCGACTCAAATGTCCACTCACGTTCCAAGATTGTACTTTCTCTCACTATCTTGGGAAATGAAGGTGCCAAACCGTATAAGTGATCGAATGAGGGTGCGGGAGGTGCATCGACGCAAGGGAGGTTACCGTGTCGAATGCGATGCTTTGCTACCTGCGCTTCTTTTGCTTTACTTTCCTTTTCTTGGTAGTTTAAGCGCATTACCTTTGCCTCGACAGGTTTTACTTGTTCAAAAGTGTATATTTTGTAAAACACATGAAAATGAAACTGACTATTTTGTTCAAAAGGTGTTATATTTGTGCTTTCTATGCATCACATCGTATGGTATCACATAACAATGTGAACGAAATTGAACTTGGTTTGAAAATTGAGTACTTGCATCGTAATAATCAGGTAGTGAACCGACTTACAACTCGATAAGCAAAACAAAGAAACTCGATAAGCTAGCTAAGTGCGAGTACAACTCGATAAGCAACACAAAGACTTAAAGAGGGTGAAATACAACTCGATAAACAAATGTACAACAACTCGATAAGCAAATAGGCGTGACTTCACAAGAATCGATCACCGGAGGGTATTGGAGGTGGTGGAGTTCCCTAATCCTTAGCATAAACAGCTCAGAGAACAAGGAGGAAGACCACCGGCCGGGGGTAGAGGCCATCGGCCATGAGAAATTGTCACCGGCCAAAAGTTGTGGCCGGTCGGCACTATATTTGACTGGCCGGCCATAAATTACCAAAACGGTGAGAATCTTAGGCAATTTATCCTCCACTCAACCTTATCTTTTACAAAAAGGCTCTCAGCTTCGTGGTTCTCCTTATTTCCACACTGATTTGCTCCAAATGGAAGTGCTTCTTGCCCAGAATCTTATAACCTGGATTAACAACTTGGATGGCTCGGAAAAATTTGAATTTAGGGGCTTTAACATCGCACTATTCACTTTGGGCGTACCCATTGCACCTTCCATTTCTCTATGCATAGCGAGGTTTTGGAATCGGTGGCGCATGTCTTTAACCATTTGGGCAAGAGATATGTCCTACCTTGAAGATTTTCGAGCCTTAATGGAGTCCGGCTGACGAGGCTCCTTGACTTAATTTTGGCCATGCCCAATCCCTAGGGCGAATGTGTGGACTCATTATGCGTGACGCTCGGTCTCTGATTTGTAACGGAATGCTAGATATTCCGAGTTTGATCTATCGGTTTTCGATGCGGTGATCATAGCGACCATCATTGACAAGGCTTCCGGCGACACGCCCTCTGTTTGTGCATGCTATCTCATTTTCTGTTTGTCTCAGGCTCCAGAGGGTCTAATGTCCGGCTGATCGAGGTTGCCCAAGGCTTGAAGGAGGGCGAGAGCTGCATTGCCATGACTCTGGCTGAGACGTTGATGGGCTTAGACGCCTTTTATCGTCGAGAGACGACCAGATTAGCGGGGAGTCCACTACTACTATAGGTAATGTTCCCCACCCAATCTCACATATGTATTGCTCACATCACTCAGCCCTCAAGCTCGGTTCTTCTCACAAAAACCCTATTCTCACTTTTCTCTCATCGTACATCTCTCTATTCTTTATTCTCTCATTTTTCATCCTTTCCCAGGTATGGTTGATGGACAAACTGCAGGTTATGGACTCTTGCCCAGCATATTCAGCTCGCGGCTACTTCTTCCGGCACCGTCTAGTCAATGCCCTTGATGAGGGATGGTGGTTCGCTTGGATGTGCCGCGTGTCCGCAGACCGTATTGCTTGGCGGTGCCCTTGGCTCAGCCTTCCGGCAATGAATTACAGCATGTCCCGGCAGACTGGGATTCAGTTGATTGGTTTTACTCACTGTGTATTCTACTTCCCATTTCGAATTCGACGCCAATTTGGCCATGATCAGACTTGCCCGGAGGATAGAGTATCTGCTTGCATTCGGCCAGGCGCCGCTCGCTCGACAGGCCACCGCATGGAGGACAAAGAACTCGGCCCCGCTCCACTTTCGATTGCACTTTATCGATGAGTGCTTGGATTGGCTTAATGAAGAGAGCGCAGTCGGGCCTCGTTTGGCATCAAGCCGACCCGGCTACGGGAGGGTGCGAGAATACTGACTTGACTATGCCCCGGATTTATTGCTTTATTAGTACTTTCAAGTTTTCTTTATGAATGTAATAAAAAACAACTTCAATTTGTATGCCAGAGCAGGAGAACTCTGTATTGAAATCAATGAAATTGAAGGTTGTGGTACTAAAAGTTTTCCGTTTTGGTCCAGACATGGTCTAAGTTGTAAAAAGATTAATTTGAACAAAGTCAATTTTATCAAAATATTTCAAAACCATTTTTGGTATGGATTAGAACTGAACATGCCTGAAATTTGTCACTGAGATGCACAAACCCGGATCTCAGCAACTGGAAAGTTGCCCCTAGTCTGAAGAGTACCGCAGCACTACATGGCAACGGAAAGTTGCCCCTAGTCTGAATAGCACTGCACCGGAGATTACGATCGAAGCTCTTGAATGCTGATAGACAAAGATGACCGAGATGATCAAATGGACAAAGTTGATCGGGGGAAAGTTTATGGCTGAACTTCAGGGTGAAGTTGCCTACGTATCCCAAAGATGGGAATCAAGCCTTACGTAGTTCGGGTCAGGTTCACTCGTGTATTAACACTCTCCTTTTACGCTCTAACTTTTGCCAAGGCCGCCCTTTGCAGGTTTTCAACCTTGCGAGCTCAGTTTTTATATTTTCTAATTTTTTATATGCTCTAACTTTTGCCTAGGTCGCCCTTTTGAGTTTTTGGCCTAGCGAGCCTCTCAGGGGTAATATTTCTTCAACTTGTCCATGTTGATCGGTTGCGAGAATTCTACGCCATCTAGGTCCATCAGAACCACAGCTCCACCCGACCAGATAGCTTTGATGATGTAAGGACCAGTCCAATTGGGTCTGAACTTGCCCCTTGGGTCGTGAATGGGAGCTCGGTTGTCCTTGAGCACCAAATCTCCTTCCTTCAAATTTCTAGACTTAACCTTCTTGTTGAAAGCCCGGGCAATTCTGTGCTGATAACCTTGAACATGGTACAATGCTTTCAGTCTTCTCTCATCAAAGAGCATGAGTTCCTCAAACCTGCTTTGTTGCCAATCTGCTTCGGCTATTTGACACTCAGCCAGCACTCACAGTGACGGAACCTCAATCTCAATAGGCAAAACGGCCTCCATCCCATAAACCAATGAATACGGAGTTGCCCCGGTAGAAGTTCTAATTGAAGTCCTGTAGCCCCACAGAGCAAATGGCAGCTTATCTAGCCAATCCCGATAAGTTTCCACCATCTTCTGCAAAATATGTTTGATGTTCTTGTTGGCGGCCTCAACTGCTCCGTTGGTTTGCGGCCGATATGTGGATGACTTATGAAAAGCCACGTTGTATTTCTCCAACAAATCAATTACTTTCTTCTTGAAGTGGGAACCGTTATCTGAAATAATCTCGTTCAGGACCCCATAACGACAGATGATGTTGTTTCTGATGAACTTCGCGACATGCGACGCCTTCAACACCGCATATGATTGGGCCTCGACCCACTTTGTGATGTAATCTATCGCGACCAGGATGACCTCATGCCCATTTGACCCCTTCGGAGTGACAGCCCCGATCACATCAATTCCCCAAACTGAAAACGGCCATGGCGAAGTCATGTTATATAGTTTCGACGGCGGGATATTCATGCGGTTTGCATGGATCTGACATTTGTGGCATTGCCGAACAAAACCGATACAATCCTCCTCCATGGTGGACCAGTAATAACCCTGCCTGAGGATCTTCCGTGCTAGCATCACCCCATTCATATGTGCACCACATTCTCCTCCATGGATGGCCTCCATCAGGTGCTTCGATTCTTTAGCCTCAACATACAGCTTATGCATTCCCAGATGACCTCTCTTATGCAGCTTACCCCCACAGATGATGAACTGAACGGCCATTCTTCTGATTGCCCTTTTATCCTTGGCATTTACCCCTGGAGGATATGCTTCCTCCTCTAAGAAATTCCAAATGTCGTAATACCAGGGATTTTTGTCCTGAACCTCATCTATAGCAGCAATCGACTCATAGGCTGGCGCAAATTTATGGTCAATGATGATTGGACGCATCCGGACTCCAAACGGGATGTCTATCATGGAAGATAGAGTTGCTAAAGAATCTGCGAACCTATTGTTCTCTCTTGGAAGATGAGCAAAGTTTAGCTTCTCAAACCTAGGAATCAACAAGTCCAGGGTCTGGTGATACATCATCATCTTTTCTTCTTTGACTTTCCAGTCTCCTTTTGGTTGAGACACAACAAGGTTCGAGTCCCCAATGACGTCCAATCGTCTTGTCCGTAGTTCTAGGGCTGCTTCTAGACCGACAATGCATGCCTCATATTCTGCCTCGTTGTTCGAGACTTTGAATCGGAGTTTGAAGGCTAGAGGGATACGGGAATTGTCAGGTGCTATTAGCAACACTCCTATCCCATACCGTCTTGATTTGGCGCTCCGTCAAAGTACATAAATCAATACTAAATCGTCAATGTGCAAAATGGCTTCATCTGGGAATAAATACTCGACTGCTTCACCCCTTTCTACTGGATGATCGGCTAAGAATTACGCCATTCTTTGTTCCTTGATAGACTTGGCGTTACATACTTGGTCGAACTTCGGAAACAGACAACCAACGAGCTAGCCTACCGTAAGTACGGTTTCTCGAAAAGATATTTGATGGGATCTAGTCGGGAAACCAACATTACAGAGTGAGCTAATAGGTAGTGCCGCAGCTTCCTGGTAGCCCATACCAAGGCTAAGCAAGCTTTCTCCAACGGTGTGTAGCGAGTCTCATACTCTAGCATCTTCTTACTCAGATAGTAGATGGCTCTCTCCACTTTATCCTCTGATTCTTGCGCGAGCATACAGCCCATTGTGGTCTCGGTCACTGAAAGGTACAATATCAACGGTTTCCCCGGCTCTGGCGGTGACAACACGGGTGGGTTCTGTAAACATTCCTTGATCTGTTCAAAAGTAGCTTGGCATCGGCCGTCCCACTGGAACTTCGTTCCTTTCTTCAGGAGACCAAAAAGTGGTTCACAAGTCAAGGTTAATTTTGAGATAAACCGTCTTATGAATTGCACTTTACCCGGAAAGCCTCGCACCTCCTTTTCAGTCCTTGGTGGTGGCATTTCTAGGATGGCCTTGATTTTGGAAGGGTCGACTTCGATACCTCTTTGTGTAATCAGAAACCCCAGCATTTTTCCCGCTGTAACACCGAACGTACACTTCTAAGGATTTAGCCGCAACTGAAATTCTCTGATCCTTTGAAAGAACTTTTGCAAGGCGATATAGTGCCCATCTCTTTCTTTGGACTTGACAATCATGTCGTCCACGTACACCTCAACCTCTTTGTGGATCATATCATGTAATATTGTGGTCGCGGCCCGTTGATATGTAGCTCCAGCGTTCTTCAACCCAAACGGCATCACTCTGTAGCAATATGTCCCCCATGGGGTGGTGAAAGCAGTCTTCTCCCGGTCTTCGGGTGCCATTACTATCTGATTGTAGCCCGAGATGCCATCCATGAATGAGAGCAAAGCATGCCCCGCCGTGAAGTCCACCAACTCATCGATATGTGGCAAGGGAAAGTCGTCCTTCGGACTGGCTCTGTTCAAATCCCTGAAATCCACGCACACCCTGATCCTGCCATCCTTCTTCAGCACTGGAACAATGCTGGCCAACCAAGTCGGGTATTCGGATACGGCGAGAAGCTGCGTCGATTTGTAGTGACCTCTTCCTTAATCTTGAGAGCCCGGTCGGGTGGATTCTCTGATGAGGATCCGGTCTTTGTACAATCTCAGGATCGATTCCAGGCATGTCTTCGTAGGACCACGCGGAAACATCTTTGAAATCTTTTAACAAAGCGACTAAGCGCTCGCGTTCCTCCAAAGACAACGTGGACCCGATCTGGACTAGCCGCGGGTCCTTCCGATCTCAATGTTCCTGAGTAATTTCATCCACTAAGGGTTTAACAAATCTTTGCTGCTCTTGATCAATTAATCGTTGCAAAATCGGAGGGATTTCTTCCTCGTCGTTTTTGTCAAAATTTTGAAAGTCTGAATTAATGCAATAAATCAAGGGCACAGAAAAGTACACAGAAACCACATCCATATCATTCTCATTATGTACTTCCAAACCGTCCGATTCTTCATACATGAGACTCAAAGAAAGAAAAAACTGACTGGTGGATTTGTGGCATCAGGGTTGTCACCCCGAAAATACCGGACTCGGAACTGATCGGTCGACTCACAAGACTCGGTGGAATCGATTCGGCTCACTACTGACTTCGGTCTTTGCTTGATAAAAATCCCTCTTCATACTGCCAAATGAGAGAGGGTGCGATGGATGCATCCAAAATAGTTGATGGCAGGCCCGCAGCTGTTTCATTCCCGATCACGGACACCGAGAAGTTATCCCCCAAGCACTTCTGGTCGATCGGAGGCTCTGAAAGTAGACATGCCAGCGCTACCCCCATTTCAAGTTCCGTGTCCTCAGACCCCATTTCCCTGTTCTGCTCAACCTTAACCGTCGGGTCTGTCTGCTTTTTGGCAACGTCATCCCCAGATAATTGCAGGTCGAAGAAGATCTCGAAACCTGGCACACACTTCTTCTCCGCGTTCAGCCATGGCTCTGGGAAGCCACAAAACGGAAAATCCTCCCCCTCCCGGACGAAGCATCCATTTAGGGTACCCTAAATGGGCCTGTGCATCAACTCAAAAGGCTTCCCAGCCTGCTTTGCTCTGGCTCTTCCAGCCATTTCCTTTCCCTTCCTTATCCAGTCCTCTTTGGTGGGTAGATAACCCAATCCAAAGGTATGAGGGTTGTGTGGCACTTCGGCCAATACTGCAACACCTTTCCGGCCGCTCCTTCCCAATCCCATCCCGGGGATGTGTTGGAGCTTGTTCATGAGATATACTGCTTGAGCATTGACATATATCCCCCTCATTAGCTGCCATGATGTTCTGTACAACCTGAGCCTTGGCTAGGGTAAAACCTGACATAAACACGTCTTCCATCCCGTGCTCAATCTCTAGAACAGGGGTAGATACCTCCGGTGGTGGATGGATCGATGAATTTCCAAAAACAATGGCTACTCCCTTCCTGTAGACGTGCCCTTGGGCCTCACTCTACAGTTCGGACTCGATTTTTGTCGGTTCTAAATCTGAACCAAAGAGTCCAACTCTGGCAAATCGTTTTGAAGAAAAACAGATTTTGAAAAAGTAGTGCCAAACATGGACTACTTTGCCAGATTACAGAGTCGCCACCTAAATATTTTAAAATGGGAAATTTAGGAAACCCTGACTCGGTGCCGAAGGCCACGTGTCCGTCATCACCAAAGTGGTCTTGGCTCGGGAGCTTGGGTACGATCAGGGAAGGTCAGCTATGAGCACCCCCTTTCGCCCGGTCCGAAGACCGGCCTCTACTAACCGTGATATCCGATTTTGAAAACATTACATGCTCTTATTCCAATTATTAGCCTAGAATTACTATGTTATGCGCGCAGCAAACAAGTATAGACTAGATTGCCTGATTTGGAAATAAACATTGCATATCCGCTCGTTTTGAAAGCGTTTCGGAATTTGCTACTCGCAAGTAGGCTAAAACACAGATTTCAATGAGTTTTCCAACTCAAGCAACCCAACCTCCACCCACAGGCATTCAAGCAGTTTATCTCATATAAGCACTTAGCCGCATGGTAAGCATACTTGTTATGTTAACATCCACACGCATGCGATATGCTAAAGCGTAAAATACTTACATCGTACTCCGCGCCAAAACAAGAAACTAGTTAGCAGACATGCATGTCCCTAGGTCATGTTAAGTGGCTAATGCAACACAGGCAAGGATGCAATTTAGAGTAGGCTCGGCTAACCCTAAAGATGGCATGTGAAATGCACTTTATTCGATGCACGTTTTCAATTTGGAATTGAAAATACAATGCAGTTTGTATGATGTACCGAGCCCGCTTCATGTAAACAAATGCATGGATGCACGCATGCATTGCATAAGGTATGCTAAAATAGACGTGCCCTAATCTACCATCAAAAGCAGGTAAATAAAAGGGAGAAAGAAATGGGGGTTGGAAGACATACACACCACTCACCCACACTTATTACAGATTTGCCCTCGCTCGGAGGGACCAAAAGAATAATACAAATAATTAACTACGCAAGCTAATTAAATATTACAAATTTCTTAATTAGTTGACAAACTAATTAAAATAGGAAAACAGTAAGTCGCCTCGGGAAGAGGGCCGGATGCAGCACGTGCTCGAGCCTTGCTCCGAATTGCACTGCCATGCCTAGAATGCCTCTGTTTTCCCTGCTCTGCTCTTCTGAGGATTGCCAAAGCCTAAGGGGTGCCTTTCTGGACATTGGATATCATCACCGGCTGCACAGAATAGCCATCGGCTGCCATATGTGGCCATTGACACAAAATTCAACCATCGGCAGATAATTTACTGCCGGTCGGCACTAAACACTGCCGGTCGGCACTAAATGCCTGTAGAACCTGCAACTGATAGCAGCAGAGGGCAAAACTTCCATGGCAATACAATTCAAGCAATGTATGCACTAATCATGCCCCTTATCATATTTGTGACTCAAAGGGACATGTGCCTCGATTCTCGGGCCACCAATCACGCATTCCCATGCATGATGGCCCAAGGAACCAAATGTGCACTTTCAATTTCAAATGCATGCAAACCACATAAACAAACAAGGGTGCCAAACCTCCATCATGCTCATCTCAAGAGGCCAAGCATGTGCATGTGAATGCAATGAAATCCTAAGCATGTTAGGTAGCATGCAACATGGACAATGTAATGTAAGGATGTTAATATGCAAACACACCTACAAGACAAGCATGTAAACTAAACAATGGGGTGGACTTAACATGATCTAGGCAACTCTAACTAGGCCTAAAATCAGTAGCCAAAATGCTAAGTATGAGAGCTAAACACACATGCACATGTACACATGTTAAGGCACACAACTTAGGCATTAAATAAACCACTCTCAAGCACACTTGAAAGGAGATAACATGGATGATTAGCATGCAACATGAGCTCTAAAAATCATGTCGAAGTGTGGTGCTAAACCAACTCGAGATAGACCAAACAAAGCATGCAAATGGTCCAAGACTTAAAGCAAGTCAATGAGGCATTGAACTATACTTATGCAAGACAATTATGGCATGCATTAAACAACTAAAAACAGGCTTTTAGCATGTTAAAACAAAGCCAAAAGGCTACTTAGATGGCATCTAAGAGGCTTGAAACCAAAGGCATGCACAATGACCAAAACATGGAGCATTCAATACATGCTTTTAAAGCATTAAAAGAGGCAACTAAGGCAAGCATACAAGCACACCAAAGGGACTGAAATGACATGCCGGATGGTTCCAAACCATCAAAATGAGGTAAACAACACATCTTTGCACATGCAAGCTAAAAGGCTAGCAAGCCTAAAATGCAAAGGGGCTATATAATGCATGCCAAGATCAACCCAAATGACTATGGACAGAGCTAAAACATGTCAAAATAAGCACAAAACATTCATAAGTCTAAGCCTAAAGCATGCTCAAATTAGGGCTAACAACCTAAGGTATGTTAAGGCAATACAAGGCATTATGGCAACTATGCTAAGCATGAATAAGGGACCAAAACCAACACATAGCAATGTTAAATCATGATATTCTAAGCATGAATAACAGTCCATACATGCTCAACACACACTCAAGCACAATGCTCCCTCAAGAGGCAAAACTTGCCCTTTTCAAGGACATCAAGGAGAGGGGGTGACCCCCTCCTTCTTAGGACTTTAAGGCATCATCTTCACCACTGAAATCCCTCAAGATTTCAGTGGTGAAGAGACCCAAACACCAAAATCCCGTATCTCAACAAAATAGCACAAAATGAGGCCTTTTCAAGGCCTAAGGGTGGTCAAACCTCCCCAAAGCACAAAACACTCTTAATAGACAATAAAGAGGATTAAAAAAACAGAAATTTTATGTGTTAATCACTAAGCACAAAAACAGTTCTAAGCTATGCAAAAATGGAGTGCAAAAATGGGTTAAAAAGAGGACTAGTGTCTTACCCTTGTAGACCTCTTCACAAGAGTTGATGTTCTTGCTTCCTTGAGCTCAAATCCAACCAAAAACTTCAAGAACCAGCCCTTAGAACCTTAGTAACCAAAAGAAGGTGAAACACTAGGTGCTTGTGTCCAATAATGTGGACTAAAGCACCTAGTGTACAAACAAGAGAGAAAAAGAGAGATATGATAGATATAGAACTCAAACCCTAAAACCAGAGCTTCTCTGAGGTCTTTTCTCTCCAAAAATGTCTAACTCCTCCAACCTTTGAGCCAAGAGAGGAGATCCCCCTCTTGTAGGCAACAAAGCTTACAAGCTAAGCAAATCAAAGGCTCATCCCTCCATATGTGTATGGAGGGGAAACAAATGCTATACAGCTGCTCCAAAATATCTCAAAAAGCAACTGAACAGTAGTCGGCAGGGCAAAATTGTCATTTTGACAAAATTGACTGCCGACCGGCACAATATAGTGCCGATGGCAACACTAACCAGCCGGTGGCCTCTAGCCACTGCCGGTGGTGTGTGGGGATGCCTCACAAGGCATTCCCTGCCCCTCTAAGGCAAAGCTCAAGTGTTTGGTGCAAAACCAGACACAAAACGGTCAAATTCGGAGGTCCTGAGGCAAGGCGCGTAGCCGAGAACTCCGGGAACTCCAAACAAACACAAACATAGATAATCACCGAGTGTTCAAGCGGTGATGTCCAAGTCTTGAGGATGGTCAAAAATGGGGTGTCTACACTTCCCATAGGGGTATTTCACCACTTGATGTAAGGTGGAGGAGACTGCCCTTACCTGATGCAGCCACGGCCGCCCCAAAAGTAGGTTGAAAGTCACAGGAACCTCTAAGACATGGAAATCTATCTCATGCTGCCCCGGCCCAACCTTTGTTTGAATTTTAACTGTTCCCATCACTTCTCGGCTTGTGTTGTCATATGCGAATTACGAAATTTGTCACGAAGTCCTCGATTATCAAACCGATCGCATATGCTGTCCTTGCCGGGCAGACGTTGATAGCGGACCATGTATCAACAAGAACCATTGGTATCCATTTATTCCTACACTCCACGGAGATGTAGAGTGGCTTGTTGTGGTTTGCCCCCTCAGGTGGCAATTCCTTGTTGGAAAAAGTCAGCGTCGGGGTAGCCCCTCCCGGAAAGACTAATCCCACCAGTTGTTCTGGCGTAGTTTCTATCGAGAGCTTGGCCTTGTCCATGGCCGATAAGACAGTCTGTCTATGTACTCGTGATGCCATGAGCAGTCCCCAAATGGAGATATCTGCCTGTATCTTTTTCAATTGTTTGAGCACGGCCTCGTCTTCAAGTTGCTTCTCTCTCTGTTTCTCAGCCTCTTTATCCTTCCCAGACGTCTCTGGTTGATCAAGGTGCGGGGGCTTAAAATACCATCCGCTCCTCGTCATGTGATCGACTTCGCCGATATACCAGGTATCATCTGGTTGGTTACTTCCCCAGTCCTTATCTGTGTGAGCAAGACATAAATCATCGTCCTCCCACCACATTCCACCTGCGGTCGACAGACACTTGCCCGGCTCTGGTATGACTGTTCTCATACTCGTGGTACCTTCCATCCCTATGCTCGCAGCATTCTCTGTTTCTGTGGTCATAGCAGTCTCAATCCCCACATGGGCCTTTGTTTTCCTATTTCTCTCAGAATCTTCAAATCTTTCCTGTTCTGATTGTGTCAATACAGCGGGCTGTTCAATAACTCTCGTATTCAAAATGCTCCAATCCTGAACGAAATTCTTGACATCGGCGCTCTCTGGTGACATACTCTGCTCTCTGACCTTTCCGGCCATCACTGACATTCTTGCCCCTGTCGGGCTCTGTTTTGGTTGGAACTCCTCCACCACATCTGGTTGATCATCCAACCACCCTGTAGCCTCCGCTGATTCCTCATAATCAAACCAGTTGACTGCTGCGTCCCCTGGATCTTAATCACTGTAGAATTGGAGATTGGCGAGGTCTTCTCCCATAGTCGTCAAGTCATCCGTCCCCTGCTCAAATCCATCCCCTCGAATCACACACAGCTCTGTTTTCTCTGGCAATTCTACATTTGGCCCAAACTGACCTGCCATCAGGATGTAATCACTCGGATCATAGACCTTCCTAGAGACATTCCCAGACTGCTCAAACCCTATTTCAACAATTCTATCCTCCTCTGAAACCTCCTCTGTTCTGTTTTCAATAGTCACCACCATTGGCTTGGGTTGGGTTCGGGAGATGTCCAACTTGCACAAAAGGTCGGTGCAGTCAGGAAGAAGCACCTCCGGTTTAGATAGGTGGGAAGGAGTGATATAGATACTAGGATCATAAGACACGACCCCAGTTTGAATGAGATTGACTCTTTTGGGAGGTGGGGCTTGGTTACGTGTAGGGAGAGGGTTTGTTGTAACATTGGGTTTCTCGGGAGGCAGAATCACCCCGTTATCAATGAGGTCCTGAATTTCATGACGTAAACGGTAGCACAAATCGGTGTCATGACCGTGCAATTGGTGAAATCATAATATTGCATTTGGGTTGTGGGTAGGGGAAGTTTTTCGATAACGACGCGGCTCTAGGGGCTTCAAGTGCCCTTTGCAGTTAATACCCCGAGCTTTGGACGAGGCATATATAGTGGGCGAAAGGTTCTTGTGTTTCTGGGTAGGTATTTAGCTGTTTGTGTATGGCTCCCGGACGCACCGGAGAATGGCGTAGCTGCCATGGGTCTTGGGAGGGGAGGGGGAATGATGGTGACCATGCTCACTTCTGAGGCTCTTGCAGTTGTGGTGCCGCTCGGGCCTGCATTGGTGTTGCGATTGAAAGTTCTTCTGGGTTGTTCCCGATCATTATCAATTAAGCCTTGCTTCAAGGCATCCTCAATCTGTACTCCCATCTCATGTAGATCTGAAAAGGTAGGGAAGGGGAGCACAATCATCTTTTGCATCAACTTAGGCTGGAGGTTGCGCACAACCATCCGTATTTGATCCTTATCTGCCGGCCTAATGGTCATCATTGAGGCCTTTGCTCTCCATCTGGTCACAAATTCTGAGAAGCTTTCCTTAGCCTCTTGTCTTGTCGTCTCAAGATCACGGGTCATAATCTCGATTTGTGTGTTATATGAGTATTATAAAACGAAGGCCTCGACCATCTCATCCCAATTTCTCTTAACATCATCCTCCAATTTTGCGTGCGGATGGCGCCACACGGCGAGGTTAAACAGCGAGACGACTTTGTAGTCTGGTGAGGCCTATCGGCCTTAAGATATCTGAAAACAATCTCAGGTGCACCAAGGGGTCCTCGGACCCATCAAATCGGTCAATTTGTGGCATATTGAACCGATCTGGCAGCGTCACAGCTGCGTCTGTATATCCATCCTCAATGTCGGGAATGGACTTGACTCCTTGGGATTTCTTAAACATCTTTTCCAGTTTGCTTAATTTTAAGGCTGTGGGGTCCACTTCGAACTCGAAAGGAGAGTCTGGTACATTGACAGGCGTGGGCGCCTTGGATAGTTGTGCTGGAATCGGGGGCGGAGCTGGCCCCGCTGGAAGGTCTGTATCCTCTTGGATATTCTGGACATTCGGTGTTTCTTCGGGTATCGGAACCCTTAGTGAGGGAGGGACTTGATGTGAAGCAGATGCTCCGGTTTGCTGTTGTAATCTTACGATCAATTCTGCTTGTTCATTCATAACCATGGCCTGCTGTTTGGCGAACTCTGCCAGTCGGACAGCATCCTGCTGCATTATTTTCATGCTCTCTCGGAGTCGGCGCACCATCTCCTCTAAACTGGCCATACTGTTCTGATCTGACTGTGTTACTGGTATATATTCCCTCTCTGTGGGTGAAACAGTACCCGGATCCCTACTATACTCAAGTGGGGTAGATGAGGCCCTCTGAACTGACTGCTGAATTGATGCCCTCTGCCTAACTGCCCTTCATCTAGTAACCGGGGGTAGAGAGTGGTACACTGGTTGTCCGTCTACCAGATCCTCAGATCGATAGAGTCGACGACCTCTAGTCCAGAGTGCTTGGGGAATATCTACTGGGTTGGAAGCAATCGTGCTAAACTACCTAGCAAAAAGATAAATAAAGCAATAAATAACCAGACAATCGGACAACATAACGGCGTAAAATAAACACACACACAACACACAGTCGGGTATTACAACACACGGTTGGTAAGCTGAACACACTGTTACTCAATACTGATCACTGCCCCCAAATTACTGTTCCCAAAATTTGAACCTGATATCCGCAGATAACTGATTTCCACAAATACTGATCCCGGTGCCCTCAGGCCTGATACCCAAACTTGTAAACTGATGTGCGCATTCCCTGTAGAGATACACCCCTAAAGCATATAGCAGATAAGTGAGAGCCAAAACACCCCTATGTCGGGGTATGGTTTCCCTATCCTACTTTGTCAGGAACTAGGGTTTCACTATGCACGCAGTGGTTTCAAACAACCTATGATCGGGTAAGCAACCTGTCCTAACTTGGAATGGTCACTATGGATTTCGATATGCACTAGGTCGAATGGTCAAAACCGGGGTTTGTGTTCCCATGCTGTCAGAGCCCACAACCGGTCAACCTTATGGTCGTGCCTTGACAAGACAAGCCTCCGGCAAATCGTTCAGGAATGGCAGATGGCAAACACGGTGTCCTAGGCGCACCAATGCACATGCAATGCAAAGAAACACATAAGTGTAGTCAAAACAGGATATCATGAGTTCGAGTCAAGTTCTTTAACTCCCCAGTAGTCGCCAAAAAGCATGAAGCGTCCCGAACGCCCGGAGGATGAGTCAGTTACATTCATTTGGGGTTCACTACAGTTCGGACTCAAATTGTCACGGTTCTTAATCTGAACCAAAGAGTCCAAATCCGGCAAATCATTTTGAGAAAAACCAGATTTTTTGAAAGAAGTTCCAAACATGGACTGCTTTGCTAGATACAGAATCGCCATCTAAATATTTTTTAATGGGGGAATTTAGGAAACCCTAACTCGGTGCCAAAGGCCACGTGTCCGTCATCACCAAAGTTGCCTCGGCTTGGGAACTTGGGAACGATTGGGGAAGGTCAACTATGAGCACCCCCTCTCGCCGGATCCGAAGATCGGCCTCTACTAACCATGATATCCAATTTTGCAAACGTTATATGTTCTTATCCTGGTTATTAGCCTAGAATTACTACGTTATGCGTACAGCAACAAGTATAGACCAAATCGCCTAAATTGGAACAAAACATTTCATGTTTAATGGTTTGCTACTAGCAAATAGGCTAAAATGCAGATTTTGCCACCCTCAAGTGGCTTTAGAAAAGAATGGTTTTGCCACTATCAAGTGGGCTTAAAACTCACAATTTTCATGCATTATCCGAATTTAAGCAATTCGACCTTTATCCACAGGCATTCAAGTAGTTATATCACATATGCAGCTAGCCTCATGGCAATCATGCTATCATGGCAACACTCACACGCATGCAAGGATGCTAAAGCAAAAGAACTTACAGAGTACTCTAAGCCAAAACAGAAACTAGTTAGTAATCACATGCATGATCCTAATTCATGTTAAGATGGCTAATGCAACGCATGCAAAGATGCAATCTAGACAGGCTCGACTATCCTAAACATGGCATGTGAAATGCTACAAATAACATGTATTCAATTTGGGATTCAAAATACAATGCAGTTAGTATGATGCCGGGCGATGCATGTATAACAAATGTACGGATGCACGCATGGATAGCATAAGGTATGCTAATTTAAATGTGCCCTAGTCTAACCATCATAAGCGGGTAAATAAAAGGGAAGAAAGACGTGGGGTTGGAAGACATACACACACTCACGCACACTTATTACACAATTGCCCTCGCTCGGAGGGTCCAAATAAATATTACAGTCCAAAAAAATAATACTAAATTAGTTTTTACAAAACTTCTAATTTAATTAATAAATTAAATGCAGAATTAAAATGGCCACAGCCCTATCTTCAAAATGTTTGGATGATGCATGCTCGAACCCGTCTTGCCCGGAAAGCCCGTACCATGCCACTGTTGCCTCTGTTTACCCTGCCCTGCTTCTCTAAAGACTGCACAAGTCTTGGAATAGGTTCTCTGTACTCTGAAGAACACCATCGGCTGGGGGGAATGACCACCGGCCTCGGGAAATGGCTATCGGGTGCCATTCAATCTATCGGCCACAGATCTATGGCCGGTCGGCAATAAGTGTGGCCGGTCGGCCCAAATTCCCTGGCCGGTTTTTGACAACAAGAACGAGCGATGCATGGCATGAAATTTCAAGCAAATGTATGCACGGGCACACTCCCTATCATGTAAGGGACTCGAGGGAGTGTGGCCCTCGACCCTCAGGCTATCAATTGTGCACTTTGATGCATGATGGCCTAAGGAGCCAAGGTTGCAATTCAATGAAAATGCATGCAACATACAAATGAATACCAAGACCCTATCATGTCAAAGTCAAGGGCCTCGGTGACCGAGAGTTGAGACGTGTTACATCACTTGTAGTATGAACACTTCTCAACTCTCACACTTGGTTTGACACCCCAAACCAAGCAATGCAATGCATGTTATACAAACATGGCTCAAAAATGCAACATAATACTAAAATGCAAGGCATGCCAAATGCAATGCAACATATCATGGCAAGTATGCAATGCTAGACATGTGAGGAGCAAATGCAAGGCAAACATAGACAATTTATGTAAAAGAACTAGCATGTGACAACACATTATGAGTCAAACATGCAACAAACATGTGACAATTATGCGATGGTGGACTTAAACCATAAAGGGGCAAACCTCAGCCCACCCCAAAACAGTGGCCAAAAGTGTCCCAAATGATGAACAAAATGCACTACAAACATGCAAGTCAAAGGGGCCCAAAGCTAAGGCATAACAAAGGGGCATTCTACTACCACTATCCCAAACAAGCATGGCATGAACTATACAACCAACAGAATTTTAGCATGCAAAATAAGCTTCCAATACCCCTTGATATGGCAGCCCCAAAGCCTCAAACATAGGGCCATGCACAATGACCCATTCCTAGACATGAAAGGCCAACTCTCCAAGGCATGAATGAGACGACAAATATAGGCATACAAGCATGGATGAGGTACTGAAATGGCATATGAAATGACTCCAAATCATTGAAATGGACTTAACAAAGCATGCTCATGGCTCACACCTTCAAGGCTCACAATGTCAAAATGCAAAGAGACCTAACCAAACATGGAAAATGTGATCAAAACAGCACCTAATAGACCTCAAGCATGATAAGACAATGCTAAAACCTTCATGAAGTTAAGCTAAATCATGTAAGAATCATGGCCTAAATGCATGGCATACTTCTAAGCAAAAGAGAGGAATACAAAACAAGTACAACATGCATGCAAAGGGTCACAAATCCGACCAACAACAGAAACAACATGTGACCTAAATAGCACCAAAAACATCTGATATGGAGCCAAAAACAAACCAAGCATGCATGTTGCCCTTTAAGCCAAAAACAAGGGTAAAAGAGGGACAAAGGGGAGAGGGGTGTCCCTTCCCTATACAAGACTTCAAACCCTCTTCTTCACCACTGAAATACAAGACTTCAAACCCTCTTCTTCACCACTGAAAATCCAGTGGATTTCAGTGGTGAAAAGAACAAAACTCTCAAGCAAACAAAGCCTAGCAATGGAAGCTCCAAAAAGGCCAAACAAGGCCTAAGGGGGTGAGTTTGACCCCAAACCACAAAATGACCTTAATGAAGTATTTAAAGCATGCAAATGTAAGACTTTTTGTAGTTATACACCAAGCTCAAATCAGTAAGAAAGATAGGTAAAAGTCTAATACAAGATTGGGGGATTTAAAGTAAAGAGATTACCCTTGAAGAACCCTTGATGAACAGTCAATGCAGCCCTCTTCTTTTGATCAAAATCAGTCCAAAAACTCAAGAACAAACCCTCCAAGCCCCTCAAGGTCAGAGTAAGGTGTGGTAGTGTGTGTTTTAGTGCAAAACTAAGGTAAAAATGCACTTTTAGGCCACAAAACACACACAAGGGAGGAGAGAGAGAGGGAAAATATAGAGAGAGAATATGTTAGACAGATATATATATATATATATGTATATCTCTGGTTTTTTTGTTCAAAAATTCTAACCCCTCAGAAAGGAAGAAGAAGGGTCTTTATATAGGCAAGGGAAAATGGTTTAAGCTTCTCAAAGAAGCTAAGTGAAAGGGGCAAAGGGTGCAAAGGAGTCAAGGCTTCTTAGAGAAGCCATGACAAAGGGTCAAGCTTCTCCAAGAAGCTTGACCAAAGGGTTCAACCTTCTAGAAGGAAAAGGGGGTCAAAGGCTCAAAATGGTCATCCCCGTGTATGGGGAGGAGTGATGGTGCATTCCATTTGGCATACACCATGCTGAAAAAGTGCAAAGGGTGCAGACCGGCCAGCAAAAGAGGTCACCGGCCAAAAATAGTGCGGTCGGCCAAATATAGTGCCGACCGGCCATTGGGATTAAGAAACCACGGCCGGTGGCACCAATAAACAGCCGGTGAGGTGAGGGGAAAGCCGGTGGGGTGTGGGGATGGCCAACAAGCCATTCCCTGCCCTCCAAGGCAAAACACAAGTGTTTGGTGCAAAACCAGACACTGAACAGTCGAGTCGAGAGATCCTGAGGCAAGGCGCGCAGCCGAGACCTCCGGGAACTCAAGGCGAACATAAGCACGGATGATCACCAGTGTTCAAGCGATGATGTCCAAGTCTTGAGGACGGTCAAAATGGGGTGTCTGACCTCCAACACTCGAGTCACAAGTGTAGGCTGTGCAACAACAGAAAACAAGGCCGCAGTCTCAACGGATTCACCCAGATGCAAATCAAATTCGCCAAGTGCTCCCAACATCTCCCATTCTCGGATGGCTATACAAGCTACATCACTAATGGATTTCCTACTAAGGGCATCGGCCACTACATTGGCCTTTCCCGGGTGATAATGCAACTCAAAATCATAGTCCTCAATGAATTTCATCCACCTCCTCTGCCTGAAATTCAAGTCTCTCTGAGTAAACAGATACTTCAAACTCTTGTGGTCCGAGAACACCTCGAACCTCTCACCATAAAGGTAGTGCCTCTAGATTTTCAAGGCGAGGATTACTGCCGCTACCTCTAGGTCATAGGTAGGGTAATTCTTCTCGTGTATTTTCAACTGACGTGAGCCATAAGCTACCACTTTTCCCTCTTGCATCAACACACAACCCAAACCCTCTCGTGAGGCATCACAATAGACTGCGTAACCCAACCCTCTCTCCAGAATAATCAACACCGGAGTTGTGGTCAATCTAACTTTCAACTCCTGGAACGACTTTTCACAAGTCTCACTCCACACAAACTTGACCCCTTGCCGCGTCAATCTAGTCAACGGCGAAGCTAGCCTGGAGGAATCCTTCACAAGCAGTGGTAATACCAGTAATCGAGCTGCGGATCTCAAAAACACTCTTAGGCTGTGCCCAATCTTGCACTGCCTCAACCTTGGATGTATCAATAGACACCCCTTCCCCGGATACCACATGGCCTAAGAATTTGACCTCTCCTAGCCAGAACTCACACTTCCCAAACTTGGCATACAGCCTGTGGGCTCTAAGCAATTCTAGCACCACTCTCAAGTGTTCCTCGTGCTCCTCCTTAGAAGGCGAATAGATAAGAATGTCGTCCACGAAAACGACCACAAAGCGATCTAAGAATTCCCGGAAGATCCAATTCATCAAAGCCATAAAGACTACCGGTGCATTGGTAAGCCCAAATGGCATCACCAGAAACTCATAATGGCCATACCGCGTACGGAATGCCGTTTTCGGAATATCCTCCTCCCTGACCCTCAACTGGTGGTAACCCGATCTCAAGTCTATCTTAGAGAAACAACGGGAACCCTTCAACTGGTCAAACAAATCATCTATACGAGGCATAGGGTACTTATTCTTAACTGTAGCCCGGTTCAACTTTCGGTAGTCGATACACAACCTCAAGGCACCATCTTTCTTTTTAGCAAAGAGGGCCGGTGCTCCCCATGGCGAAACACTAGGGCGAACAAAACCCTTATCTAACAATACCTGGAGCTAAATCTTCAGCTCACTCAACTCGGCTAGGGCAAAACGGTAAGGTGCCATAGAAATCGGTGCTGTGTCGGGCACTAAATCAATAGAGAACTCTATCTCTCGGTGAGGTGGCAAACTAACGAGATCCTCGAGAAAGACATCTGAATACTCACAAACCACCCTTGGCAATACAATCTGAGTCTCATCACACTCACCACTCATAAAGCTGGCAAGTAGACCACTAAGCTCACCCCACCCTCGCGGATCATACACCGGTGGCAACACACTACCAACCCGATCCCCTAAGAAATGGAAACATTCCCCGCTCAAGGTACAAACTGTGACCCTCTGGCGGTAGCAATCGATAACAGCCCGGTATGACGATAGCCAGTCCATACCCAAAATAACATCAAAACCCTTCATGGGCATAACAACAAAGGGAAAATGAAGCCTATGGTCAGCGACCTCTATATCATAACCTCTACATCTGTGTTTCAAAATCAATTCACCCCCAACAGGTGATACAACACAAATAGGAGATGCTAATAATGCCAACTCCAACTCCAACACAGATGCAAATGCAGCAGATACAAAAGAATGAGACGCACCCGTATCAATCAACACACTAGCAAAGCGAGTGCCAAAACAGAGAGGTACCTCTCTGGCCCGATGGAGCCGGTACTAGGTCTGTGATAACGATACACGCACCCTATAGGCCTGATCTACTGCTCACCTCTAGAAGCAAGCAGCTGCTTTGCCTGTTGGGATTGGCCCTCGAGGCCTGCACAGACTAAGTTGGCTGATAACTCTGCGTCTGCCTAGAACCAGACGCTCCCGAAGTGGCACTCAACCGTGGGCAAAACCTCTTCAGGTGCCCAGGCTATCCACACTGATAACAAGACAAAGGCTAGCCCCTGCCCTGACTCTGGCCCTGAGGTCTAGCTGAAGATGAAGCAGCTCGCTGACCCCCTCCCTTCTGCGGGCAAACCGAAGACTTGTGACCCAGCTGGCCACATACAAAACAAGTCAAGCCTCTCTGATTACCTCTCCCAGATCCTGCACTTGGCACTGGAAAGGTCGATCTAGGCAAACCACCCTGAGACTGCTGAGGGTAAAAACCTCTCTGTCTCCTGCCATCACCCTGGCCATCTTGGCTCCTCTTGGAGCCTTTATGCTTCTCATCATCCTCTTCCTGCATCATAATCTCCATATGAGCAGCGGCATCTACCAGATGTCTATACTCTCAAATGAAAGGCCCTCCAACCCTCAACTTGAGACTGCGTCTCAACTTCCGCTCAAACTCAAAGCAACGGCGTTCCTCGGGCGCCACAAGTTCAGGTGCAAACCTGGACAAGCTAGTAAAAGTAGCCTCAAACTTAGCCACTGACAAACCCTGTTGTTTAAACTGGCAAAACTGTTCCCTCAGCTTCTCCCTAGCAGCAAAAGATAAGAAGTTCTCCTGGAAAGCAGTCACAAAAGCCTCCCATACACCACCAACACTGCCCTTCTCGTACTTCCACCACTGACCCGCATCTCCCTTTAACTGGTAGGATGCCAAGGTCACCTTCAAAGCCCCATCCTCGATGCCAAGCATCTCGAACGTCTTCTCCATCTGTTCCAATCACTCGTCAGCCTTAAGTGGCTCCTTCGGATCCCCAACAAACTTGTTCGGGTTAGACCGGAAGAATTCCCTCTTCAAGAAGGAAGGCCTTGCTTCAGCTGCGTGGGCCTGATCCTGATTCCCTGCTCTGAGAATACCCAAAGCTCATGCTATCTCTCGGGCCAAGGCACTCATAGCCTGCTGACCCGCTGGCTCGGCCACGTTGGCCTGACCAACTCCCTCCTGTACTACCGGAATATCATCCGGTAAAGGCATCTCCTGCCTACCGCGCTTGCCACGCTTACCACGTCCTCGTCCTGACATCCTAATAAAGATAACCAAGACTATTAGCACATTCACAAATGTGCCAAAGCTATAACACTTACATCCTAATGCATGGACACTGTAATTCATTCCACGTAAGCACATAAACACATAAGCACTTACGAATTTCATTTCCGGATAATGACAGTCCCGAGGCGTTACTAGAGTTCCGGTTAGAAACAACACTGATCAAGTGCTTTTCCAACAAGACTCACAGAAACCCATGGATCCAGTCAACATCCTAGAAACTACGTTCCATACCCAAATAGTCACATAAGCATGTTATCAATTAAACACATAGCATATGACACTACATCTAAGTCTCTAACTAAGCGAGACAAACCCATTGTGATCCTAATCACTTCCCACGTACCCAAAGTATTCGAACCCGGTACGCTCTGATACCAAGTTGTAACACCCTCAAAATAATAACATTAAACCCATCAATATTGGCATGCATTGATATATAAAAGATCAACCTCCTTTTATTCATTAGAGTAATTCCTTACAAACAGTATTACATGTTGACAACAAAAGTAAATGCCCCATGGGCTTACAACTTTCCAAGCCAACACTTGGTTACAAGAGATGAGTACTAACTCATATACACATTAAGCCCTAGGCTTGAATTTACATGTAATACATCAAAAGAAACAAACATCCAAAAAGTTTGTCAGCCTCTATGCCTCCCAATCTATGTCCTTGGAGGTGGCATGCTACCTGTACCTGAAAATGATGATCCCATATAGGGTGAGCCACAGCCCAATAGAAATACACTAAACCAACTATGAACAATGACTAAAAGATTAGCAGTTGATAGATGGCCAACACTGATACTTCCACTTATATCACATTACAATTTCATGACTTACAAGTCCATGTTACATTTCATTTTCCACATCTATTCAATCCTCAATTCATAACCATGGCTCAGAACCTCGCCAAACAACGTATATGAGACAGTAACTCATATTAAACATTTTCCCATTTTACAATAGACAAGCATATTAGCTATATCAACACATCAACAGATAAGCCTATTAGCTGTATCAACATTTCCACAGATAAGCATAAGAGCTATATCACACTTCCAAAGATAAGCATAAGAGCTGTATCAACACATCGATAGACAAGCATATGAGCTGTATCTACGGAGTCCATCCCCTATCTCCTCCCGCACAACATTCGGTTTAGAGGTCCATCCCCTATCTTCCTCTAAACCGTGCAGTACATCCCCTATCTCCTCCAATACAACACAATGCATATAAACAGTTATTATACACATCATCAATCAATACATAAAGTTAATGTATTCTTTCAACCGTCATACTCAATGACACATTCCATTGATTAGTTTTCGTTTACCTAATCATCATGCATTGTCTACAACAATCAAGACTATTCTCCACCAATAGCCCAAAGCAGTTATTTCTAAACAGTAAATAAATGCACAAATGGACATATAATCAACATTTCAATTAGGTGAGCGATAAAGGATCCAACTACACCCTTTAATCCCATACATTTTTTATTCCAACATTTCCAATCCAATTCCTCATTTCCCAAATTAAGTAAAATAGCGCAAGTGTAAATTGCACCAAAGCGAGACGATCGCAAAATAAGCGCAGTGATAAACTACACAAAGCAGCGATCGCAAAAGCAGTAGCGACGAAAAATTGCGAAACAATGCCATGACCAAACCGGTAGCGAGTGAAAACTACACCAAAAGCGGTCGCGATCATAAAGCAGTATGAGTGAAAACGCACAAAAGCGATTGCCATCGCAAAAGCGGTGCCAGCGATAAAGCGCACAAAGCGGTCGGCGCACAAAAGCGGAAAGTAAATTGCACAAAATAGTCGACCGCAAAATAAGCGCTAGTGTAAATTGCACAAAAGCAGTAGCGATCAAAAGCAGTATGAAGAAATGCGATTGCACATATTAGTACGATCGCCAAAAAGCAGAAGCGAGTGATAAAGCGCACAAAAGCGTGCGATACGCATAAAATAGCGCGATCAAAAAGCGCACAAAATAGTGCGATCGCAAAAGCTGTGCGAGTGATAATGACAAAAGCGGTCGCGATCGAAAAATAGCGTGGTGATAAAGCGCACAAAGCGGTCACGATCGCAAAATAAGCGAGTGTAAATTGCACAAAAGCGGTCGCGATCGCAAAAAGCGAAAAGAAATGCGATTACACAAAACAATGCGATCGTAAAAGCAGTATGACGATAAATCGCACAAAATTGTGCGATCATAAAAGCAGCGCGAGTGAAAAACTCCACAAAATAGTGCGATCATAAAGCTACGAGTGATAAAATACACAAAAGCGGCGATCGCAAAATATACGGTGATAAACTGCACAAAATAGTGCGATGCGTAAAATAATGCAAGTGTAAATTGCACAAAACAGTACGATGTGCAAAATAGCGTTAGTGTAAATTGCACAAAACAGTGCGTTGTGCAAAAGCAATGATTGAAAAAGCGCACAAAAGCGGTCGATCGCCAAAATAAGCGCGAGTGATAAAGCACAAAAGCAGTCGCGATCGCAAAAGCAGTATGACCGCAAAAAAAAGGCCAAAACAGCGCGAGTGAAAAACTGCACAAAACATTGTGATGCGCAAAACAGCGTGAGTGAAAAATTGCGCAAAACAGTGCCACTGATAAACTGCACAAAACAGTGCGACGCACAAAACAGCGCGAAAGTAAATTGCACAAAACAGTGCGACACACAAAATAGCGCTAGTGTAAATTGCACAAAACAGCGCGATGCGCAAAACAGCGCGAAAGAAATGCAGTGCACAAAATAGCGCGATGCGTAAAACTGTGCGAGAGATACACTGCAGAAAATAGTGCAATGTGCAAAACAACACGACTGAAAAACTGCACAAAAGCGGTCGATCGCCAAAAACAGTAGCAGTGAAAAATTGCTCGAAACTGTGCGATGCGCAAAATAGCGCGAGTGATAACCTTCACAAAACAGTGCGATATGCAAAATAGCGCGACTGATAAACTTCACAAAACAGTGCGATGTGCAAAATAGCGAGAGTGTAAATTGCACAAAAAAGTGCGATGCGCAAAATAGTGCAAGTGTAAATTGCACAAAACAGTGCGATGGGCAAAACAGCGCTAGTGTAAAAATGCACAAAACAGTGCAATGCGCAAAATAGCACGAGTGATAAACTGCACAAAACAGTGCGATGCACAAAATGGCGCGGGTGTAAATTGCACAAAACAATGCGATGCGCAAAATTGCGCTAGTGTAAATTGCACAAAACAGTGCGATGCGCCAAACAGCGCGAAAGAAATGCAAAGCACAAAAGCGGTCGATCGCATAAAAGCAGACAGTGATAAACTGCGCAAAATAGTGCGACGCGCAAAATAGCACGAGTGTGAACTGCACCAAAGAGTTCGACGCGCAAAATAGAGCGACTGATAAACTGCACAAAATAGTGCAACGCACAAAATAGCGCGAGTGATAAACTGTACAAAACAGTGCGACGCACAAAATAGCGCGATTGATAAACTGCACAAAATAGTGCGAAGTGCAAAATAGCGCGAGTGATAAACCGCTAAAACACGGCGATCGCCAAAATAGCACGAGTGTAAATTGCACAAAATAGTGCAATGTGCAAAAGCAATGAAAGAAATGCGATGCACAAAACAATCCGATCGCCAAAAGCTCGCGATTAAAAACCGCACAACCGCGTGATCGCAAAAAACGCGTAGTGATATCTTTGCACAAAAGCGGTCGCGCGCAAATAAAATAAATAGCGAAAAGCGCACAAATTAGTGCCATGCCCAAAACAGTATGAGTGAAAAGCGCACAAAAGCGGTCACGATCGCCAAAAGTGCGCTAGTGTAAATTGCACAAAATAGTGCGATGCGCTGTGTAAATTGCACAAAACAATGCGATGCACAAAACAACGCGACAGAAAAACTGCACAACACAGTGCGATGCGCAAAATAGCATGAGTGATAAACTGCACAAAACAGTGTGATGCACAAAATAGCGCGAGTGCAAATTGTGAAAAATAGTGCGATACGCAAAATAGCGCTTGTGTAAATTGCACAAAACAGTGAAATGCCCAAAAGCAGTAGCGTGAAAAATCTGGACAAAAGCAGTAGCGATCGCAAAAGCAGGCGAAAAGAAATCGATTGCACAAAATAGTGCGATCGCAAAAGCTGCGAGTGATAAAGCGCACAAAAGCGGTCACGATCGCAAAATAGCGCCAGATGTAAATTGCACAAAACAGTAGCGATCGTAAGCGGCACAAAAGAAAGCGATGCATAAAATAGTGCGATCGCCAAAATGTCGCAGTGATAAACTACACAAAACAGTGCGATGCGAAAAACAGCGCGAGTGGTAAACTACACAAAATAGTGCGATGCGCAAAGCAGAGTGAGTGAAAAACTGCACAAAACAGTGCGATGTGCAAAACAACGCAACTGAAAAACTGCACAAAACAGAGCGATGCGCAAAACAGCGCGAGTGATAAATTGCCCAAAACAGTGCGATGCGCAAAACAACTCAACTAAAAGCGCACAAAATAGTGTGATCGCCAAAATTACGAGTGAAAATTGCACAAAACAATGCGATCGCAATATAAGCGCTAGTGTAAATTGCACAAAAGCAGTCGATACACAAAAGCAGGCGAAAAGAAATCGATTGCACAAAATAGTGCGGTAAAAAGCTAGCGAGTGATAAAGCGCACAAAAGCGATTGCAATCGCAAAACAACACGGTCAAAAAGCTGCGCCAAAATAGAGCGTCGCGCAAAATAGCGCGAGTTATAAACGCACAAAAGCAGTCGACGCGCAAAATAGTCGTGAAAAACTACACAAAAAAGTGCGATCGCCAAAATAACGCGCGATAAAGCGACAAAGCGGCGCCATCGCAAAATAAGCGTGAGTGTAAATTGCACAAAAGCGGTCGATCGCCAAACAGCATGAACGAAATCGATTACGCAGAATAGTGCGATCATAAAACAGTATGAGTGATAAAATATACAAAACTGTGTGATGCGCAAAACAGTGCGACTGATAAACTACACAAAATAGTGCCATGCCCAAAACTACGCGAGTGAAAAATTGCAAAAGCAGTCACGATCGCCAAAAGCAGTACGGCGATAAAGCGCACAAAATAGTGTGATCGCAAAAGCAATGCGAAAGTAAATTGCACAAAAGCGGCGATGCACAAAATAGCATGAAAGTAAATTAGACAAAGGCGTGCGATCGCCAAAATAAGCGCTAGTCGATGCACAAAAGCAATAGCATGAAAAAAGCGCCAAAAGCGGTCGCGATCGCCAAAATAAGCGAGTGTAAATTCCACAAAACAGTGCGATACGCAAAACAACACGAAAGAAATGCAGTGCACAAAATAGTGCGATGTGCAAAACTGCGCGAGTGATAAACTACACAAAACAGTGCGATACGCAAAATAGCGTTAGTGTAAATTGCACAAAACAGCGCGAAAAAAATCCAGTGCACAAAATAGTGTGATCATAAAGCTAGCGAGTGATAAAGCGCACAAAAAGTCGATCGCCATAAAGCAGCAGTGATAAAGCACACAAAAGTGCGATGCAAAGCGGTAGCGAGTGGCTAATACAAAAGCGGTCACGATCGCCAAAATAAGCGAGTGATAAATTGCACAAAATAGTGCGATCGCCAAAATAATGCAGTGTAAATTGCACAAAAGCGGGCGATGCACAAAATAGCGCTATTTTAAATTCCACAAAACAGTGCGATGCGCAAAAGAGCACGAAAGAAATGCGGTGCACAAAACAGTGCGACGCGCAAAATAACGCGAGTGTAAAATGCACAAAATAGTGTAATGCGCAAAATTGCACTAGTGTAAATTGCACAAAAGCGGTCACGATCGCCAAAATAGCGCTAGTGTCAATTGCAACAAACAGTGCGATGCCCAAAATAACGCTATTTTAATTTGCACAAAATAGTGCGATGCGCAAAACAGCACGAAAGAGGTGCAGTGCACAAAACAATGCGATACACAAAGCAGTAGCGAAAGAAATCGATTACCCAAAGCAGTAGCGAGTGATAAAGCGCACAAAAGCGTGCGTCGTAAAACAATATTGAAAGCGCACAAAATAGTAAGATGCGCAAAACTACGGGAGTGATAAACTGCACAAAACAATGTGATTTACAAAACAGCACGACTGATAAATTGTACAAAACAGTGCAATGCACAAAACTGCGCTAGTGATAAACTGCACGAAACAGTGCGATGCGCAAAATAGCACGAGTGAAAATTGCACAAAAGCGGTCGCGATCGCAAAATAAGCGCGTGTAAATTGCACAAAAGCGGCGATCGTAAAACAACGCGAAAGAATCGATTGCACAAAAGCGGTGCGATCCGCAAAGCAATGAGTGATAAACTACACAAAATTGTGCGAAGCATAAAGCTGGCGAGTGAAACTACACAAAAGCGGTCCGATCGCAAAAGCTGGCGAGTGATATCTGACACAAAAGGTGTGATACACAAAGTAGCGTTGATAATAAACCGCGAGAATAGTGTGATCGTAAAATAAGCGCAAGTGCAAATTGCACAAAAGCGATATGATGCCCAAAATAAGCGCTAGTGTAAATTGCACAAAACAATGCGATCGCAAAAGCAGTAGCCGTGATAAACGCACAAAAGCGATTGTGATCGTAAAATAAGCGCAAGTGTAAATTGCACCAAAGCGATGCGATCGCCAAAATAAGCGAGTGATAAAGCGCACAAAAGCGGTCACGATCGCAAAATAGCGCGATCGGAAAATTACACGAAACAATGCTATGACCAAACCAGCGCAAGTGAAAAACTACACCAAAAAGCGGTCACGATGTGCAAAAGCGCCGCGATGAAAAGCTTGCACAAAAGCGATTGCCATCGCCAAAAATTGCACAAAAGCGGTCGACACACAAAATAAGCGCTAGTGTAAATTGCACAAAAGCAATAGCGATCGCATAAAAGCAGTATGAAAAGAAATCGATTGCACAAAATAAGCGCGATCATAAAGCAGTATGAGTGATAAATCGCACAAATTGTGCGATCAAAAGCAAGACGACTAAAAACGCACAAAATAGTGCGATGTGCAAAACTGTCACAGTGATAAGCGGCACAAAAGCAATGCGTCGATAAATTGCACAAAAGCGGTCACGATCGCCAAAATAAGCGAGTGTAAATTGCACAAAAGCAGGCAATGCAAAATAGCACAAGTGTAAATTGCACAAAAGCAGTCACGCACAAAATAAGCGCTAGTGTAAAATGCACAAAAGCGTGCGATGCGTAAAACAGCGCGAAAAGAAATGCATGCACACAAAACAATGCGATCGTAAAGCAGTAGCGAGTGATAAAGCGCACAAAATTGTGCGATCGCAAAAGCAGTATGATTGAAAATGCACAAAATAGTCACGATCATAAGAAATAGCAGTGATAAAAGCCACACAAAACACTACAACAAAAAGGTCTATGGTGGCGAAACGCATGCGAAAAAATATTTAGTCTCCAAATATGCATGTTTTAGTGATGAAAATAAGATTTCGCCTCCAATTATATTATTTTCAAAGATGAAAACCAAATTTCGTCACGAAATGCTTAAAATCAAATAAAACAATAGGTGACAAAAATTTTATTCGTCTCTAAATTTTATTTTTCGTCACAAAACAATTTCCGCCCTTGGAAAATTTGGTGGAAGATTTGGCGCCATTTTGGAGCGAATTTGTAAATCACCATTGTAAAAAATTTTAGAGAGGAAATAATTTAGATCTCCAAATGTATTATTTTCAGAGAGGAAAACCAAATTTCGTCACCAAATGCTTAAAATCAAATAAAACAATAGGTGGCGAAAATTTTATTAGTCTCTAAATTTTATTTTTCATCACAAAACAATTCCCGGCCCTTGGAAAATTTGGTGGAAGATTTGGCGCCATTTTGGAGACGAAATTTGTCGTCACCATTGTAAAAAATTTTAGAGAGGAAATAATTTCGTCTCCAAATGTATTATTTTTAGAGAGGAAAACCAAATTTCGTCACCAAATGCTTAAAATCAAATAAAACAATAGGCGACGAAAATTTTAATCGACTCTAAATTTTATTTTTCGTCACAAAACAATTTCCCGCCCTTGGAAAATTTGGTGGAAGATTTGGCGTCATTTTGGAGACGAAATTTGTCGTCACCATTGTAAAAAATTTTAGAGAGGAAATAATTTCGTCTCCAAATGTATTATTTTTAGAGAGGAAAACCAAATTTCATCACCAAATGCTTAAAATCAATAAAAAAATACAAGAAATCCGGGCTATTGTGACAAAAAAAAATTTGTTTTAAAATTTAATCCAACGATGACGAAATATTAATTTTGTCGTTTGTTTTAATTTTTCTCAAAAGTATAGGAGACGAAAACAAAATTTCGTGTGCAAAAATGAGGCGCCAATTTCATTTGCATTGGCGCGAATTATTTTAGCTCATTGGAGACAAACATTTTTGTGACAAAATATAATTTTTTTTGTGACGAACGTAATTCGTTGCCAATAAATTCCATACCTATTAAACGATATCGTTGCATATTTGCATTTATTAGGCGACAAATATATTTTTGTCTGCGAAGGATAAGTTATGGAAGATGAAAATATTTCGTCACCAATAAACACTCCATCATGCAAACAATGTCATTTCATCTTTCTATTAAATAGGCGACAATTATATTTTTGTTTTAGAAGAATAAGTTGTGGGAGACGAAAATATTTCGTCACTAATAAATTCTAATTGATTGCGTGACGAATATAATTTTCGTCTCATAAGGTTAAGTTGTGGAAGACAAAAATATTTCATCACCAATAATAAATTCTTTGTTCTGGTATTGAAGGATACAAAAATATTTTATCACTAATCATTTCTCTTTATTAAAATGCCGTGGTTTTGTGTTTCAAAGCATTGGGCTGTGACCCTAAGAGATACACTCGATGCTTATCACTCATTTTCATGTACATGAACCTTGAAGTCATGACCCAAGAAAACACTTTCTACAAACCCTCATTTCTCTCGCACTTGAGTCTACTCCTCTCTCACAAGTATTGAAGTCGTGACTCAAGAAGACACTTTGTAAACCATTTCTTCTATTTCGCGCTAAAGCCTATCTCTTCTGTCTCACACTTAAGCCCTTCGTACATGCCAACATTGAAGCTATTATCCAAGAAGGCACTCTATGCAAACCCACTATTCTTTCTCACAGTGAAGGCCCCTCTTGCACGCAAGCACTTTTTTTCATTGTCTGAACCAACTCTACCCTTTCCATCTAGAACACCCATTTCAGAAAAATTGAAGGTCAAAACCTCTCTCAAAAAAAAAAAAAAAAAAAGATAATTAATGTAGCTATTTTTTTTGTGAGAAAAAATACAAAGAAACAAATAATAAAAAATTTGTAATTTTCAAAATTAATAGAAAACATTACCTTGTTTAGTACATTGTTTTCAAACCCGGACCGGACCGGCCGGTCGAACCGGTTGGACCGGGCCTAGTTCCGGTCCGGTCAACCCCCTGAAACCGGATTGAGGCCAAAATCGGGAAAACCCAGCGACCCACTGGTCGAACCGGTAAAACCGGTAACCCAGTGGTCTAACCGGCCAAAACCGATCAGTTTTTTTTTTTTTTTCAATTTTTTTTTTTTATTTTCTTTCTTTCTTTCTTTCCTTTCTTTCTTTCTTATATATTTATATATATCTATTTATACTATATATTAAGCAAAAGGGGGTTTTTAACCCCAAGGCCTATCGGAGCTCCAATCTCCTAATCCTAATTTTCTAATTTTTTGATTTTAAAAAAAAAAAACTCAGCATTTATTGACTTCTCCCAACCCAACCTTATCATTTATTGACTTCTCCCAACCCACAATCCCTTTTGACTTCTCTCATAATTATTGCAACACCCTTTTTAATTTCTCTTATATACTATGGTTACACACAAAAATAAATATAAAAAAAAAGATAAGAATTTAGCTATAGACCTCAAAAAGATATAACATCTAAATTTGAATTATGATTTAATAATATAATTATCTATTTTTTTTTAATGTATATCTATCAAAATTTTAAATCACTTAATGGGACAAATTAATCAATTTTTCAAAATTATTGATTTTTAATTTACAAAATAGATTAAAAAAAACTATTGACTGATTTATTTATTTAATAACAAAAATATTTCATAATCTCTCCCTCCTAATCTTTCTCACAAATTTTCAAAAAAAAATATTAAAACTTGCATTCCTTTTCTCTTCCCCAAAAAATCAGATAATATTTTTTATTAAAGTTGTAGATATCTACCTATATTTTATACATTATATTATAGCATAACAAAAAAAAAACTAAAAAAAAAAATAAACTTTAAATCAATAAAATTCACATGTCTATCACATATCTAACTCACATCATAACTTACCTAAATAATAATAATTAAAAACAAATGAAAACCACAGATAAATTAAATTTAAAAAAAAATAATAAAAGATACCCACAACTCCATCTTAAATAAATTGAAAAAAAAAATACCCGAATAGAAACCACACAAAAATAAAAATAAAAATAAAAAGATCTATCTATCTATCTATCTATCTATATATATACTATATATTAAGCAAAATGGGGTTTTTAACCCCAAACCTTGTGGGAGCTCTAATCTCCCAATCTAAATTTCCTGATTTTTTGATTTAAAAAAATAAAAAAAAACCTTAGTATTTATTAACTTCTCCCAACCCCCAAGTTTTACCCTCATAATAACACTTTAATGCATTAAGAACAAGCATAAAAAAAATTCTTTGAAATCCAATACATATGAATTCCTTGAAAAATCCCAACACATATGATTATTATCCCTCATAATAACACTTTAATGCATTAAGAACAAACATAAAAAAAATTTCTTGAAAAATCCAATACATATGATTATTATCAAAATATTAAACTTTAATATAATATAATATAATAATAAAAAAAGACATTTAATTCCTTGAAAAGTCTAACACATATGATTATTATCAAAATAATAAACTTTAATATAATATAAAAAATGAAAAAAAGAAGACATTTAAAAATCGCAATTCATATATATAGATAATTGTAAACATAATCCGTGCATAGCACGGGTGATATGCTAGTATATATATATATATATAAATATATATTTCAAAATTTTGACTAAAAATTCTTATTTCAAGAGTCTCTTCTCATAAGGAAGAGTCTCTTCTCACAAGGAAGAGTCTCATTGAAAGCTTGAGAACAATATGAAAGTCTATTCCTATTTATAGGAAAAGATTTTTCAAAGAGAACCTACAAAATTCTATGTGGGATTCAATCAAATAATTTGAAACATATTGATTGGAGGGAGAGTTGAAAATTTCATTTCCCTCCAAAATTAAATCTAGCATTCAATCAATTTATTTGGAGGGAATGTTTAAAAAATTTAATTTCTTTCAAATAAGTGACTTTTTTTTTTATCAATTAAGACTTTATAAAACATTATTAATAAATATTATGCAACAATTTTTATTTTTATTTGATTATTTATATATTTTTTTATTTTTTTATAATTTATAATTATATTTTTCAATTATATAATATTAATTATGACGTCACGGTTCGACCGCTTTGACCCGGTGGTTGAACCGGTGACCCGTCCACCCGGTCCCTTTTCCGGTTCGCTCACTGGTCCGATTTTGAAAACATTGGTTTAGTATGGAGTTTTCAATAATTAATTTTTAAAATTTGGTGATAAAATTTATTTTCGTTTTAGAATGTAACCCAAACATGACCAAATATTACTTTTGTTGTTTCTTTTAATTGTTTTCAAAACTATAGGAGACGAAAAAATAAATTTGTCAGAAAAAAAAAGAGGCACCAATTTTTTTTCTTGTTGGTGCCAATTATTTTAGCTCATTGGAGATGAACATTTTTGTCACAAAATTTAAAGTTTTTTACGACAAAAGAAATTCGTCACCAATAAATTCCAAACTTATTAGACGATGTTGTTTCTTTTTTTAATTTATTTGATGACAAATATATTTTTTGTCTGGGAAGAATAAGTTATGGAAGACGAAAATATTTCATCACCAATAAACCCTTCATGCTCGTTTTATCTTTCTGTTAATTAGGCGACAAATATATTTTTGTCTCGGAAGGATATGTTTTGGGAGACGAAAATATTTCGTTACTAATAAATTCTCCATGTGTAGTGTTGCATGTTGTGCGACGAATATATTTTCGTCTCATAAGGTTAAGTTGAAGGAGACGAAAATATTTCATCACCAATAAATTCTCCAACCCCACACAACATTGTTTTTGTATTTTTGTTGATTAGGCAACGAACATATGAGTTTGAGACGAAAATATTTTCTCACTAATTATTTCTCTTTATTAAAATGTCATCAGAAACTAAGAGACGCTCTTATCTTAATCACTTACTTTCACACACACACAAATACTTAAGTCGTGACCCGAAAAGACACCCTCTACAAATCCTCATTTCTCTCTCGCACTTGAGTCTCCTCTCTCACAAGTATTGAAGCTGTGACTCGAGAAAACAATCTCTATAAATCATCTCTTCTATTTCGCACTGAAGTTTCTCTATTCTCTCTCACATTTAAGCCGTTTGTGCATGCAAACATTGTTATCCAATGAGACATTTTGTGCAAAGCTACTATTCTTTCTCACAGTAAACCCCCCTCCACAAGAAGAAAAAAAAAATAATTAAACAAAGAAACAAAATACAAGATGGGGCAAACATTACCTTGTTTAGTATGGAGTTTTCAATAATTAATTTTTAATTTTTAATTTATATTTTTTTAGTGAACATTTTTTAATATTATAATTTTTTTTTAACTTTTTAAATCCCTTTAATTTAGATGGGGCAAATTGCAGCAATTGTCCCGGTACTTTGGTCCTTGTGTCATATAAATGGTATATTTTAAAAGGTATATTTTCAATAAAAAGTGAGCTAATATGACACTTTCCAAACAACCTTTTATTCGATGATCCCTTTCTAAAAGGTATATTTTCAATAAAAATTCTATTGAAAATCTTAAGTATATTGAAAATCTTAAGCATGCTTTTTCTTTTATTCGTTAATATTAAATTTTTAATTAATCTAATTTATTATTTTAAAAAATAAATTAGCAAATAATTCATATATTTATATATATAATTTCGTTTTGGTTGCTCAAGTTATTTGGTGGTTCTGCCCAAATCCACTCAAATTTAATTTGAATTTTTTAATTTCTGCATATGTTCTTAATTAAAAACTATGTTATTCAATCTTTAAAAAATTTTAAGCTCGACTCAAGTTGCTTGGGTTGAGCTCACTTAAGTTTGCAATTCTAGCAACAGGGGTTTAAAGTTACATGAATAAATTTGTGATAAATTAAAAAATAATAAATAAATTGTGATAAAATTGTGAGACTTAAATTTTAAATTTCAATCTTTTTTGTTTTCATAATTTGCATAAAAATTTAAGCGTGATAAAATTTTGCATCCTTTATTAAATTATAAAATAAAATTTTAAATTTAAATTCTTCTTCAAAATATATTACTACAATTAGAATGAGATCAATATTCACATGTGTCATAATAATGTATCATAATATTATTGGTCCCAAAATCTTATTATTTTTAGAGACGAAAACCAAATTCACTAAATTTGTAAATTTAGTACATTTTTGTATTTTTATGTATTCATTAATTTTTTAAAATATTTTCTTACAAATTTTTTACTTTTTAAATACATCTAAGTAAGATGCATATAAAAAAATAAAAAAAAATATTTAAAATTTAAAAAATATTTATTAAAAACAAAAAAATATGAAAACTAAAAAATTCAATTTTCAAAAAACTTAATTCAAAAAAACTCATACCAAACACATTGATTAGAATTTTTTTCCCACATTTTGTCTATATGTTTTCTTCTCCTCTCCCTCTCCATCTTCCCCTCTCTCTCTCTCTCTCTCTCTCTCTCTCTCTCAAAACACACGCACAAGGCATGCTGTCAATCTATCAAAATGCACAATCCAAGTATTTGGCTTCTAATCAAAATGAACCTAGAAGGTTTCATTAAAAGGGATAAGGGGTCGAAGGGAGCTCATCTGTCTGAATTGTCTCATGAAGAAGGGTTACCTGGTACACACTGCTTTGTTGATTTCTATTAAAGTGATTATTCATTCTTTGTTTGATTTTGATTTCGATTTTGATTTTTATTTTGATCATCTCACTGATTTCGATTCAACTCTCTGGTGCAGATTCTCTCTCCCTTTATGGTGAACTGTTACCACTTCTCTTTCACTCACACTCTGACTCTCTCTCTCTCTCTCTCTCTCTCTCTCTCTATGAAGTTAGGGTTTCGAAACCACCACAGTCAAGAGGTGTTGATTGAACGAAGGTAGATTTTTCTGTTTCTAGCCAAACTCTGCTCAGATTTTTCTATCACCATTTGTTCTATTTCATGTATATGTTTAGTGATTTGGGGACTTCAATTGAAAAATAAAAATAAAAATTTTGAGAAGTTAAGTTTTAAATTGAGAATTTCGGGTTTTTATTTGCGGGGTTTTGATTGAAAAATTAAGGTTTCGTTGTCATTGCCAATTTTTTAGGTAATTTTAATTTTTACTTCTAATGGTTCCTATTTTACTTTCACCATTCTCTCTTTATTCAAGATTTGTGCTAGGTTTTTCTTTGGAAAGAAAATTAGTATGAGGTGATTCTCTTCCTTGTCTTTGTGTGACGTTTGCATATGTTTGTATGTATCTAAATATTAACATATACCAAAATCGTGACTCTCCATATGAAGATGATTTGTGTTATGTGTACGATGATTACTTCTCTGTTTCTCTTGTTGTTTTTTTGGTGGGTATGTTTGTGAATCTATGTTTTCTTAGGTATCTCTATGTATCTCTATTTTATTTCTCTTGTCTAGCAGAGAAGAAAACTATATATATGTTATTTATGCCTCCTAGGTGCTTGATAAAATGCCACTAAGAATGGCTGGCTCTTCCTATGCTTTTATATTGTTTTCTTGTGGGTGTTTTTTTTTAATACATATCTATCTATATCTCTATACTATTATTACAAGTGAACACCTCACTTAATTTCTATGAATTCCTTTCTCTCCTTGCGTCAAGTGTCAATTTCTCTATGCAAAAGGGAAAAAATAGTAGTTACACGAGGACTATGAATTGGTGGGGTTTAGAGCTATGAATTGTACCTTTTTTTAGTGCTTTTTGTGTGTGGTCTAGGGGTAGTTGACCTGTGGGAGTGGAATTAATGGGCCATTTAGACTTAAGATGTGATAGCATCGATTGTTCATGTATGGCTGGCTTCAACCCTGTTTTGTTTCTCCTTGAGTAACATGGACTTCTTTATTTCATAAATAGCAAAAAACAAAATGAATAGTTATTAAATTAGATGCCATTATCTGAATGACTCATAATTTTGAAATGGAAAAATGAAAACATTATCAAAAAATCTGAATAGTTGTACATAACTGATAATGTTTCTACCTTCATTTTCTATGCTAGTGAAATGGGCCATTTAGCCTCCACAGGATACTCACTATCAATGGGCGGGTGCAATCCTATGGATCTTGTATATATATATATATATATAAAGAAAATGGCTATATTTGAAGCTTATCATGTTATGTAGAAGAAATCACCAAGGACATGAAAAGTTTGGTGAAATAAAAATGTGAATAAATCACAAAATATAATGCTTATTCAGCAAACATAAGCTTGATATGTTTTGTTTTGTGGATTTGCGGAGTTCTTGCCCAAGTTGCATACTTTGGTTCTCACTAACAATCAACTAACAAATTTGGTTGAGATTGATCCTCTTGCATCACTCCCTAAGTCATAGTTCTTAGTCTTCTTGATAATAATATCACAAAGAAGCCAAATTACCACTTATATGTCATCCATAAGATGAAATCATTACGTTGCTAGACTGTCAAGATGTGTTGTCATTTACTTGTTAGTTTTGATTAACTTTCTTAGGCATGTTAAGGCTTAATTTTTGAAACCAAGCCTCTGTTTGTTATGTGACATGATTGACTTTCAACTGTAACAATGTTCCTATTCTTGAATTTTGTAAATGAGAAATTGTTATCCTACGCCTTTTCAAAAAGCATTGGGTTGAAGGTTTGGAGCCTAACAACCGGGGGCGGAGAAAAAGTGAAAGCAGGTGCAGAAGTTTTGCATATCATGTTATTTTTTGGTTAAATGCTCCTTGACTTCAGTGGCTTCTATTAAAAATACACATCGATAGGAATAAAGCCTTAGCCTTCTGGTTTTATCTCGTTTTCTCCATCTTTGCAATACTACCAAATTCTTCTTTCAAGTACTCTCTATGCCCCTTTGCAATAATGAGATTATGAACACTCTCAATCTCATTGAAGGCCTTTGTGTCCTTCAGAACTGCTGGCTTTTGAATCCTGATTCCATTTCTTCAATTTTTCATTCAAAAGATTTAATTTCATGTCTGAAATCAAACTAGGTCTTTCTTCAACATGATAGCAGCTCCTCACTCACCAACCATTTGGGTAAATTACACTTACACCCCCTTGAGGATATTTATTTTTTAAGTCCTTCATCCCAAAATCCTAGGCACTATTATGTTACACTTTCAGCATAATCTAAATATATTTTATTTGGCACTGGATTTTATCCCTTGAAAGATGAGCCTTTTGAACGTCTTGAGATGCAACACCTAAAATTTTTTATAGTAAGTTTTGGGGTTATAATTTTTTGAAGCTATTTCTCTTGTTCCTAGATTATGACCTAAGGGTTATGAACTTATGATCTTCTATGTGTGAAGGAAGTTTATTTTTTTGAGAGTGATTGCTCAAAACTGTTTCTTACTATTGTTTCAAATATAATTATGTCTCAATCACTTGAGAATCCCAGGACTTTAAAGCTTATACTAAGGAACCATGAACTAAAGCATCAATTGATGTGATGCTCCGTAATAGGAACAGTGAATGAAAATGTGAATTTAACTATTTCAATTTTGAGTGTTTGTTTGTGGCTATGCCTCCAATAGAGTATTTTCTTAAATGTTTTCCTGTCCTTTAATAAGAAAATGCCTCTCAAGAGATTTTAGTCATGAAAAAGCAAGCTTTCTTAACTTTCCTTTTTCCAGAATTCTTTCATGATATCCCAACAACCAAATGGAATTAAGTGATTCTGCAGCCAAGCTTTAAACTTGCCTTTATTTCAAGGTTCCTTCAACATGCATACTTAATTGAACATTGCTACATAGGCATACACTTGTAACTAAACTTTTATGTCTGTCTTTTCACAGTTGCGATAATATTGATAAAGTAGGGTTTGTTTAAACATGTTGCTGGACATGTGCATGTATTGAAAAGGCATATGTAATGTTTTACGCTGCTAATACAGGTATGTTAGACGAATTGTTTTTGAAGGAGGACTCATTGTAGATCCAGATCAGGTAGCAGTCTGCTTTAGTCTCTCATTTTCTGCAGTTAATAGCAATTGTTTATTTTGTTATCTTGAATAACGATCTTTTTATCTTAGGGGGAGTTTCTCTGCCCTCTATGAGCCTTTCATTATCATTTTCATTAAGATTCAGAACAAGTTTCCTCTTACTGTGTCTTCTCAGCAATCAACTAGAGCCTTAGAGGGTTAGCATATGGGTTAGCAGGATGAAAAAGAACATGATAATGTAGTAGATATGATTTGTTGCATTTTTCTTTAGAAGTGCAGTATACATGAAAAGGGGATCTCATAATTCCTATGAAATGCCACAAAGAAGATTACTTGTCATGTTTTATTAAATCATATATAAATTATTTGACATTTTTCTTGCCTTTTTTCTGAATGTTACTTTGTCTGTTTTAGTTAATTTCCTCGTATTGCGACTGAGAACTTGTGACCAGATCTATTAAAGTGATGATGGAATCAGGTTGTGAAGAGGTATGCTGTCAATATAAGAGTTTTATGCCTTAAATTATAAATTTCATTATGACAATTAGTCCTTCTTGCTTTCTCATCTCTTTGTGCCTAAAGCTGAAACCGAATACTGTTCTCCAGGACACTGTGAGAGAGTGAGCTGATCTATAACTTGCTAGATAATTATATACTAAATTTTCCTTGGTGGAAAACATACTCAATGCTATAACGAACTAGATAAATTATGTGGGTACAATTAGTTGAGAAATTAGTAGTAGTTTTAGATTTATGCAAACTATAGGGAAGTACCATAGTATCTGAATGGCTGCTTTAAGATGGCAACATCTTTGAAAAACTTGTGTGTAAGGCGAGTGCAATTGGTTAAATAGTTTTCGCATGATTATCAATTTGAGAAGTTTTCAATCTTGATTGTACTCCATTAAGATATTTGGTTTTGATTGCTTGAGCAAAGCTTATCAAGGCTAAAGATGATACTAATGATACCATGAAAAAGTTGAGGGAAGTTGATAAAACATGTTCACAGTTGCAACAGAATTTGGAAAAGGTGTTCTATAACTACTTGAAAGATTTATGCTGCTTAATAGCTATCTTTTTTTTTCCCAATAACAAATAATTCATGTACTTGACTCCTAAGCTCATGTATCTATCATCTTGCTTGTCAAAAAGCTGCTTTGCATTCCTTTTTCTTCTCAAATATGTTTTTAAATTGTTATGCCTCCTTTTGATCTCTTCCTGATTTGAAAGAGATGTTTTGTGAATACAAGTTTGGAGGAAAAGCTCTGGAATTTAGAGGATGAGAATCATGTACTGCGTCAAAAAGCATTGAGTTCTCCGAAGGACAGCCGTCCTGGTTTTGTCAAGCCATTTTTGGAAGTAAGATTTGATTCAGTCATTACTTTACATCCACATTCATGTGCACATGCATATAGCATATGTAGTATGTTTGTGCAACCACATATGTGCATTGGTGTCGGCGTGTCTATGTAAATTTTGCTCCTTTTTAACCTTTTTTTTAGTGTTATGACCTATAGCAAACGGTTTACAATTTGATGCATGTTCAGCTATCCCTTCAATAAGAATATGAAAAGAAATGGAAAAAAAGAGAGGACAAATGAGAAGAAAAAGCAGGAAAATAGAAAGAAAATTCTAGATGTGTAGATTTTCGACCTTTTTAATTTTTGTTATGTTATGACCTATAGCAAATGGTTTATAATTTGATGCATATTCAGCTATCCCTTCAGTAAGAAAATGGAAAAAAAAAAGTACAAATGAGAAGAAAAAGAAAGAAAATAGAAAGAAAATTCCAGCTCTACTCTGTATAGGATGGTTTGGTTGACTTTGTACTTGGAAAGTGGGAACTATGGTTTTGTGATTAGTTCCTCTTTCGATGAAATGTATACTTTCTGCACTTGCTCTTCCCTATGCTGATCAGAAGCCTGTATTTGTAAGATTTGTCCCTATCAGTCATTGTTTTGCATAACTAGGAAATCTAATTTTGTGTTGTTGTTCTCATATATTACCTTTGATGCAGGAATCCCCTACACCCACAAAACTTATAGCACCCCTTTCACAAGGTTTATCTGATTCTCGTAGGACAAAGTTAACCACTGAAAGACTATAGGTTTTCTTCTTCTATTGTTTACAATATTACAGCTTCTTATTTCTGACTCACTTTGCTTGCTCAAAGTAAATTACTTGATCAGTTCTTAGTTTGTTAGCTTATTTCTTTCTCCTCTGGGCACCTCTTCACATAGACCTGGTACTACTTGAAGGTCATGGGAATTGATAAGTTAAGATCTTGACTAAAGTGATTTGAGTTATTTATTTTTACACTGAACTGTATATTGGTTTTTTCTTTGTTACCTCTATTTAGTCAAAAGTTGGTCGATTTCGGATCATAATTTTAAGTTCAACAAAACACATACGTCTGACTCCCACACATTTGAAGTGTAGGTTCTAATGTTCAATTATGCTTATCCACCAAAAAAATGTTCAATTATGCTTTATGGTTGGGCAGAATGGACACTACAAAAAAACAGTTGACCAAACCAAGTACCGAAACTAAAAAGGTAATGAACTATGAGAAACAAAGAATGAAGACAATTAATAACAATCGTGAGAGAATGAATCCTCTAGGAGTGAAGAATATAACAATTTGTTTGAAGGCTGCGGTTCAACATAAGAAATTAAGGAAGGAAAAACAAATACCAATTGAGGAAAATGACGATGATTATCGACCGTCAGAGGCTGAAGATGGCAGTGACACTGAATCCTATGATTCGTTTGAGCATGAGGTACTATACATTTATGCATTGTGAAATATATTCTGTCTTGTTACTTTCAATTCATACACACATAGATATGTATATCTTTGTACATATATTCATATTTTATTATGTTATTCAGCTGTTGGAGATACCATCGAGAGCTCGGGAAGGAGTATGCAAGAAACCACCCACCGAAGGATGTTGATCCTACCAAGTGGATAGATCTTATTGATAAAAAGTGGAACACTAAAGAATTTCTGGTAACATTTTCATCTTTTTTATTATGAGCGAAGAAAGAATTTGATTAGAATAGGGAGAGATTCCAAAAAAACTAGAAAGAACACAATCAATTTGCTGTGAAATTCCATGTGTGTTCTTTTCCCCTTATCCTCTAGGCATGTAAGTGAAACATAATAAAAACCAAATAAGTGGCAAAATGAGAAAGGGAAACTATTAAATGGATTGGAAGGCTCACATAATAGGAGATTAATTTATGGTTCCTTAAAGTGCATCTTTCACATCATAGAATAAAGAACTAAGATTTCAGTTTCTATGATTGTATTTTCTGTTTGTTCTTGAGTTTGGTCTGAAGTTTCATGATAATGGTAAGCAACTAGCTGAGTAACTAATACAGGGTATTAAGACAGAACTTTAGATTTGATATAGTTGTGGAAGAAAGAAAGGGATATGAGTTTGGTATCAGTAATTGTTCCATATCTTGTGAAATGTAAACGGATTTTTTCACAATCTATCTTGCTCATGCTTATATGCTCCCTATTTGTGAACAGTGTAAATTACTCGTTTTTCTTTTTTCACCCAGAAAAACCATCTTATGATGAAATCTCAACAAGTCCTCTAATCTATTTTTCAAATAATTGAATGAAACTAGTGAATAATTTGAAACATCTTTTAAGTTGAAATGATATATAGGAAAAGAATAGATATGAACAATGCAATTCTTTATTATCAAACATTAAATTTGTTTTACTAGTGATACATTTCATTGTTATATTTGTTCATTCTTCCTTACAGAAACAATCAAAAGCCAACATATTTGTCTTACTAATGATACATTTCATTATTATATTGGTCATTCTTTCTTATAGGAGCAATCAAAGGGTAACATCGCGAACAGAGAAAGGATGTATACAAAACACAGGTGTGGTTCTAGGTCAATCCCTGTTAGAGTAGAAAAACTGGTACTTATCCTTGCACTTTAAGAATTAAATGGACCAATATAAGTTGTATGAACTTACGGCACATTAATGGGATGCACCATTTGTGAATTAGCCTTAAAATTAATTTTTTGTTCTCATAATCTCGAAAACAAAAAGTCATTAGAGGGTAAATTGTATAATTGATCTAATTGTAAATTGATGAGTTACTAATGTTTTTAATCTTTTGTATAATTAATTAATTACTAAAGCTTTTAATTTACTTTTTTACAGATTGGATTGGGGTGGCATTTTTGACGTGCAACAATGATGTAATTTGCCTGAATGTTCATTTTTGTTTGATAAGGATACACATACTTTGTGGAGTTGCACTAGTTATTGTTGGATTTTTGGTAGAATTGAACAAGTTATAACTTTTGGATATTTTGTGGATATTTCACTATTTTATTGTATTAGGATGAAATTATTTGTGATGATGAATGGATATTTTCATTTTGTTAATTCGTAAATGTGTTGATAACAGGTTAAGTTAAGTTGTGATGGAATTGTTATATTCAACAGGTTTCCACCTAACGAGGGTTATATTTGTTCAACTAAATTTTAGATTTTGATAAAATAGGTATATAATATGGAAAAAAATATTATAGAATTATTGACAAAATTTTTCATCCTTAAAGAAGGTTTTTTTGTCTCTTATTTGGCTTAGGTGGATGATTAATTTTGTCATGAATTCTTTATTTCGTCGCTAAATGAATTTGTTATGACAAAAAATATTGTCACATTTTGTCACTATTACTCTCAATGTGTGACAATTTTTTGACATTATTTCATCATTTTTAATGATGAATTTGTTTTGTCTCTATTGGTAGCTTCTTTGACAAAAAAATTTCGTCTTCGTTTATATTAAACATGACAAAATTATTTTGTCTCCATTTCTTATATTTATGACAAAATAATTGTCTCTAATTTTTCCTTTAATGACAAAATATTTTGTCGCTAATTACTTACAAGTATGTTCCCAACAGAGTGTATTGGAGACAAAAAAATTCGTCACAAATTTATCATTTTTAATGATGAATTTGTTTGTCTCTATTGGTAGCTTCTTTGACAAAATTTTTTTGTCTTCGTTTATATTAAACGTGATAAAATTATTTAAATCTCTATTTCTTATATTTATGACAAAATACTTTTATGTCTAATTTCTTCCTTTAATGACAAAATATTTTGTCGTTAATTACTTACAAGTATGTTCTCAACAGAGTGTATTGGGCTTGTTTGTATGCACGTGGGTTGGAGGGTTGGATTGTATGAGTTGGGGGTACTCGTTGAAATCCATTATTTTTAGCCTACTTGCGGTATGTAAAAATCTAACATACGTTTTCAAAAACAAAGCGGATATGCAATGTTTATTTCCAAATTAGCGATCTAGTCCTATACTTTTTGTGTTGTCGCGCATCACATAGTGATTCTAGGTTAATAACCTTGAGGAATAAGAAGCATAAAGATTTTTCAAAAACCGGATCCTCACGGCAGTTTAGTAGAGGCAGGTCTTCGGGGGCCCAAGGCGAGAAAGAGGTAACTCATAAATTTGACCTTCCCAGGTCGTAGCCCAAGCTCCCGAGACTCCCGCAAGACCAGCTTTGGTGGCCTTGACGGGGCGTTGATGGCCTTGACAGCGAGTCGGGTTTCCTAAATTCCCCCATTTTAAAAAATATTTAGGTGGCGACTGCACATGTCGGCAAGCGAGCCATGTTTTGGCACTACTTTGCAGAAAGCATCTGTTTTCCTTAAAAACATGATTTGCGAGAGGTGAACTCTTCTTAATTCAGATTTACGACATAACAAACTTTCTAAGAGTCGGCATATGCGAGGTCCCCGGCAGGAGACGTGCTACATTATCTTTTTTTTTTTTTTCTCCAACTCCCCCTCATCCTCGTTCAAACTTTTCTTTGCAAGAAAAATGCAAATTGTCATGTTAGTTATATTTTTGTTTTGCTCGGCATGTTATTTTATAGTTAAGACATCTTTGTACATGCATTATTAAGTTTGCTTATGTGGACACATTACTAATTTTAAAGAGTTAGGTATTTCTTTTTCATATGTAAAAGATTAAGACATGGTCGAATTCAAAACCACTTTCGATTGCATCACAATAAAAGACTTATATTTCTCTTCCCAATTCCTTATGTATATATAAGACATGTCTCTTTTGAAACATAGCAGAAGGATGAGTGTGCGAATGTTGTATGAGCTTTCAATAATTTGGCCTCTTTCTAGTTTAATTTTGGATAAGTAAAATATATAATGCTATACTGTTTACGATGTATAGTAAATATTAATCATGTGTTAGTTCTGTATCCTATACTTTGATTTTATATAGCAGTTTGATTCTAAGCGCTAATTCAGTACACCATTTTTTTCCTACATTTATTTGTGTCCCAGAGGTCTCGTTGTGGAGTGCGGTCATAATACGCCTCTTTGTTCCTTCATGAAATTTGAGATATTATATTACCACATATATTGTTCACAGGTGTTATTTGTTTTCCTAAATTACCCCCTATAATGCTCCATTTTCTTCTAAAATTTAGTGTAGCCAAGATTACGAGTACCTTTACGCTATGGCTTAATCATTTCTGCGATTTTTAGGAGATGTGGATGCTATTGACATATCCGCAAGCATGAGGAATTCGATCTTGATACAAATATATGGAAAGTAAAGGCGGTTGAACATTTCTTGATTCAAATATACTTATAAGTTTCCAGTTTGATATAGTATAGTTTAGGACTCATTATATACATGAAAGTGATGTAATCATACATCCTTATTAGTGTGCTTTGCACGTTAAGGATTTCTAGAGATAATGATGTAGGATGGGTTATTATTATTAGAAACCTAGTAACAACACTTTATATCGGATCATTGTTAGATTAAGCTTGACACCATTTATCCAAGAGATTTCTTCCCTCATTTCCCACAGGTGACATTCTCTCTAATACAAGTTTTCTTTGTTGATGCCTAAAAAAGGAACTCTTTTTCAAGAGTTGGGGTGTTGGACAAGACTCATTTACCCCGATTCGATTTGATGCTTCTTTGCATGTTGCTTGGTATCCATTAATTTTTTAAGCCTAAGGGGTGGAAGAATTGGCTTTTTAGGAGCCAAAATAATATGTTTGGGATGTTGCTTAAAAATTGTTTTTTTTTTTTTTTTTTTTGGTGAAAAAGTCGATATGACATTTGACTTTTTTAGCTAATGATAAAACAACTTAGTGGCTTTTTTGGTTTTTTTAGTGAGAAGTTTGTTTTTAGTTTACATCAAATGTCCACTAATGATATTTCAACTTGATTCTTAGTACGTAGTCTGTTTCTCCAAATGGAATGCTTTTGGCTTGAGCTTATGGATGAGCCTATGGCGAGGACACAAATTTTGTAGAATCTATACTTAGCTTCTCAGAGACATTTGTGGTTGGTGAGATTGTCATGTGACTCATGTTGTATATGTGCCCTTTTGAATAAAGGGAGTGGGCTCAACCACTCAGCCAGACAATATCACTAGTGATTAATTTGTTTTATTGGCTATGTTATATCCAAAGCAAAGGCACTAATTTTTAGTATCACATGTGTTTGTTTCTTGGGGGAGACTAAGCTTCAATATCAACAGATTATTTCATTTCTATATGCTTTTCATTTGTTCTCTCTCTCTCTCTCTCTCTCTCTCTCTCTCATGTTTACGCTAACCCAGCTTGAGAGTTTTACACTGCTCAAGAACTTCGTTTGGAGTAGTGATGGCCATATCATTGGCCTTGAATATTTTATCAGAATCTTGTTGAAAAGGAACATCATCGATACTACTCATAAGCATGGTAATGTCTTTTATTGAACATACCTGCATTATGGTTTTGAATAAACTATAAGCCATTTTGCTTCTCTTTTTAAATTAATATGAGTATTTTGTTGTCTCAATTTGTTTACATTCGCTTTTCATTTCTATATGAAGATAGCTTGTGCAATTTCAAGGTTAGAAATGCAAGTCGTTGTTTTCTAAAATAAAGAACATAAAATCTGCTTAGAAATAACATTTAGTAATGCTGAGAACTTGACTTGTTGAGCTTTATATATAGTTTGATTAATCTTAAATCTGGAATTAGGGGATCTTAATGCCCCACCCCCAACATTATGATAAAGGTTAGTGGCTTTGCTAGTATTTCAATCACCGCCTTCTGAATTGGGTCAATAGTGGGGTCGAAGAGACTTGCCTAGTGGACCATCGTAGTCAACTAGCTTATGTGGCTAGTCGTCATTTTGACCACCCTTTGTCGGATCAAGCACTTATGTTGTTGGTCAACCTACAACATTATTATGCAACTAGATTATATAATTGAATATTTTCTTCGATTGAATAGCAAACACCTTTTATAGCCTTCCTAGTTTCAACTATTACTTGTCGATGGATGTAATTTCCTTGATGTAGCAAAGCGAGATTGGATGGCTATAATTGACTTCTTTGTGCATTACATTAGAAAATAGCTAGGGTGACCATCAATACGGTTTTTCCCCACTTTCAAACTATGGTCTATTTTGAACATTGCAAATATGAATTTCAGTGTGAAATGAACAATTATCATGATCTTCGTCATTGTAGACCATTTTATTATTATTTTTTCTACGTGTTTGCCGTGAAGATTTCTCTTAATGGTAGGAATTAAACCCTCAGTACCACCCCTTCCATTTGGATGCCATTGCTACTATTAACCTTTGTCTTACTATGGTGCCTATTATTTATCATTAGCAAATTAAATTATTATTTCCTTGTGCTCCTTGTGTAGTTGAAGGTCATAAAAGTACTTTTCCCAAGCTTGTTTTGTTATTAATTAAGTGGTTCTCACAAAAAATCATTGATCGGGGATGGCGATAAAGATAATCATGAGGATTCGTGATCGGAAAAATCACCTACATGGCTTTTGATCAAGATGCTTGGAAACAATGATTAAGAAGGTCAAGCAAGCATTGGCCTAATGGAGAGAGGATGTAGGGTGAATGTTTTGGTCCCAATTTGGATGTGAACATGCTCGAGTTTATGATAGAATAATAAGCTTTAACCATTCTTGCGGGAGTTTATGGGGTCTTGGTTGTCCAAAGAGTTCTTGGGAACTTCCATATCTCAGTTCATGGGTTGAATTTGTTTTGTTGCACAAATGGTCGAGTTTTTTTTTTTTTGTTTTCTCTTGTTTTTAAAGGTTATTTTCTTGTAATGTAATTCCATGTAACAAGTCATCGATGTCGATAAATATGTGAATAATGTGATTCTGATTAAACCATTGGTTGCTTGGTAAAATTAATAAAAAACACATAAAAAGTGGAAGAAAGCGGGAGAGGAGAAGAAAAAGAGTGAGAAGTTGATTCTCTTAATATTATTTAGACAAATACTTGGAGAAGTACAAAATACTTCTAATTTAGTATAGTTTAGCTACCCCTTTATTTAAAATAATAACAAAGAAATTGGTCTTCTGTCTTCATAAAAGACATACTCTACTTGAACTTAAGTTTTCGGTAATAAAATATTGGTCCCACTTCAATTTGCTAAATTTGTGATGCTTGGCCTTTAGGATTCTGGCTTATTAATGTGAACCTTACTTCCATGCTTATATAAATGCTTATCGTGATGTATATGGGGAATTCTGTAACACAGGAAGAGAAGTCATGTCCCTAGTTTTGGTCCTCTAAAATTGGAGTCTATGAGGCTGTTATTCTCATTTTATTACTTTGGAAGTTCAAGCTTTTTATCCTTACACTAAGCATTGATGAGATATGAAAAAGAAAAAAAAAGAAAAAAAAACTTGGGGTTCATTGTGATGCCTCATTTCATTTGTTCATTTTTTGGAATTTATGTGGCTTTTATCAAAGGAATTTATCATTGAAACATGGAGGCATGCAAAAAACAGGGAGTTCTTCATATCCTACCGGTTGTGATCATCTTTGGTTTCTTTGAAGTGACAAAATTCATAATTTGACATCATTTTAAGATTGGTATTTTCATAATCGCTCCAGTCAAAATAATTGACTTAATTGAATGCAATCTGAGAAAGTTAAATGGCTATTAACTTTCCTTGGGACCTCAAATATGGCCTTTGACTTATACTTCATACCAATTAGTTAACAAGGGGTAACTTGTCATTATAAGGAGATTAAATTGTTCCAAGTTATTTTTTAAGAAAATGGCCCAAATAATTATATATTTCTCTCCATCTAGTGAGCCAAGAACATCTTTTGTTTTGTTTGCTAGCCTTTTGAATGTCTTTATCTTGCTAGTCTTGGAGGTTGAATTCATATCCTTCCATTTCAAGCTTTGCTTTTTCATTCACTTTAGTCCACTTACCTATTGCTTTTTTCTTTTCTTCTCTCTCTCTCTCCCCCTTCTCCCCCCCTTTTTTTGCTTTTTATTTTTTTTTTTGTCCAACAGATTTTTGAAGGGCCCATTCATCTCAATGTGAGCCATATTATTCATGATTTATCATTTTGGGCCAAATATCACCGAATTCACAACCCACTTGATGAGACTTCAAGGATTCTTCGTGGTTCAAGTGGAAACGTTCAAATATTACATAAAGGTTTGATTCTGGTCTTTCTTTGATAAAATTGTTGATTTATCTTCATTGTTTCCCGATGCACCTTCTTTAAGATAGCTGGCATTTTTTACTGCATATGTGCTCCAGGATCTTCTTTGTTCAACAGGACCCTTGCTTAAATGATCATTGTGTTGTCCTCAGTGTTGACTAGCTAAAAGAAAAAGAAAATTGGATATTTTTGCACATGTTATCTTGGAAGTATTTTTCTTATGACCAATAGAATTTACTAGTATCACACACTATTTGAACAAATTTATGATACGCGCTTATGGAGAATGGGTAATGACCATATAAATGTTGTGCTTGGATCATGGATTCATGGAGTGAAAAGATAGGAAAAGAAAATGAATGAGAGCATTCCCTTACCATTTCGTTTCACTTGCGACAAATCCAAGATCAATTGTTGTTCTTGGAATGCTCATTGGATGCTTTAGTGCGATAACGCATACAAAGCACTCAATTGTTAGTCAAGGTGAAACCCAAATTTTCTCTATTATTGAACAATAATTTATTGAAACAACATATTCATTTATTGAACAAAAATTTGAACTCGCTTTATGTATATATGTAGTTCATTTAATGCTTGGGTCTATATTTAGGTTTTAGCATTCTTTTCTTGCTCTTTGTTGAGAAATTTGTTTGTTTCCATGTAGATTGTTCCAACTGAATATGGATACTTTATCAAAAGAAGTTTTACCAACTAATCAATTCTAGATCCTGGAATATTATTCTCCTATAAACGAGTATGATAGGACTTGGCCAGGTTTGTTTGAACCCTGGAATTTATTTTGATCCCTCTCTGCTAACTCTTCTTTTTCTCTTCTGGATCTTTTTTCTGTTCCTTGGCAAAACAAAGATTAAATTAACTTACATTTATTTCTTTATGCAGTTTGTTCCCATTTTGACCATTCCGCACATCAATTTGACAACAAATGATGCTATGTGAAATAAGGTATTTTTCTAATTTAATTATGGTGCTTACATTGTATGACACAATCCAATTTAATTATTTGTTGGCATTTACTAATAATGTTTGATACAGCTTTATGGTTATCCTAACTTCTATTTAGGGAATTTTGCATTTCAAATTTTTGGATCAGATATGAGTCGATAACATATAGTCTAGTTGTTTGTACCTCTAGCCACAATGTAATGCATTTTTTCGCCTAAATGAAGTAGGTAACATCTTTGTATCCCTCTTGCGGGGCTTGTCTAACATGTTAATGGAAATCTTGATGATTTTCAATTCTCAAGTCCTAGTCAACAAATGTAGAGTTAGTAGTTAACTGGTGCATAAGATTTTGGTTCTCAGTAAATATTGTTGTTATGATGGATGTTACTATTTTGGTTTCATTGTTGTTGTTACTACAATTTTACTACTACTATTTTGGTTCTGCTTTGATAACCGGAAAAACCAGATGATGTATGTTTTTGCCTAAATGAACTAGATGATGTACTGCTGATGCTATTCTTATGTTGTTGGTGATCTTTTGATGCCCTATTATAGACTTCCGCTATCATGTCTTTTTTTTGTCATACAAGAAACGATTCAAATGGAACCAAGAATAGCTTCATTTTAATAAAATATTCCTAATTTCAATTAATGGAAGAAAAAAAATATTCCCTCATCGAGCTAACAAGAAAAAAAACCAACATATCATTCAAAATGGTATTTATTTCATATTTTTGCTCTCCGAAAAAAAAAATTTAAAAACGCCACTAAATGACATCATTGTGACATCACACGTTAATTTGGGACGGAGGGTGAGACGGTCACAAGATTTTATGCGGCGCTTTAAGAAACGCCGTCTAATATTTTGCGACGCTTTTTAAACGTTATATTGGCTATTATGGAGGCCGTACGGTAAAATTTTACATGTCGCTATAAGATATTACTTATGCTTAAGGCTTTTTTATGCATTTAAAACACCGCTAAAAAACGAATTTCTGTAGTGAAAAACAGATCTAACGGTCAAGGTGTGAAGATCAAGCTTGGAATCTACTCTCACTTAAGAACTTTTCTTCTTTTCTTCCTAGAGCTTCTTTCTCCTCAAGAACAAAGACATATAGCAAAATGATGCATTTCTAGGTCTGCTGGCTGTCTTAACACTCAGCTGGGACACGTGGCACTAATGGTTGGTTCTCTCAAAAAGGTGACTGAGTGAAAAGACAAGGCTATGACAAAGTGTGTTCAACAAGCTAGGTGGCAAGGGTACTTCGGCAAGTAACAATCTCGGCTAAGAACGAGGCTTCGGCAAGTAACAATCTCGGCTAAGATCTTGGCTAGGAAGGACAACACTTGCCTAGCTGCCACACCTCGGCCTAGATGTGCCACACCGTCTAGGTCATGCACCAGAACAAGATCACTTGGGTTCAAGGATAACATCTCGGCCTAGATAATTCACACACTCACTTTTGGTGATAAACACCTCGGCCTAAATAATGACATCTCGCCAATATGTCGTGGTGCGAGGAGGTCAACCAAAGAGATCCCAAGATGGTTCTAGGTGTAAGAGTATCAAAGGAGCGACCTAGGCTAAAAGATGACCTCAATGAAACACACACCAAACAAGGAACATAGCATGCAAGTAACACTTATGCAAGACAATCAAGGGTTGCAAATGCAACATATCGAGACAAGATCATGTAATATATGCAAGCATGACTAGAGTAAAGCTGGTTGTTACAAGTGGTTACTTGAATTAACTTCCAATTTTATTTTTATTCAACTTCCATTTTATGCAATTTCCATTTCTATTCAATTTTCTTTTTTTCTATTCAACTTCCATTTTTATTTAATTTCCAAATAGATCGTCAAGGTATAGTAGTTTCTTCAATGAACTTCCATTGTTAATTTTATACAACTTCCATTTTTATTTTTATTCAACATCCATTTTTATTCAATTTCCTTTTCTATTCAACTTCATTTTCTATTCAACTTCCTTTTAACTTCCATTTCCTTTTCTATTCAACTTCATTTTCAAATATTTCTATTTAAGTTCCATTTTATTTTTTATTAAATTTCCTTTTCTATTCAACTTTTTTATTTAATTTCCAAATAGATCGTTAAGGTATAGTGGTTTCTTGAACTTCCTTTTTATTTAATTTCCAAATAGATCGTTATAGTATAGTGGTTTCTTAAATGAACTTACATTGTTAATTTTATGCAACTTTCATTTTTATTTTTATAACTTTCATTTTTATATTTATTTAACTTCCATTTTTAATTTTATTCAACTTTCATTTTTTATCCAATTTCCTTCTCTAGTCAATTTCCTTTTTTATTTAATTTCCAAATGAATCGTTAGGTATCTTGGTTTTTGAATGAACTTACAATTTCCTTTTCTATTTAATTTCCAAATAGATCGTTAAGTTATAGTGGTTTCTTGAATTAAATTCCATTGTTAATTTTATGCAACTTCCATTTATATTTTTATTCAACTTTCATTTTTATTCAATTTCCTTCTCCATTCAATGTCCTTTTTTATTTAATTGCCAAATAAATCGTTAAGGTATGGTGGGGTCTTGAATGAACTTCCATTTTTAATTTTATTCAACTTCTAGTTTTATTCAATTTTTAATTTTATTCAACTTTCATTTATGCAACTTCCATTTCTATTCAACTTTTATTTTTATTTTATTCAACTTCCATTTTTAATTTTATTAAACTTCTTTTTTTATTTAATTTCCAAATAGATCGTTAATGTATAGTGGTTTCTTGAATTAACCTCCATTTTTAATTTTATCTCGACATCCATTGTTTAATTTTATTCAACTTCCATTTATATTTTTATTCAACTTCCATTTTTATTTTTATTCAACTTCCTTTTTTTAATACCCAAATAGATCGTTAAGGTATAGTGGTTTCTTGAATTAAATTTCATTGTTAATTTTAGGCAACTTCCATTGTTATTTTATTTTTTATTCAACATTCATTTTTAATTCAACGTCCTTTTTTATTTAATTTTGATTTTTATTCAACTTTCTTTTTTATTTAATTTCCAAATAGATCGTTAAGTTATAGTGGTTTCTTGAATGAACTTCCATTTTTAATTTTATGCGACATCCATTTTTATTTTACTCAACTTCCATTTTTATTCAACTTTCTTTTTTATTTAATTTCCAAATATAATTCGTTAAAGTATTATGGTTTCTTAAATGAACTTCATTGTTAATTTTGTGGAACTTCCATTTTTAGTTTTTATTCAACTTCGTTTTTAATTTTATGGAACTTCCATTTTTATTTTATTCAACATCCATTTTTATTGAATAGAAAAAGGAAATTAAATAAACTTCCATTTTTATTCAATTTCTTTTTCTATTCAACTTCTTTTTTATTCAATTTCCAAATAGATCGTTAGGTATAGTAGTTTATTGAATAGAAATAAAAATGGAAGTTGAATAAAAATAATAATGAAATCCATTCCTAAACCATAATACCTTACGATCTCTTTGGAAATTAAATAAAAGAGAGTTGAATAGAAAATAAAATTGAATAAAAATGAATGTTGCATAATAAAATGGAAGTTGAATAAAAATAAAATTGAAGTTGCATAAAATTAAAAAATGGAAGTTCATAAAATTTTATTTTTATTTAAAGTTCCATTTGTATTCAATTATTTTCTCTCTTCAACTTCCTTTTTATTCAATTTCCATTTTTATTTAATTTCCAAATAGATCGTTAAATATAGTTGTTTCTTGAATGAACTTCCATTTTTTATTTATGCAACTTCCTTTTTTATTTTATTTAACTTCCAATTTTATTTTTATTCAACTTCCATTTTTAGTTTTATGCCAACTTCCATTTTTATTTAATTTCCTATTCTATTCAACTTTTCCTTTTTAATTTTATTCAACTTCCATTTTATTCAATTTCCTTTTTTATTAAATATGCAAATAGATCGTTAGGGTATAGTAGTTTATTGGATGAACTTTTTTATTCAACTTCAATTTCTCTTCAATTTCCTATTTTATTCAACTTCCATTTTTATTTAATTTCCAAATAAACCGTTAAGGTATTGTGGTTTCTTGAATTAACTTCCATTTTTAATTTTATACAATTTCCAAATAGATCGTTAAGATATAGTGGTTTTCTGAACGAACTTACATTTTTATTTTCATGCAATTTCCTTTTTTATTTATTGATCTTCCTTTTTATTCAATTTTTCTTTTCTATTCAACTTTCTTTTTTATTCAACTTTCTTTTTTATTTAATTTCTAAATTGATAGATTAACGTATAGTGGTTTCTTGTATGAACTTCAATTTTTAATTTTATACAACATCCATTTTTATTTTTACTCAACTTCTATTTGTATTCAATTATATTTTCTATTCAACTTCCTTTTTTATTCAATTTCCTTTTCTATTCAACTTCCTTTTCTATTCAACTTTCTTTTTTGTTTAATTTCCAAATAGATTTTTATTCAATTTTGTTTTTATTCAACTTCCTTTTTATTTAATTTCCAAATAGATGGTTTCTTGAATGAATTGCCATTTTTAATTTTATGCGACATCCATTTTTTATTTTTATTCAACTTCCATAGTTATTTTTATTAAACTTCAATTTTTATTCAATATCCTTTTCTATTAAAGCTGTCTTTTTTATTCAATTTCCATATAGATCGTTAAGGTATAGTAGTTTATTGGATGAATTTCCATTTTATTTTTGAAAAAATCTAGAAACCTCCTAGATGTTGATTTGTGATTATGTATCAATTTTAAGCGAATATAAACAATCCCAATCAAACAATCAAGAGAAAGAGACACAAAGATTTTCGTGGAAAAACTACAATTGGACACCTTCAATTATGATCAAAAACCATGGAGCAGCGGCTACAAGAACAATCCACTAAGAAGATATAAAGGAATTACGGTATCACTCTCAATTATCTAGCGAATTCACAACGCCTAATTGAACCAACCTCTATGTGCCTCTTCCAACTCCATCTTGATACGGAATTGTCTTCGATGAGCCACTCGATTCCCTCCAAGCTTGAGGCTCGAATTCTTGAGTGCAACGAAGAACAACTCTCTCTTTTGTGTGACAAACAAACCTTTCATGTACTCTCTTTAAACCATGAGTTGAATACTCAATAAAACATCAAAGAAAACTAATAAAATATCCCCAGATATAAACCTTTAAGAACCAAAAAGAAGATTTGGAGGACTTCAATCCATTTTCTTAGTTTTGGGAAGAAACCAAAGTATTTATAGAGGGCAAAGTAATCCAAGATTGGGAAGAAATCAAACTCCTTGAGAAATCGGATTCGAGGCTCGCTTTCGTGGCTTTCTGGCTCGGCGAGGAGAGTAATTTCATGATTTCTACTAGTGTCTTGGCTCGGCGGCGGATCCTTGGCTCGGCGAGGAATCTGTTCTTGGTTTTTGTATGGGCCTTAATCAAGTGGCTCGGCGAGAACTCCTTGGATCGAAGCGAGCAAACCTTCCTTCAGCGAGCTCTTCTTAGCTCGGCGACCAATGGCAGACATGCAATTTCAATGCAATTTTGCATTTTGCAATTCATTTCGACCCAGTAATGTCGGTAATGATGGTAATCTTGAAAGCATTAACATCACAAACTTCTCTGCGAGGCTCGATTCGGGTTTGGATTTGCATCTAATAAACTCATAGCCTCCTTTGAAATAATCACGAATAAATTACAACTCAAAGGAGTTTTTGTCAAGCGGGGTTGCCAACAATAAAAACCTAACAATTTTATACAACTTCCTTTTGTATTCAACTTCCTTTTTATTTAATTTTCTTTTCTATTCAACTTCCTTTATTTAATTGCCAAATAGATCGTTAAGGTATAGTGGTTTCTTGAATGAACTTCCATTTAAATTTTATGCAACTTTCTTTTTATTCAATTTCCTTTTCTATTCAACTTCTTTTTTTATTTAATTTCCAAATAGATCGTTAGGGTATAGTGGTTTCTTGAATGAACTTCAATTTTATTTTTATGCAACTTTCATTTTTATTTGTATTCAACCCGATAGTTATTCAATTTCCTTTCCAACTTTGAGCAACTTCCATTTTATTTTATACAACTTCCATTTTTATTTTATTCAATTCTATTTCCATTTTATTTTATTCAACTTTCATTTTATCCAATTTCCTTTTCTATTTAACTTCCTTTTTTTAATTTTATGCAACTTACATTGTTAATTTTATATAACTTCCATTTTATTTTTATTCAACTTCCATTTTATTTTTATGCAACTTCCATTTTTTATTTTTATGCAACTTCCATTATTAATTTTATGCAACATCCATTTTTATTTTTATTCATCTTCCATTTTTATTCAATTTTCTTTTCAATTCAACTTTCTTTTTTTTATTTAATTTCCAAATAGATCGTTAAGGTATATAGTGGTTTATTGAATGAACTTCCATTGTTAATTTTATTCAACTTCCATTTTTATTTTTATTCAACTTCAATTTTTATTCAATTTCTTTTTCTATTCAATTATATTTTTTATTCAATTTCCTTTTCTATTGAACTTCCTTTTTTATTCAATTTCCCCTTTTATTTAATTTCCAAATAGATCGTTAAGGTATAGTGGTTTTTTGAATTAACTTCCATTGTTAATTTTATTCAACTACCATTGTTAATTTTTTGCAACTTCAATTTCCATTTCTATTCAACATCCTTTTTTTCTTTAATTTCCAAATAGATCGTTAAGGTATAGCGGTTACTTGGAAGAACTTCCATTTATATTTTTATTCAACTTCCATTGATAATTCAACTTCAATTTTTATTCAATTTTCTTGTCTATTCAATTTCCTTTTTTTATTGAATTTCCAAATAGATCGTTAAGATATAGTGGTTTCTTAAATTAACTTCAATAAAAACAAAAATGGAAGTGGAATAAAATTAAAAATAGAAGTTCATTCAGGAAACCATTATACCTTAACGACCGATTTGGAAATTAAATAAAAATGAAGTTGAATAGAAAAGAAATTGATTAAAAAAAAAAGGAAGTTGAATAAATGGAAATTGTAAAAATGGAAGTTGAATAAAATTAAAAATTGAAGTTGCATAAAATTACAATGGAAGTTCATTCAAGAAATCACTATACATTAACGATCTGTTGGAAATTAAATAAAAAGGAAGATGAATAGAAAAGTGAATAAAATGAAGTTGAATACAAATAAAATGGAATTGCATAAAATTAAAATGGAAGTTAATTCAAAAACTACTATACCTTAACGATCTATTTGGCAATTAAATAAAAAGGATGTTGAATAGAAAAGAAAATTGAAGAAAATAGAAGTTGCATAAAATTAAAAATGGAAGTTCATTTAAGAATAGAAATGGAAATTGAATAAAATGGAAGTTTATTCAAGAAACCACTTTACCTTAATGAATTATTTGGAAATTAAATAACAAAGGAAGTTGAATAGAAAAGAAAATTGAATAAAAAGGGAAGTTGAATACAAATAAAAATGGAAGTTGCATAAAATTAACATTGAAAGTTCATTCAAGAAACCACTACACCTTAACGATCTATTTGGAAATTCAATAAAAGGAAGTTGAATAGAATAGCAAATTGAATAAAAATGGAAGTTCATTCAAGAAACCACTATAACTTTGATCTATTTGGAAAGTAAATAAAAAAATGTAGTTGAATAGAATAGGAAATTGAATAAAATGGAAGTTGAATAAAAATATAAATGGAAGTTGAACAAAAATAAAAAGTGGAAGTTAAATAAAAATAAAAATGAAGTTGCATAAAATTAAAAATTGAAGTTCATCCAATAAACTACTATATACCTAACGATCTATTTGGAAATTAAATAAAAAAGAAAATTGAATAGAAAAAGGAAATTGAATAAAAAATAGAAGTTGAATAAAAATATAAATGGAAGTTGCATAAAATTAAAAATGAAGTTCATTCAATAAACCACTATACCTTAACAATCTATTTGGAAATTAAATAAAAAGGAAGTTGAATAGAAAAGTAAATTGAATAAAAATGGAAGTTGATTAAAAATGTAGTTGAATAAAATGGAAATTGAATAAAAATAAAAATGGAAGTTGCATCAAAATTAACAATCGAAGTTCATTCAATAAACCACTATACCTTAATGATCTATTTGAAAATTAAACAAAAAAGGAAGTTGCATAGAAAATGAAATTAAATAAAAATGAAGTGAAATAGAAAAGGAAATTGAATAAAAATGGAAGTTGCATAAAATTAAAAATGGAAGTTCTTTCAAAAAGCCACAATACCTTAACAATCTATTTGGAAATTCAATAAAAAATGAAGTTGAATAGAAAGGGAAATTGAATAAAATAAAAATGGAAGTTGTATAAAATTAAAAGATCGTTAAGGTATAGTGGAAGTTCATTCAAATAAAAAAGGAAGTTGAATAAAAATAAAAATGGAAGTTGCATAAAATTAACAACGGAAATTCATTCAAGAAACCACTATACCTTAACAATCTATTTGGAAATTAAATAAAAAAGGAAGTCAAATAGAAAAGTGAAACCACTATACCTTAACGATCTATTTGAAAATTAAATAAAAAAGAAAGTTGAATAGTATAGCGATTCTGGTTTTCCCTTTTTGTATTTAGTGTATTCTGGACTTTGGTTCCGTGGAGTTGGTGGTTGTATACCTTGTTGTCGTCCTTTAATTCCTTTTGATTGAGTTTTAGGATGTGTTGGGCATGTTTCGAGCAGGTGGGTTGAGCCTTGGTCTAATTTCTTGTTGCCCAGTTTTTGGTCATTCCGCTCGAGCGGGTTTTCCTGCGCTCGAGCGGAGTTTACACACTCCCAGCATTTTTGTGTCCCTGCAAAACTTCTGCAGGTGTGATTTCTACGCTCGAGGGGGTTTCCTACACTCGAGCGGGTCGCGCTCGAGCGGGTAGTACATTTTTGGTAAAAGTTCTGGGATGGGATAATCCATGCTCGAGCGGACTGGTTTTTCGCGCTCGAGCGGATGTGTTTCACTCTTGTGTCTTGGCGCTCGAGCGGGCCTTATTGCGCTCGAGCGGACCCAGCTTTTTGTTCTTGACACTCGAGCGTTGTGTTTTCCGCTCGAGCGGACCTGTCGTACTCTTGAAGAGGGCACTGGGCATTTTGAATCACTTTACACTTTCTCTCTCTCTCTCTCTCTCTCTCTCTCTCTCTCTCTCTTACTTTTTCAAAATCCATTTTGAGAGCTCCTCTCTCTAGAAACTCCCTCTCTCTAGGGATTGATCTGAGTTATGTACTTCCTTCCTTGGCCTTTGTAAAAGTTGTGTTGATCGTCGAGGCGTCGTTTTGATCCGAAAAGTTTGGAATTTGGGCACTTTGAGTTTGGTCTACTTCTTCCTTTGGGCTTGAATTTGAGGTGAGGATTCCTACTCACTCTTATGGGATTTGGCGTAGGTATTGGGCATATTGTTCAAATGTTTTGATTTTTGAGATCTAGGGTTTGAAAATGTATAAAAGGGGTTTGTGATTTTGGCTCATAATATATGCTGGGTTTCAAAATGATGATTTAGGTGTTGGTTGTTGATTTTTGTACCTGTGGGTTAATATCGAGAAATGGGGGAGAAAGCCCTAAACTGTGTAGAAATTAATTGGGATACTTAATTTGGGAGAGTGATAGATTTGTGGAATTGAGTTGAATATAATGATAGTGGTTCATTATGAGATGGAATAGTGGAGACGGATTAATAAATCGTTCACTTTTGGAAATTACGGATAATTTATCAGTTGGTGCTTTTATAATCTGTTTAGAAATAATAGCTTGGAGCTACGGTAGAGGTAGTTTTGATTGTTGTAGACAATGCATGATGATTAGAGCAAACTAAAACTAATCAATTGGTTGTGTCATCGAATATAACGGTTGAAAGAATACATTAATTTTATGTATTGATTGATTATGTATATGACCTATGTTTGTATACGTTGTGTGTGTGAGAGGAGATAGGGGATGTACTCCACGGTTTAGAAGAAGATAGGGAATGGACCTCTAAACTGGATGTTGTTTGGGAGAAGATAGGGGATGGACTCCGTTGATATAGCTCATATGCTTATCAGTTTATGTGTTGATATAGCTCATATGCTTATCTATGGAAGTGTTGATATAGCTCATATGCTTATCTGTTGAAGTGTAGATACAACTCATATGCTTATCTGTTGAATTGTTGATATAGCTTATATGCTTATCTATCGAGGTGTTGATACAGCTAGCATGCTTATCTATTGTAAGATGGGAAATGTTTAATATGGGTCACTGTCTCATTTAAATTGTTGGCCAGGTTCTGAGCTGTAGTTGGGAATTGTGAATCTGATAAGAAATGGATAATGGAATGAATCGTGGACATATTTGTCAAGTAATGAAAATGGTGTATGAATTGGTTTATGTGAGTCAAACAATTTTCAATTGCTAATGTCTTAGTTACTGCTCATATTGTGTTTAGCATATCTCTACTGGGCATTGGCTCACCCTATATGGGACATCATTTTCGTGCATGTGTAGCATGCCACCTCCAGGACATAGCTTGGATAGTTATGGGAATTGAAGACTTTTTTGATTATTTTGTTTGTATTACATGTATATCAATCCAAGGGCTTATCTTGTATAAAGTTAGTACTCTTCTTTTGTAACCAAGTGTTGACTTGAAAGCTATAAGCTTAGTAGAACACTTGCTTTGTTGTTAACATGTAATACCTTTATGGATCACTACGATGAATAGAAAATGTTTATTTCTCTTATATTGTGCATGTCAAGAAATGATGGGTTTTATGTATTTCTTTGAGGGCGTTACAACTTGGTATCGTGAGTATACCGGTTCAATACTTTGGGTGCGTGGAAAGTGATTAGTATCACAATGGGTTTGTCGCTTGTTAGAGACTTATGTGTAATATTATGTGCTTATGTGATAACATGTTTATGTGACTCTTGGGTATGGGATTTAGTTTCTAGGATGTTGATTGGATCCTTGGGTTTCGCGTGAGTCTTGTTGGAAAAGCACTTGATCAATCTTTGTTTCTAACGAGAACTCTAGTAATGCCTCTGGACTATCATTATCCGGAAGCGAAATTGTAAGAATGCTTATGTGTTTATGTGCTTCGTGGAGTGAATTCTGATTGTCCATGCATTAGACGCTGAAGTGTTATAAGGCTTCGCACATTTGTGAATGTGCTAACGTTCTCCATTACCTTTATTAGGATGTCGGGACAGGGCGTGGAGGTAGGCGAGAGTAGGCCTAGGAGGCGAGGAGATACCTATCTGGGAGGAGATTCAAGGCAGCTGAGGGTGTTGGCCAAGCTAATCTGGCCGAAGCAGGTCACGAGCTATGGGTAGCTTTAGCTTAGAGGATAGTGATGCTTTGAGGAGTCTATGGGTATTCTCAAAGTGAGAATCCGATTAGAGCTCGGTCTTGAAGCCTAGATTCTTGGAGGGGCCTTCCTTCTTGAAGAGGGAGTTCTTCCGGTCTAACCCGAATGAGTTTGTTGGGGATCCAAAGGAACCACTTAAGGCGAATGAGTGGTTGGAGCAGATAAGTAAGCCGTTCGAGATGCTTGGCATCGAGGACGGAGCATTGAAAGTGACCTTGGCATCTTTCCAACTAAAGGAGGATGCGGGTCAGTGGTGGAAATTCGTGAAGGGTCATTTAGATGGCACGTGGGAGGCTTTTGTGAGTGCTTTCCAGGTGAAGTTCTTCTCTCCAACAGTTAGGGAGAAACTGAGAGACCAGTTCTGCCAGCTTTTGCAGTTGAGTTCTTCAGTGGTCGAGTATGAGGCTGCTTTTACTAGCTTGTCCAGGTTCGCACCTGAACTTGTGGCGTCTGAGGAACGCCGCTGTATCGAGTTTGAGAAGAGGTTGAGGCAGCCTCAAGATGAGAGTTGGGGATTCTATGATCCGAGACTATAGGCGCTTAGTTGATGCTGCAGCCCATATGGAGATCATGATGCAGGAGGAGGAGGGACAGAGAGGCTCTAAGAGGAGCCAGGATGTTTAGGGTGATGGTAGGAGACAAAGGGGTGCTAACCCTCAGCAATCTCAGGGTGGTGTTGCTAGATCGACCTTTCGATCATGCAGTCTGAGGCTTCGGGAAGAGGCAAGCAGGGAGATTTCACTTGTTACAAGTGTAGTCAGCTGGTACCCAAGTCTTTGGTCTGCCCACAGAGGGGAGGAGGTCAGAGAGCTGCTCCATCTTCTTCTAGACGGCATGAGCGAGTCGAGGCAGGGGGTCAGCCACTGTCTTGTTATCAGTGTGGTCAGTCTAGGCACCCGAAGAGGTTTTGTCCACAGTTGAGTGCCATTTCGAGTGCGTCTAGTTCTAGGCAGACGTAGGGTTTTCAGCCGCCTCGATTACATGCAGGAGCCTCGAGGAGCCATTCAGAACTTCGTTGTCGGTTTGTGTAGCAGTCGTATGCTCCGAGGCGTGAACAGGTGGATCAGGGGCCTTCGAGTGCGTGAAGTTGTTACGAGGACCTGATACCGAATTCCATCGATTCGAGAGGTACATTTCTGTTTTGCAACTCGGTTGCTAGTGTATTGATACGGGTGCGTCTCATTCCTTTGTATCTGCTACATTTGCATCTGTTTTGGAGTTGAGTTGCACAATTAGGATCTCTTATATGTGTTGTATCGCCTATTGGGGGTGAATTGATTTTGAAGCACGGATGTAGAGGTTGTGATATAGAGGTCGCCGATCATCAGCTTCCGTTCCCTTTTGTAGTTATGCCCATAAAGGGTTTGATGTTATTTTGGGTATGGGTAGCTATCGTCATCTTAGGGCTATTATCGATTACTACCGCCAGAGAGGGTCATAGTATGTACCTAGGCGGGAGTATTTCTATTTCTTGGGGATTGGGTTGGTAGTGTGTTGCCACGGTTGTCACGATCCGCGAGGGGCGGATTGAGCTTAGTGGTCTACTTGCTAGCTTTATGAGTAGTGAGTGTGATGAGACCAGTTGCATTACCGAGAGTGGTTTGGAGTATTCGGATATTTTTCCGAGGATCTCGTTAGTTTGCCACCTCACCGAGAGATAGAGTTCTCTATTGATTTAGTGCTACGGCTTGCGACGCCGATTTCTATGGCACCTTACCGCTTTTGCCCGGCCGAGTTGAGGTGAGTTGAAGATTGACTCGGAGGCTTTGGTAAGGAGCTTTGTTGCCCTAGTATTTCCCCATGGGAACACCGCCCTCTTTGCTAAAAAAGAAAGATGGTGCCTTGAGACTTTGTATCAATTATCGGAAGTTGAACTGGCTACGGTCAAGAATAAGTACCCTATGCCGTATTGATGATTTGTTTGACCAGTTAAAGGGTTCGTTGTTTCTCTAAGATCAAGTTACCACCCGGTTGAGGGTCGTGGAGGAGGATATTAGAAGGCGGCATTAAAATGCACCCTGTATAGGCGTTATGAGTTTCTCGGTGATGCCATTTAAGGCTGACCAATGCACCGGTGATCTTTATGGATTTGATGAACCCGGATCTTCCAGAATTCTTAGATCGCTTTGTGGTCGTTTTAAGTGGATGACATTCTTATCTATTCACCTTGAGGAGGAGCACGAGGAACACTTGAGAGTGGTGCTTGAATTGCTTAGAACCCATAGGCTATATGCCAAGTTTGGGAAGTGTGAGTTACGCTAGGAGAGGTCAAATTCTTAGGCCATGTGGTATCCGGTGAAGGAATCTTGTTGATACATCCAAGGTTAAGGCAGGCTGGGCACAACCTCAGGCGTTTTTGAGATCGCGGTTTTGGGATTAGCTAGGAATTACCGCTACTTGAGGTTTATGAAAAGATTTCTCGGGCTAGCTTAGCCATTGACTAGATTGATCTTGAAGGGGTCAAGTTTGTGTGGAGTGAGACTTGTGAAAAGTCGTTCCAAAAGTGAAGGTTAGATTGACCTTTCGGTGTTGATTATTCCGGAGGGTTGGGTTATGCGGTTTATTGTGATACCTCACGAGAGGGTTTGGGTTGTGTGTTGATGCAAGAGGGAAAGTGGTGGCTTATGGCTCACGTCGGTTGAAAATACGAGAAGAATTACCCTACACATGACCTTGAGTTAGCGGTAGTGATCTTTCCCTTAAAAATGTGGAGGCATTACTATGGTGAGAAGTTAAGTGTTCTCGGACCATAAGAGTTTAAGTACCTATTTACAGAGGGACTTGAATTTGAGGGCGAGGAAGGTGGATGGAATTCATTGAGGACTATGATTTTGAGTTGCACTATCACCCGGGAAAGGCCAACGTTGTGACCGATGCCCTTAGTAGAAAATCCATTAGTGATGTAGCTTGTATAGCCATCTAGGAATAGGAGATGTTGGGGGCACTTGGTGAGTTCGATTTGTTTTTGGCAAATCATTGGCCTGCGACCTTGTTTTCTACTATTCTTGTGACCTACACTTGTGACTCGAGTGTTAGAGCGCGAGGAGGTGACCGAGATAAGCCCCTCACGGGAAGATCTCGGTGGGAAGGTTGAGAAGGGTTTACTGTGTATCCAGGCTTTGAGTGTGAGATCTAAATTTTGTTTGTGCAGTCTTGCCGAGAGGAAGTACTCGAGTTTTCACCATTCACGCTGGCGGTGCATCAGGAGAACGCAAAGATGTATCGAGATTTGGGTGCCCGATTTTGGTGGCGGTATGAAGAAGGATGTGGCGGTTTTAGTATCGAAATGCTTTACTTGTCAACAAGTGAAAGCCAGAGCATCGAAGGCAGCGTGGTTTTATTGCAACCCTTGCCTATTCTTGAGTCGAAGTGGGACCGCGTCACTATGGACTTTGTTGTGGGTCTTCCAAGGACTTAGCGGGGTATTGATGCTATTTGGGTGGTTGGAGACCGGTTGACAAAGTCGGCGCACTTTATCCCTATGCGCGAGAGAGATTCGGTAGATCATCTTGCCGATTTGTATATTCGAGACATAGTGAGGTTGCAGGGGTCCGGTGGCGATCGTCTCAGATAGAGATCTCGTTTCTTGCTAGATTGTGGCGAGTTTGCGAGTCGTTGGGCACTAAGTTGACCTTTAATCGACTTATCATCCTCGGGCCGGCCAGGCGGTCCGAAGCGTACTATTAGATGCTTGAGGTTGTGTCCTTGACTTTAGTGGGGCGTGGGAGACACTTGCCCTTGGTGGAGTTTACCTACAACAGGTTCGATCTAGCATCGGTATGGCACCGTTTGAGGCTTTGTATGGCCCGCAGTGTGGGTCTCCGGTTTTGTTGGGCGAGGTGGGTGATGCACCTTTGTTGGGCGAATTAGTGAGAAGCTTGACGGAGAAAGTTGAGTTTATCCGGTATGGAGGCTTAGACCAGTGCGCCAAAAGAGTTATCTTAGGGCGTAGGAGGGCCTTTGGCATTTGAAGCGGTGATCATGTTTTTCTTGAAAATATCACCGAAGGCTGAGGTTTGATGAGGTTTGGGAAGAGTGGGAAGTTATCCCCTCGGTTTAATCGGCCTTTGAGATCCTTGAGAGGATTGGGGAGGTTGTTTATCGTTTGGCTTTGCCACCACAGTTGTCCGGGTTCATGGCGTCTTTCATGTTAGTATGCTTGAATCTGAGCGAGATCCATCGCGTGTTGGATTGGACCGACTTAGAGTAGATGAGGATGCTTCGTATGAGGAGACCCGGTTCGGGTCTTGGATAGGCGGGATCAAGTCTTGCGAGGCAAGACCATTCCCTTGGTTAAAGTTTTGTGGAAGCATCACGAGAGGTGGAAGAAGCCACTTGAGGCGTGAATTAGAGTCAAGTGAAAAATATCAGGACTTGTTTGTTGATGTGTGACCATGCATTGGAAATTTTTGTAATATTGTTGAACTTTAAGACCATTATATATGTCTTAAGTTGTAAAAACATTGTATATGTTTTGGTTTATGGAAGTATGTTTTGAAACTTGCCTCAAAATGGTTATATATCATGAATATTAAATATGATATAGAATTGTGGAATGTAGTATTGGAATTTGTGGAATTTTAGGAATGCATAATTATAATGCATGTTGTGGAAAATGTTGTAAATTGCCTCTTGAAAGAGATGAGATGACCGGTAATGGGTCGAGGTTGTTAAATTTCACATTTAATAGTGTTGGGAATTGAGAAAAGCTTGCTTTTGAAAAACTTGTATTTAATTTAGGGGACAAAATTCTTTAAGGGGAAGGTTATAGCGATTAGGTTTTCCTTTTTGTATTTAGTGTATTCGGACTTTGGTTCGTGGAGTTGGTGGTTTGTATACCTTGTTGTCGTCCTTTAATTCCTTTTGATTGAGTTTTAGGATGTGTTGGGCATGTTTTGACGAGGTGGGTTGAGCCTTGGTCTAATTTCATGTTGCCAGTTTTTTGAGTGAATTCCTTTCGGCGGAGTTTACACTCAACATTTTTGTGTCACTGCAAAACTTAGCGGTGTGATTTTTACGCTAGAATGGGTTTCCGCGGGTCGCGTTCAGCGGGCTTGTTGGCGCTCGGCGGGTAGTACATTTTGGTAAAAGTTCTGGATGGGATAATCACTGCTCGGCGGTTTTTCACGCTTCGGCGGATGTGGTTCACTCTTGTGTCTTAGGCGCTCGGCGAACCCGGCTTTTTGTTCTTGGCCTTTCGGCGTTGTGTTTTCCGCTCGAGCGGACCTGTCGTTTAACAGAGGGCAGCTGGGCATTTTTGAATCACTTTTTTCACTTTCTCTCTCTCTCTCTCTCTCTCTCTCTCTCTCTCTCTCTCTCACTTTTCAAAAAGCCATTTTTGAGAGCTCCTCTCTCTAGAAACTCCATTCTCTCTAGGGATTGATCTAGTTAGAGTGCTTCCCTTTCCTTCGGCCTTTGTAAAAGTTGTGTTGATCATCGAGGGCGTCGTTTTGATCCAAAAATTTTGGAATTTTAGAGCTTTTGAGTTTGGTCTTCTTCTTCCTTTGGGCTCCGAATTGAGGTAGGGATTCCTTCACTCTTATGAGTTTTGACCTAGGTATTGGGCATGTTATTCAAATGTTTTGATTTTGGGATCTAGGGTTTCAAAATGTATAAAGGGATTTTGTGATTTTGGCTCATAATATGTACTTTGGGTTTCAAAATGATGATTTAGTTGTTGGTTGTTGATTTTTGAACCTTTGGGTTAATATCGAGAAATGGGGAGAAAGCCCTAAGTGTGTGTAGAAATTAATTGGTATAATTAATTTGGGAAAGTTATAGATTTGTGGAATTGAGTTGAATATAATGATAGTGGTTCATTATGAGATGGAATAGTGGAGTCGGATTAATAAATCGTTCACTTTTGGAAATTACGGATAATTTATCTGTTGGTGCTTTTATTATTTGTTTAGAAATAATTGCTTTAGGTTACCGGTGGAGGGTAGTTTTGATTGTTGTAGGCAATGCATGATGATTAGTCAAACTAAAACTAATCGATTGGTTGTGTCATCGAATATGACGGTTGAAAGAATACATTAATTTTATGTATTGATTGATTATGTATATGACCTATGTTTGTATCGTTGTGTGTATGGGAGGAGATAAGGGATGTACTCCCACGGTTTAGGGAAGATGGGGATGGACCTCTAAATGGGATGTTGTTTGGGGAGAAAATAGGGGATGGACTCCGTTGATATAGCTCATATGCTTATCAATTTTATCGTTGATATAGCTCATATGCTTATCTATGGAAGTGTTGATATAGCTCATATGCTTATACATTGAAGTGTGGATCTGACTCATATGCTTATCATTTGTTGAATTGTTGATATAGCCTTATATGGTTATCTATCGAGGTGTTGATACGACTAGCATGCTTATCTATTGTAAGATGGGAAATGTTTAATATGAGTCCTTTGTCTCATTTAAATTGTTGGCGGGTTAAATAGTAGTTGTGAATTGTGAATCTGATAAGAAATTGATAATGAAATGAATCGTGGACATATTTGTCAAGTAATGAAAATGGTGTATGAATTGGTTTATGTGAGTCAAACATTTATCAATTGCTAATGTCTTGAATTCTTGCTCATATTGTGTTTAGCATATCTCTCTTAGGCGTTGGCTTACCTAATATGGGACATCATTTTTGTGCTGGTAGCATGCCATCTCAAAGGACATAGCTTGGATAGTTATGGGAGTTGAAGACTCTTTTTGATTATTTTGTTTGTATTACATGTATATAAGCCAAGGGCTTATCTTGTATGGAGTTAGTACTCTTCTTTTGTAACCAAGTGTTGACTTGGAAAGTTGTAAACCGTAGGTACTTGCTTTGTTGTTAACATATTATACTTTTGTAAGGATCACTCTGATGAATGGAAAAATGTTTATTTCTCATATATTATGCATGTCAAGAAATGATGGGTTTTTATGTATTTCTTTGAGGGTGTTACAAATAGAAAAGAAATTGAATAAAAATGGAAGTTGAATAGAAAATAGAATTGAATAAAAGTTGAAGTATAATAAAATAAAAAATGGAATAGACAAAGAAATTGAAATTCATTCAAGAAACCACTATACCCATCAAAATGGAACTTCCAATTCTATTTTCTATTCAATTTCCTTTTCTATTCAACTTCCTTTTCTAATTTTATAACTTCTATTTTTATTTTTATTCATCTTCGATTTTATTCAATTTCCTTTTACATGTTCAATTTCCATTTTTATTCAATTTACTTTTCTATTCAACTTCAATTTTTATCAATTTCCAAATAGATCTTTAAGGTATAGTGGATTCTTGAATGAACTTCTATTTTTATTTTTATTCAACTTCCAATTTTATTCAATTTTCTTTTCTATTCAACTTCCATTTCTATTCAATTTCCTTTTTTCTTTAATTTCCAAATAGATTGTTAAGATATAGTTGTTTCTTGAATGAACTTCCATTGTTAATTTTATGCAACTTCCATTTTTATTTTTATTCAACTTCCATATTTACTTTTATTCAATTTTATTCAATTTCCTTTTTTATTTAATTTCCAAATAGATTGTTAGGGTATAGCATTTTATTGGGTGAACTTCAATTTTTATTCAATTCCATTTTTATTCAACTTTCTTTTTTACTTAATTTCCAAATAGATCGTTAAGGTATAGTAGTTTCTTCAATGAACTTCCATTTTTAATTTTATGCAACTTCCATTTTTATTTTTATTCAACTTCCATTTGTAACATAACGATTATTTGGAAATTAAATAAAAAAGGAAGTTGAATAGAAAGAAAAATGGAAGTTCATTCAATAAACCAATTTCCTTTTTTATTCAATTTCGTTTTCTATTTAACTTCATTTTTTATTTAACTTCCAAATAGATCGTTTGGGTATAGTAGTTTCTTGAATGAACTTCCATTTTTAATTTTATGCAACTTCTATTTTTATTTTTACTCAACTTCCATTTTTATTTTTATTCAACTTCCTTTTTTAATCAACTTCCATTTTTATTCAATTTCCCTTTCTATTCAACTTCCTTTTTTATTTAATTTCCAAATAGATCGTTAAGTTATAGGTTTTTTTGAATTAACTTCCATTGTTAATTTTATGCAACTTCCATTTTTATTTTCATTCAGCTTCCTTTTTTATTTAATTTCTAAATAGATCGTTAAGGTATAGTGGTTTCTTGGATGAACTTCCATTTTTATCCATTTTATTCAATTTCATTTTCTATTGAACTTCCTTTTTTATTTAATTTCCAAATAGATCGTTAAGGTATAATGGTTTCTTGATGAACTTTTATTGTTAATCTTATGCAACTTCAATTTTTATTTTTATTCGACTTCCATTTTTATTTTTATTCAACTTTCATTTTTAATTTTATGTAACTTCCATTTTTAATTTTATGCAACTTCCTTTTTTATTTAATTTCTGAATAGATCGTTAAGGTATATTGGTTTCTTGAATAAATTTCGATTTTTATTTTTATTCAACTTCCATTTATATTTTTATTCAACTTTCATTTTTATTTAATTTTCAAATAGATCGTTAAGTTACAGTGATTTTTTCAATGAACTTTCATTGTTAATTTTATGCAACTTCCATTTTTATTCAATTTACTTTTCTATTCAACTTTCATTTTTATTTTTATTCAACTTCCATTTTTATTTTTATGCAAATTCCAACTTGCATTTTTTATTCAACTTTCTTTTTTTATGTAATTTCCAAATAAATCGTTAGGGTATAGTAGTTTCTTGAATGAACTTCCATTTTTATTCAATTTCCTATTCTATTCAACTTCATTTTTTTTATGCATTAACGATCTATTTGTAAATTGAATAAAAATGGAAGTTGAATAGAAAGGAAAATGGAATAAAAATGGAAGTTGAATAAAAAGGTATAGTGGTTTTTGAATGAACCTCCATTTTTAATTTTATGCAACTAAATAAAAAGGAAGTTGAATAGAAAAGGAAATTAAATAAAAGGAAGTTGAATAAAAAAATAAAATTGAATAAAAATGCAAGTTGCATAAAATTAACAATGTAAGTTCATTCAAGAAACCACTATACCCTAACGATTTATTTGGAAATTAAATAAAAAAAAAAGTGGAAATCAAAGAAAAAATGAAGTTGAATAGAAATGGAAATTGAATAAAAATGGAAGTTGCATAAAATTAAAAATAGAAGTTGAATAAAAATGGAAGTTGCATAAAATTAAAAATGGAAGTTCATTGAAGAAACCACTATACCTTAACGATCTATTTGGAAATTAAATAAAAAAGGACGTTGAATAGAAAAGGAAATTGAATAAAAATAAAAAACAAGTTTAATAAAAATGGAAGTTGCGTAAAATTAACAATGGAAGTTCATTCAAGAAACCACTATAACTTAACGATCTATTTGGAAATTAGATAAAAATGGAAGTTGCATAAAATTAAAAATGGAAGTTCATTCAAGAAACCACTATACATTAACGACCTATTTGGAAATTAAACAAAAAAAGAAGTTGAATAGAGATGGAAGTTGAATAAACTAAAAAATGAAGTCGAATAGAAAAAGAAATTGAATAAAAATGGAAGTTGAATAAAATAAAAAGGGAAGTTAAATACAAAAGGAAATTGAATTAAAATGGAAGATGAATAAAAATAAAAATGGAAATTGAATAAAATTAAAAATGGAAGTTCATTAACTAAAAAAGGAAGTTAAATAAAAAAGGAAGTTGAACAGAAAAGGAAATTAGATAGAAATGGAAGTTGAATAAAAATAAAAATGGAAGTTGAATAAAACAAAAAAAGAAGTTGAATAGAAGGAAATTGAATAAAAATGGAAGTTGAATAAAATGGAAATTGAATAAAAACAAAAATGGAAGTTGCATAAGATTAACAATGGAAGTTCATTCAAGAAACCGCTATACCCTAACGAACTATTCGGAAATTAAATAAAAAAAGAAGTTGAATAGAGAAGGAAATTGAATAACTATGGAAATTGAATAAAAATAAAAATAGAAGTTCATTCAAGAAACCAATTAAATAAAAATAACTATGGAAGTTGAATAAAAATAAAAATAGAAGTTCATTTAAGGTATAGTGATTTCTTGAATGAACTTCGATTTTTAATTATATGCAAATTCCATTTATATTTTTATTCAACTTCCATTTTTATTAAATTTCCTTTTCTATTCAACTTGATTTTTTATTTAATTTCCAAATAGATTGTTATGGTATAGTGGTTTCTTCAATGAACTTCCATTGTTAATCTTATGCAACTTCCATTTTTGTTTTTATTCAATTTCTATTTTTATTCAACTTCCATTTTTATTCAATTTCCTTCTCTATTCAACTTCTTTTTTTGTTTTATTCAACTTCCATTTTATTTTTATTCAACATCCATTTCTATTGAATAGAAAAGGAAATTAAATAAAATTAAATGAACTTCCATTTTTATTCAATTTCCTTTTCTATTCAACTTCTTTTTTTGTTTAATTTTCAAATAGATCGTTAGGGTATAGTGGTTTCTTGAATGAACCTCCATTGTTAATTTCAATATATTCAACTCAATTTCATATTCTCATAATTTTTCCAAATTAATTATACCAATTAATTTATGCACAAATTAGGGCTTTCTCCCCCGTTTCTCAATATTAACCCAATGGTTCAAATATCAACAACTCTTCAACAATACCATCATTTTGAGACCCAAACACATATTCAAGAGTCAAAATAACAAAACCCCCTTTATTCATTTTGAAACCTTAAGTCCCAAAATTTCCCAACTCAATCCATCTATACAAATAGCTCAATATTTATGTTAAAACACATAAGAATGAGTAGGAATCCCTACCTCAAGAGATGAATCCCAACGAAGAAGATGAAGATAACGAAGATGCTCCAAATCTCAAAATTCTCGGATCAAAATGAAGTCCTCAACGATCCCCACACTTTTTGTAAAGGCCCAAGGGTAGGAGAACACTCTAACTAGATCAATACCTAGAGAGAAGTGGAGGTTTTAGAGAGAGGTGGTCTCCAATGATGTTTTTAGTAGGAGAGAAAGGAAACCAAAAAGTGATCCAAAAAGTCGAGATCAGTGATATACCGGTGGCCCGCGGTTGAACACAAACTCACACTCGAGCGTCAAAAGCGCCGCTCGAGCATAGATTGCACACTTCCAGAAGTTTTGCAGACATGGTCCCCGCTCGAGCGGAGGAACAAAAACAAAGGGTCACACTCGAGCGTCTGTAGACACCCTATTTTTGACCGTCCTCAAGACTTGGATGTCACCGTTTAAACACTCGATGATCATCCATGTTCGTGTTCATCCTGAGCTCTCGGAGGTCTCGGCCACGTGCCTTGCCTCAAGACCTCTCAACTCGACTGTTTTCTGTTTGGTTTTGCACCAAACACTTGTGTGTTGCTTTTGAGGGGCAGGGAATGGCTTGTTGGCCATCCCACACCTCCGGCCATGGCTTGAGGCCACCGCCATTGTTTTGTTGCCATCGGCCAAATGTTTGGCGGTCGGCACTCTTTGTGGTCGATCGACCATTTATTTAGTCAATTTGTCATTTTGGTGGCCGACCTTGTCATCTGCTTTTGGCAGATATTTTGTGCCAGCTGTGATAGCTCGCACCCACTTTGCACCCCCTCCATATACGTGTATGGAGGGATTTCACTCTTGCTTAGCTTGTTTTGTAAGCTTTGCAAGAGTGAATCTCTATAAAGGAAGGCCTTCCCCTCCCCCCTGAAGGGTTAGAAAAAAGTTCCAGAGGTCTGGATTAGGGTTAGAAATAGTGTATCTATCTATCTCTATTTCTCTCTCTCTTTTGATCTTTGTGTGTGTTTAAAGGGGTTTTGTTCTTAGTTTTGCACTAGGACACCTAGTTCTACACCTTACCTTGGTTGCTGAGGAGCCAAAGGGTTATTCTTGAAGGTTTTGAGCTAGTTTAGACCTAAGGAAGGCTGCTGGAGCATTGTTCTTGAAGAGGTCTACAAGGGTAAGAACTTTCCCTTTAAATACCCCCTTTTTGCATAGGCTTTTAGCCGTCCTTGCATCTATTTTTAAGCTTAACTTATAACATATAAAAGTTCTAATTTTAAGTGCTTAAAATAGTTGTTTGAGGTTGCTTTGGTGTTTGGCGTTGTTTGACCCCTCTTAGGCCTTGTTTGGCCCCATTTTTGTGCTATTTTGGTGAGCTCCGGGACCACCTTGTCTTGGCCTCCTCACCATTGAAATCCAAAGGGATTTTAGTGGTGCGGATGGTGCTTTAAGGTCCTAAGAAGGAGAGGTCATCCTCTGCTTGTTGCCTTCAATAATTGTCATTTTAGCCTCATGTGTGAGCACCTTGTTTAAGTTCATGTTGGCCATGTCTTAAGTAGTATTTGTGCTTATTTTTCCATGATATAGCACTATTTTTAATTGGTTTAGACACACCATGCTTGCCTTGCATACTTGTCTTGTAATGCCATTATTTGCCTTAACATGTACTTAGCATTTAGACTACTATGCTTACTTGTTTTGGCCAAGCTTTGTGAAGCTTTTATGCATGTTTTAGTATGCTTAAGGTCTGTTTGTAGTTGTTTTGGCCATCCATGACATGCTTTGTATAGACACCTTGCATTTTGGCTTGTTAGCCTTGGGTGTGTGAGTGTTGAGCATACATTACTTGGCTTGTTTCAGTGGTTTGGCACCACTTATAACACCATTTCAGTCCTTGTGGTATGCTTGTATGCTTGCATTTGATGCCCCTTTAATGCTTTAAAAGGCTTGTGTCTTATGCTCCATGTTTGGACCTTTGTGCATGCCTTTAGACTTAGGCCATTTAGATGCCATCTAGGTGTGCCTTTGACCTTGTTTTGGTCTGCCTTAGGGTGGTTTTGAGTCCCCATGGCCCTTTGGTCATTTGCTTCATGTGTCACATGGCCATAGTTTAAGTCCTTGGGTTTGGTTGCATGGCTTGCTTGCATTGTTAGGTTGATTTGGCATCATCCCTCATGTATTTTCAGAGCTTGCTATGCTTGCCTTTAGTCCATTTTTATCCTCTGTTAAGTGTGCTTAAAAGTTTCTATTTGATGCATAAGTGTTGGACTTTGTGTACATGAATGTTTGTGTGTACATTGGCCTTGCATGTTGTCACATACTTGACCCATAAACATCTTGTTACATGCGTAAATGATAGTGCATTTGGCATACATTCTTCTCTTTGTTTTGGTTGCTTAACATGTCATGTTTGCATGTTGGCATTGCATTTCGCATGCTTGTTAGCTTGCACACTTGTTACATGTTTACATGTTTGCATGCTTGTTGGCATTCTCATGTTGCATACTTAGCTCACATGCTTAGGTTGCATTTTGCATGCATGCCTTGCCCCTTGAATTACGATGATAAAAGTTGGGTCCCTTGTGTGTTTATGTGCATTACATTTGACATCAAAATGCACAACTTGGCTTCTTGGGCCATCATGCATGGAAATGCGTGATTGATGGCCCGAGGGTCGAACACCATTCCCATTTAAGTCATAAACATGATAAAGGGGTGTGGTGGTGCAAACATTGCTTTGAAATGCATTGCCATACCTTGCTTGTCCTCGGTTGCTGTCAAAATAGGATTCTACAGGCATAGATGGCCGACCGACCACATTGAGTGCCGGCCGACCACAAACTTCTGGCCGAGAGCCACATTTATGGTCGATGATCATTCCTCCATGGCTGGTTGTGTTCCCTCCTGGCCGCTGACATCCCACAACCCTCAGGGAGTATTTCAGAAACAACTTTGAGGCTTGTGCAATTTTCAGAGGCATAAAATAGTGAAAACAGAGGCAGCTTGTGCATGGTGGTGGATTTCCGAGTGGAGTTGAGCACACATGCATTGGACCCTTTTTCCGAGGCTGTTTTATCGCTTTATTAGCTTAGTTAATTCGCTTAACTAGTTAATTGGTTTGTAACTATTTAATTAGCTGGTTAGTTGATTAAATTGTATTATTCTTTTGGTCCTCAAGTGAGGGCGAATTTGTAATAAGTGTGCGTGCGTGTGTGAATGTCTTCCCACCCCATGTCTTTCTCCCTTTTACTTACCTGCTTTTGATGGTTAGTATTAGGGCATATTTAATTTAGCATCCTTATGCTATGCATGCGTGCATCCATTCATTTGTATTGCACGCACTTTGCTCGAGCATCATACTAATTGCATAGTATTTCAAATCTAACTTGAATACATGTTATCTGTTGCATTTCACATGCCATCCATAGATTAGCCGAGCCTACTCTAGCTGCATTTTGCCTGCGATGCATTAGCCATCTCAACATGGACTTGGATCATATATTTGATTACTAACATGTTCCTTGTTTTTTGGCTTGGAGTACTAGGTAAGTGCTTATGCTTTAGCATCTCGCTTGAGTGTGAATGTTAACATGAAAGCATGCTTGCCATGAGGCTAACTGCTTAGTTGATTTACTGCTTGAATGCCTGTGGGTGAAGGTTGGATTGTTTGAGTTGGAACAACTCGTTGAAATCCGTGTTTTAGCCTACTTGCGAGTAGCAAATTTCAAACTGTCTTTCAAACAAACGGATATGCAATTTTTTGTTCCAAATTAGGCGATCTAGTCTATACTTTTGTGTTGTGCGCATCACATAGTAAGATTAGCTAATTAACCGGAATAAGAGTGCATAATGTTTTCAAAACTAGATATCATGGTTAGTAGAGGCTGATCTTTGATCGGGCGAGCGGGGGTGCTCATAGCTGACCTTCTCCAATCGTACCCAAGCTCCCGAGCCAAGGCAACTTTGGTGATGACGGACACGTGGCCTTAGGCAAATGAGTCAGGGTTTCCTAAATTTCCCCAAAAATAAAACATTTAGGTGGCGACTCTGTATCTAGCAAAGCAGTCCATGTTTGGCACTTCTTTCAAAAAATCTGTTTTCAAAAACGATTTGCCGGATTTGGACTCTTTGATGATTCATCGGTCTTGCATTGCACTCTGCGAGATTAGATACAGGACCGTGACATTAAGTCCTGAACTGTAGTGAGCCCAAATGAACAGAACGGGGGGGGATTCCCCCCTAGGATGTTCGGGGACGTCTACAGTTTCTAGCGACTCTGCTGGGGAGTTTAGAGAGCTTGACTCGAACTCGTGATATCTTGTTTTGGCTACACTTATGTGTTTCTTTGCATTGCATGTGCATTGGTGCGCCTAAGTCACAGTGTTTGCCGTCTGCTATTCCTGAACGATTTGCCGGAGGCTCGCTTCGAGAAGCGTGCCATAAGGCTGGCCGGTTACGGGCTCTGCCACGATGGGAACACAAACCCCAGTTGTCACCGGGGCACCCTTTTGACCATTCGACCAAGTGCATGTTCGGAATCCATAGTGACTATTCCAAGCTAGGACAGGTTGCTACCCGATTATAGGTTGTTTGAAACCGCTGCGTGCGTAGTGAAACCCTAGCTCCTGACAAAATAGGACAGGGAAACCCTACCCCAAAATAGGGGTGTTTTGGCTCTTGCTTGCTTGATATGTGCTTTTTGAGTTGACCTCTACAGGGAATGCATATATCAATTTGCAAGTCTGAGCATCAGGCCTGAGGGCATCAGTATCAGAATTTGAGACTCAGTTATATCTGCGGGTATCAAATTCAGTTTTGAAGCGATGATTTTGGGAACAGGATCGATAGTAGAGTTAGTTATTGACTATGCTTGTGTCCATTCGATTGGGCGAAAATGTGCGTGTTTTTCTCTTTCGAGCAGATTTAGCATGTATAGCCGGTGTTCTCCTTTCTTTGAGGCAAGACAGATCCGATCCGTCGATCCACCGTTCAGTTCAGCGGACTTATGATGACGCAAAGTTCAGAGGAAATAGTGGTTATGGCAGCCGCATTGGATCAAGGAAACATCTTGCGGGATGAGACCAATGTTGAAGTACCGTACCCACCCAGGTCACCTACCGCGCGCCCGGCCTGGACGCCACAGTTGTGTCAAGCTCGTGAGCCCACTACATTTGAATTGATGGGAATGATCAGCGATCTTCAGCGATCTACGGCTGATCTTGCCTACAGAATGTCGGCTTCACTACCAACCACGTCCTACGCCGGGAATTTCGTACCGCAGGAGCCCCCGCTATTGGGGCGAATTGTGATCAAGCTCAGCCAACTTGAGGCTGTCTCAAGCTATGGCCATGACGTGTCAACAACAACCAGGTTTCGCTCTGATATAGTAACCCAAACCCTCGATCAAGCTGAGGCTAGAGGTAAGAACAAAGTGGGAACAGGTGCTGATCCCGTTGAACAACTGCTGTGGGCAGTCGAGGCTTTAAAACCCGGAGGATTGAGTAAACAGCAAATATTCGCAATGGTGGCTAAAACTGTGGATAATGCTTTCTCCACTCCAACCGAGGGGAGTTCCAGCCAAGCAGAAAATCGGGATAGGCCCCGTCATGCCAGAACAGTTCCCTCTAATCCCAACTCTGCACCGGGAAAAGATCAGAAAGTCAAGGCGGCACCTGCCGATCCTTTTTCCAGTGCGTCCGGCAAAAGTCAGCAAACTTCGAAGTATCTACCCCGAGAGCGCAGAGTCTTCCACGCCCTCTACATGCCTTTGTCTAAGGAGCTCCAGATCCTTGCTGAAAGGGGGCATTTTAGACCCCTTGAGCCTCGGCCTCCCAAGAATCTCCTCCCTCACATGATGCTACCTTATCGCTGCGTACCAAAGAAACCAGTCATTGCACCGACAACTGTTTTCGTCTTCGTCATGAAGTATAGGATTTGATCGACAATGAGGTCATCCTCCCGCCTACCTCAGCAAAGTCTGTCACTGCTGGGTTGTTAGATTTCGAGAATACTGCGAGTATGTGATCAGAAGTTGGACCACCTGCGGGCGGCACTCGGTGTATTTCAGATGTGGCGTCTGGCACGCACTGTTTTGAGCATTTGCGAATGTTATTTTTTGTAATTTCTGGCTTGGGTGTTGAGCCAGTGTCTTTGGTTTGTTTTGAGTCTGTCTCATTGTCTTAAGTCAGTCTTTTTGCTTAAGGGTCTGTCTTGTTGTATCGAGTCAGTCCCATTGTATAGAAATCAGGTGATTCCAGGGTTGTTACCTTGGATATCATTGTTTTGTTTTGTAATTATCCTTTTGCTTTCTTTTGAGTCTGTCTCTGCTGTAGAGCCAGTTGCAACCAGGAAATCTGAATGAAACAGCTGTGGCTACCATGTTTCCGTGCTTATTGCTACTTTAAGCTAGTTGTGCCAGAGGATTTGAATGAAATGGCGGAGCATCTCACTTACTCTTTTGTACCTCGAAATCATTGCATTGATCTAAGTTATTTTTTTCAAAACTTTTTGAACACTGCGGTGAAAACAAAGAGGAAGGAATTCCTCAGGTTTTGCAAAATTTGACCAAGTGAGAGAAAGAGAGGCGTGCTAAGCCTTTAACAAATGAGATCATGCTTGTTAGTGTGAGTACTGGGAAGGATCCTGGCTTAATCCAAATTGGTCCTACATTGTGTTTCGCGCGTGCGATTTGTCGCTTTCTTAAAAACTTTCAAAAAATGTTTTGTGCAGTCCTGCGAAGACCTTTGTGGAATCGCTCTTGAGATTGTGCAGCCTAGGATCACTCTCAACCTCAAGATTCAACCCCTTGCTCTCAAAACCTTGAACGTGAATCCAGAATGTTCAACGGCCAACCGCAATGTGAGGCTTGTATGTCCAGATCAGAAGCACCCCTCGAACAAGGGGCAAAAGACGTCAGAGAATGTACTCGAAGAATCCACGACGAAGAACGGCAAGAATGCCAAATCCCAGAAGGAAGGAAAGAAGAAGGTGTCGCTGAAGGACAACTGAGTTCCGATCCACAACACTAGGGGCAAATTCAGCCCCCCATTGGATGGACTCCTGCATTGTCAGCGAACAGCAGCCGTTCTCCTGGATTTAAATGACTTCAAGATCTCAAAAACCATTTGGCATGGACTTTGTTACACTTTTACCCTTTGAGAGGCTCGCTAGGCCGAAAACCCGAAAGGGCGACCCAGGCAAAAGTTAGAACAAGAAAAAGAGAAAAAAAAAAGAGAAAAAAGAAAAATGAAGTAAATGCAAAAAAAAAAAAAAAAAAAAAAGATAAAAAAGAAAAAATGCAAAGAATGGAAAAAAGAAAAACAAAGCTCGCAAGGTTGAAAACCCGGAAGGGCGGCCTTGGCAAAAGTTAGAGCGTAAAAGGTGAGGGTTAATACATGAGTGTACCTTACCCGGAACTACGTCAGGCTTGATTCCCATGTTTGGGATACATAGGCAACTTCATCCTGAAGTCCAGCCACAAACACTTCCAAATCGAGTGTGTCCATGTAATGGTTTTGATCATCCTTGCCTTCTCTGAATCTGATAGTTCGGTTGTGACAACCTGAACTACGTAAGGCTTGATTCCCTTGTCTGGGATACGTAGGCAACTTCATCCTGAAGTCCAGCCACTAACACTTTCAAAGTGACTGTGTCCATATATTGGTTTTGACCATCTTCGTCTTCTCTGTATCCGAGAGTTCGGTTGCGATCATCACTAATGAGAACTGTTCACAATATGCTGCGGCGTTATCCAGACAAGGGGCAACTTTCCGTTGCCATGCAGCTCTCTCCAAGCAAGGGGCAATTTTCCTTCGGATCCGAGGTTGCGTGCCTCGAGAGTAGGTTTCGTGCTCATTGAGCACTGGCTGTTTGCCAAAATGGTTTTTGAGAATTTTTACTGAGGTTGACCAATTTCTTGAAAATTATTCCATCTTTTCCAAAAAACTGAACCATTTCTTTGGACCTAAAACAGGAAAATTTTTAGTGCTCATAGCCTGACTTGCATGATTTTGAATCAAAAATTGCACAAGCATGCTGATCTAACTCTCATGTTGGTCAAAACTTGTTTTAGTAGAAAACCAAAACAAAAAATGGTCAAAATGATGAACTAGGGGCACAGTTGAGTCAGGCTTCCTGTCTTTTCCCCATTGTCAATGCATTTGCCAAGAAGGTCAACATACTTGCCAGAAGGGCACTCTACCTGCCAACAAAGGGCACAACTGAGGTTAACAACAAAGGGCTGAAAGCTCTCAACATCCTCCAAGCAACGAGGTATCAAACCAAGTGCAAAGCACGAATTGGAATGGATCAAGATACTCCATTCCTTCAGCCGGGGCATCGACTAAACGCCACCAGAAAAAAATAGCTGTGAGCTAACAATGTTGGGCATGAACCCACTACCTCTTGTTTATCCACCGACCATATCTGGGGAGGGATGAAAAATGAGAGATTAAAGAATAGAGAGGTGTATATTGAGAGAAAAGTGAGCAAAATGGTTTTGAAAAAAAAAAACCAAGCCTGAGGGCCGAGTGATGTGAGAGTCACAAATCAGAAAGGGTGGGAAACAATACCCGGAGAAACTGGCTCCTCGTGATCTGAGGTCTCTCGTCTCGATAACACGTCTGTGTGTCGTGTCTTTTGCTTTGTTTGTCTCGATTCTTGTTTGGAGTCATATTCGAGCGTGTCTCGTTGTGTTTAGGTTGTTTACCTTTTGTTTTTCCGTTGTTGAGCTATTTTCGCTGTGTTCAGTCGTAGGCTCAATACCTGGTTGAAAACCCTTTTCTAAAATCATTTTGTGCGCTTAGAGTGCTGTGCTATTCTCCACATTTGTGCAAAACATGATTTGGTTCTTTTGTAAAACCACAGGGGTTCAACCTGGGTCAGTTGGAAACAGTGAACGTATGGGTTCCGGATTGCGTCCGAGTGTGTTTCAGCTTCAGCAGATCCCACCTTTGTATCCCGTCTTTTCAAGATTGAATTATTTGTTCATAATGGGCCGTGTGCAAATGAATGTATCATCGTGTTATGGGCTGTGTGTTCAGAATGAGCAGTGCGTTGTATGAGCTATGTGCAGATTGAACCAAGTGTTGTGTTATGGCCTGTGTGTTCAAAATGAGCAGTGGGTTGTTTGAGTTGTTTTGTCGTTGGTCGGTCCCTCATCTGATTATTACGATGCAAGTGTTTGATTTTCAGACAGGAGATCAATCTCATTTACATTGAGGTGTAATATGATGCAATGCAATTCGAAGTATGAAATGTACAAATGTAACACTTTTTCAGACAAGAAGTATGTTTCATTTCATCATTTTTCAAGTACATAGCTTTGGAGAAAATAAAAACCTGCCTGCAGCAGTACAAGGTACTCAAGCTATCAACAAAAAGTAAAGCAAAACAAAAAGAAAAAAATCAGTAAAAATCTAGATCAGCGTCAAGTGGTCTCAGGTCTGAGGGTCTGTCCTCCTCCTCTTCCTAGATGAAGGTCCAGGAGCATCGTCATCAGCACCACCATCTAAGCCCGAGCTTGAGCCTGAGCCATCGCCAGTCTCCTCCTCGGATGACTCTGCCTCCGTCTCCGCCTCAGACTCATCATCATCGGGAACTGGTGCCCAAGAGCTACTCCCAACATCAGTGCCCCCCACTTTGGTGCAGGGATATACTTTGCCATCTTGCCTCCTCCTGGCAGTATGTATGGCCCACCGAGCACCTTCCGCAGCGAATCTGAATGGGGCTTGAAATGACAAATGGCAAACACATCAGTATGCTACGTAAAACAGTGTATGAATGCTGTGAGCAATGTATTAGTCTGTAATGCGCAGGCGAGTAAAGTGTATGAATGCCGTGAGTAATGCTGTGAGCAGTCTGTGGGTTACAGTGTATCGAATGCTGTGAGAGCCATGTATCGAGTGCTGTGTTAATAGTGCGATGCATCAGATTGCGTAAAGTTTGAGACTGCGGTTGAAGGAACTTACCGGAATGCCGTAGATGGTCAGTAGATCGAGGCTCCGCTGGAGCATCCCCATCACAGAGGCGGTCAACTCCAGGGACTGGCGAGTGTACTCGGAGGAAGCCTGCAAAAAGTGTTAGAAGTATCAATATTCTGCGGAATATCAAATGAAATGATGGTGCAAAATACAAAAGGCAGTAGTACATACCGGAGGCAAGTCGTAGAATCCGACTAGCTCGTGATCAGCCGGAGAGGAAGCAATGGGGATCTGGTAAGTCTCCCCACCGCCTCGCATGTCATCATCGTGGCAAGATCGCCAACTAGCCCCGCCCTCTCCGGGTCCCACTCCGCCACGGACTCGAGCCATCCTCGATGCTCTCGCTTCCCGCCCTAGTCATCGGTGCCACGCCTTCGCCAACTCGACGCCACCGCTCAAAGGCGATGATGTAGGTTCGGACATACTGCGTAGTCGCCCTCGAAGCCCTCCGCATCCCACCCGATCGTAATCACCATCTGCCGGGTGAACTCTCGGTGTCCCTCATATGGACAGGCGGACTCGAACTATTCGCTTCGTAAACCTAAGGTCCGGGCAGAAGCGCCACCTAGGTACCAAGCCCGACAAACCGGCCCTCCAAAGAAGATCCTAAATTGGGCTTCTCAAAGACCGCAAGATACCGCTTCGAACCGCAATGCAATGGAGCCCAAGGTCGCCACGTGATCTCAGAATGATATGCGCTTTGTTATCTATCGTTATCGAAGAATAATGTAAAGCAAAGCTTGAATAAACTCTAAAGTTGAACATACCTCGCATGGGTAATGGCATCAAGTAGCGGCGAAGAATATGAATGACTCCCGTGGTCTTCGCACGCATCTCACATCGAAGCACCGGGAGAAAGGAACGCCGAGAGGGGTCTCCTCATCTGGCATTGGGGCAAGCCTCGGGAAGTAGGCATACACCCACAACTACAGAGTGTGATAGAGCAGGTATTAGTATGCTTATCAGATAAAGCAGAATACAGATAAAGCAGAATACAAAATGAAGCAGAAATTGCAGAACTGTGTATTGTGCAAAGGTGTACAAGTGTGCAGATACAAGGTAAAGTAGATTGCATGTTTGCAAGATGCAAGGTACAACAAGCAGGATGCATCACAGGTGTGCAAAGGTACAGAGTACAGCTAATGAAAAGCAGAAATGTAAAACAGAAGAAGAAAATGTACCTCCCAAGCCCACCAGTAGCCTCCGAGCAACTGCCCGCTGCACCGGGAGGATGAGCTCATATATCCGTAGAGGGTGGCCAAGCAGGCACCACCCCAGTCGTAGAGGCGGATCCGTGTGACGCCCACCAAAGCGCTCAATAAACAGAGGGGCACAGTGTTCGCCCGGTCGGCGAAGATGGTCGTCCCCAGCAAGAACATAAGGAAGCCGCGTGCATACCGCTCCGCCTCCCCCTGAGCCATCGGTGCCTCCTCAGCTAAAGCTGGCTGAATCTGGAAGTGGTCCTCGAACCACGAGTATCTGACAAATCCTGGACGGGCAAGAGGCGGCAGCTCACCAAGCAGGTACATCTGGGTAGCCTCTCACTCATCCATGTCTATATCGAAGGGGATCGGATCACCCCTACCCCGATGCCGGTAAGCATCGAGAAGTCGAAGGGAGTCATCGTCATCTCCCCAGCGGCGGAAAGGTGGAAGGAGTCGGTGGTGTCCCACCACCTCTCCACCAGAGCGGCAAGGAGAGGCCTACTCACAGTGAGGCGCGACAGTCCTCTGCAGAAGGTGCCGAAGCCGGCCTGATCGACAATGTGGCGAACCGCGTCCGGTAGCTCCATATACCATCCTCGGGCAGCAACATTCCCATACCCCTAGAAGGCATGGGAATCTCCCTGTATTCAAAAGCAAACAGTTGCGAAGCAATACTAAATATACAGTTTTGAAGAACATTCAAAATTGATGCAAACATAGCGTGTGTGCACGTGCTCGGATTCAAACAGATATCGGGTGCCGGTGTGCTCGCAGTGAACTACGACATATGATGTGTCAGTGTTTTCGAGTGGTTCAGTACAGATATAGCGTGTGTGCACGTGTTCAGATTCAAACAGATATCGGGTGCCGGTGTGCTCACAAAGGAACTACAAAGATACGATGTGTCAGTGTGTTTGGGTGGTTTAGTGAAAATACAGCGTCAGTGCACATGTTTAGATTCAAACAGATATCAGGTGCAAGCATGTTCACAGTCAACTACAGCATGCGGTATATTGGTGTATCCGAGTTAAACAGTTAAAAGGCAGAATCAACTATTGCAGTTATACATTCTACTTTGCAGAAAATGAAACGGGGAAGAATGTACCTCGGCAGCGCCAGATGATGATGTGACTCGCTCGCGCAGAGAAGCTCGTGGCACGACCTCTAAAACTCCTGAACTAGCGAAGTCCGTCAGGAGGCAACACATGAATCGCCGGTCTGTAGGCCGCCGGATCGAACGACCGCATGTGAAGCAGCAAGAGCTCGGCCTCTGGGTCCATATCCATCTCTGGGGGAGCCCCACCGCCTAGAATGTCGTCCACCATCTCGAGAATGGTGCGAAAATAGCCGGGAATGTGAAAACCGGGCGAGAATATGAAAAGTCAACTAAAAAAGTCAACCCCGGGAGGGTGAAAAATGGCCGGAAAGGTCGAGGTGCGGAGAAGGCACAGAGATCGAGATGAACTCGAGGGAAACAAACCCCGAGTGGTGGAAATCGAAAAAGAGACACCGAAAACAAAGTTTTGTTCGGTTCAAAATGTTCGAAACGCGAAGGTATTCGCGAACGAAACAATGAACGGGCCCGAAAACCGAGAAAAACGATGGATCGAAGGAAGAAAAATGACCTAGAGAGAAAGGCAAAGGGTTTTCGAGTTTGTAGGAAGTGAAGAAATAGGGCTTCAAGCCCTATATTTAAAGACCCGTGCCGAATTGACCAAACTGCCCCGATTCAGGCATATTTGGCCGGTCGGCCACATTGTTGGCCGGTCGGCCAAATATTTGGCCGATGGACCTTTTTGATGGCCGGTGGATGGCCGGTGACCTCCCCCGATGGCCGGTGAACCTCCTACACCTTTGTTTGGGTCTTTGATGTGGTTTGGGGCCTCCATTGCTCAACACAGTGCAAGAAAATGCATTTTCGAAGCTTAACCAGTCTCTGTGCCATGTCTTCTGTGCGTAGCACTCGAATACGTATGTAGGTGTATCCTTTTCAGATCCTTCGGTATCTTACAAGATTCAAGAATCGCTGAATGCGCCGACATACAATGTTTTGCCTTGTTAACGGTTAGCATACATAGGTTGCATCGTTATGCATGCATACACGCGTTGTAACGCGCACGACTTGCATTGTTATGCACCTCCCTTCGGTATAGGAGACCTTAAATCCTCTGAAGGTGCAAGTCCTTTGGTGTTTGTCATGCCCAAACGACTCTTGGCGGGTTTTATCCTAGGTTGCATTGTCGTGCATTCCTCACTCGCATTGTTATTGTCACGACCCCATTCCGTCCCTAGTAGAATGGTGCCGTGATGGCCAGTAATCCGAGATTACCAAAGGCCAACTTACAAAGATTCACACACAATCAGAGTAGACATATGGGGCTTACATGTGCGGAAGTAATATATTTAAATCTAAGTAGTCCATAAGAGTTGTGCATAGATTAAATGAAATAACATACATCTTAGCATGGTTTTACAACTTGAATACAAATAAAATAAAGTACATGTTAGGCGTCTCAAGCCGACATATACAAAATACATGAAATATAAAGTCAAGAAGCATAATCTTCAAGATGCCGACATAACATGAATCCAAAAACATCTTGCAAAACAACACATCTAGGCGTCACCGCCTTCTTGCTTGCCACTTACATATATATATATATAAGGAGAGGGTGAGCTTGGATACTCAGTGAATGATATTAGTAATAAAGGTTTAAATGAATGATATCCGAGATCTTTATCAAAACAATACATATCATAGCTTGTAACAAAACGTGTGATGAATCAAGTTCATCAATCATGGTCTTTCAAATCTTCTTGGGATGTTTAATAATATCTACATAATACATGGGGGATGACATTCCAGACAAAACAAAGGAATAATCGACCTTTAATCGACAGACAAATCCACCCATACACCGTATCGTCGGTGGGGCCATCCGTTTACAGACCGTCGATGGCAGAGATCTCTCAAACATGGTGCTACATGGGCTTAGAGTCCCCTAGCATGGGAGGACTTTCCAAGAATGTCATCAAAACAAGATAATACTTGATACAAAAACTAGGGATAATCATTCATTCTTGATCAAATACTTTTCCAAAACGAAGCTAAGCTTTATCAAACTTTATAACATAACTTTATTAAAAAATACCACTCACATAGCGCTTGTAGGGATTAAGGCAAGGATCCAAGACCTACAAATACATAATAAAATCTACTGAATGCACTTCAAGAGGACAAGAAGAGATGCTCAAAGATGGGTATGAAATGCATTCTTAAAACAAGCTTTTCATGAGTGCAAATGATCTAGGGAAAACATGCTGGAAGTTAAAACACTATTTTTCATCTAGGGAAAACATGCTGGATACCAACCAGGTTCTGGAATGGATGCACAGAGATGATCTAGGCTAAAATGACCTAGCTGGGTGAACTCAGGAGGTCTTGGCCAAGGTCCTACACCTCTTGGCCGAGGTGTGGTTACCTAGGCTTCAGTGTGCAGCTCTCTGCTGAGGTGTTACAAGATGCCGGCAAGGGTGTACCATGGTCGGCCTAGATGATGAACATCTCGGCCTAGGAGATGCAGTGGTTAGCCTAGGTGTGCATGCAAGATAGACTAAGGTGCAAGTGATCATGCAAGGCAGGCCAAGTTGAGATACGATGCTTGGCCTATGTGTGGGATCTAGGCAAGAGTGGTCTCGGTGATCACACCTAGGGGAATGAGGTCTGGAAATCTGGGTTTCCTCCTTGAAGGACATGAAGAACATGAAGAACATGAATGTTAAAATCATAACTTGTTATTACAAAATCTGAGGTTTCATGCTATGAGTTCGAAAACATGGACCTTAGTACCCATACTTGAAGATCATATGAAAACAAACACGAAAACATGCATCTTGATACAAACTTTCGGATCAAAACATGGTTTTCTTCAAGAACACATGAATATCACTTTCTCTTTCTAAAACCGAACTTCAAAGCAATGCACCAGTTCGCCAAACTTGCTAGATCATGCAATGCGATTAGATCAACATAAGGAATAACAAGAGTAGATCACGAATCTAACCTTAAAACACGGATCTAACGGTTCGATCTCTAGGGATCAACCTTGGAAATCTACTCCTCTCAAGAACTCCTCTTCCTCTTCCTAGAGCTTCTCTCTCTACCTAGAACAAAGATATAGAAATGATAGATTTTCTCTCTATCGATCGATTTAACTCTCTGCAGGACCGTGGCACTACCGATTGGTTCTCTCAAAAAGGTGATTGAAAGACAAGACAAGTGTATGACAAAGTGTGTATGACAAACAAGGTGGCATGGGCACTCGGCAGTAATGATCTCGGCTTAGGACATAGGTTTGGACAAGTAAGGTTCCAATGACCTCAAGAAGGATAACACTTGACCTAGCTGCCACACCTCGCCTAGATGTGCCACACCTCGGTCTAGGTCATTCCGATCCTAACAAGATCACTAGGTGCAAGGATCAAGGATCTTGGCGCCTAGATGATCTCTTGGCCTAGATGATGCACATCTCGGCCTAGATGATGCACATCCTACCAGTGATGCACAACTTCCGGCCTAGATGATGACATCTCGGCCAATATGCCTAGGTGATGGTGGAGGTCAACCAAAGTGGTTCCAAGATGGTCCTAGGAGTAAGAGGTTCAAAGGTGTGACCTAGGCTTGACATGACCTAGGCTTGGCATGACCTAGGGCTTAACATGACCTAGTAGGCTTAACATGACCTGGGCTTGAGATAGCAAGGAAGGAACAAAGCATGCATACAACACTTAGGCAAATCACATAAGCACAAAACAAGACAGGGACCTTTACTTAGGAAAAACAAGTCAAAGTCTACAAATGCAAGCTTAATAAGACGAAATCATGCAAATGCACATGAGCATGACTAAGATATGAATGTGGGTTATTACAGTTATGCACTACTCATTTGCATTGTCATGCATCTCGAAAGACAGCGTTGTTGCCAAGATTCAAAATCATGTGCATTGTCATGCATCTCAAAAGACGCTGCTGTCGCAAGATTCAAAATTATGCGCATTGTCATGCATTTCAAAAGACATCGTTGTCGGCGTTCAATTTCATTTGCATTATCATGCATTTTCAAAAAAAAACAAAAAAACAAACATGCATATGTCATGCATACATTGTAAATAGTGCATATGTCATGCATACTAAATAGTGCATATGTCATGCATTCATTGTAAATAGTGCATATGTCATTCGTTATAAATAGTGCATATGTCATGCATTACATCAGATATAGTGCATATGTCATGCATCTCACTATAAATATTGCATTTACATACATTCCATTGCATATTGTATATATTGCATTGTAACTTGCATGTATTCATTGCATCACCTCCATCTACGGCTTGTGCCTTTCCATGTTGAGCTTGGACTGGTATGTGCCCGTACTCTTTGCGTTGAAGCACGGTTATGATATTATGTGTACGCACCTAGTGTTGTGGGTGACGGCACCGTTTCCATGTTAAACGTAGTTTGTATGTGTCCATGCCTTTCCTAGGCAAGATACAGTTTGGCTGCGTGCCTTATCCATTGTAAATATTACATTCCATTGCATAGTGTATATATCGCATTGCAGCTTGCATGCATTCATTGCATCACCTCCATCTATGGCTTGCACCTTTCCATGTTGAGCTTGGACTGGTATGTGCCCGTACTCTTCGCGTTGAAGCACGGTTATGATATTATGTGTACGTACCTAGTGTTGTGGGTGACAGCACCGTTTCCGTGTTAACCATGGTTTGTACATGTCCATGCTTTTCCTAGGCAAGATACGGTTTGGTCAAGATGCCTTATCCCTTTGCATCCATTGCATTTTAGCTAGTAAATATTGCATTGTACATAGCTTGCATTGTCATGCATTCATTGCATTGTACATAGAAAAATTGCATGCATTCTTGCATCACATCCATCTATGGCTTGTGCCTTTCCATGTTGAGCTTGGTGCGGTATGCCCATACTTTTCGCGTTGAAACACAGTTATGATATTATGTGTACGCACCTAGTGTTGTGGGTGACGGCACTGTTTCTGTGTTAAATGTGGCTCGTTTGTGTCCATGCCTTTCCTAGGCAAGATATGTTTTGGCAGCGCCTTATCCATTTCATTCATTACATTGTAGTGTAATTTGTTGCATCCAGCATTTAGGATCATGGTCTTTCCCGAGCGGGTCATTCCCCACTTATATCATTCCACCCAATTACTTGTATCTTGTGTTCGTCTACACACTCATAGTTCTGCATGTGTACACGCCTATTCCACTGCTGGTATTGTGGTTTGAGGGTGTCGGCACCTTTTCTATGGTAGATGGACTTTGCATCTCCATCATCTTTACGATATTTGTGTGGTTTTGAACTGCTTATGGTTTGATTATGTTTCAAATGCATTGCATATCATTTGCATTGATTATACATAGTTTTTATAAATATTGCATTATCATTTTTGCATCCATTCCGCATTGTTATGTGTTGTCACACAAGTTGCATTGTCATGTACTCCTTCGCTTATGTTGTCACGTAGTTTTAGATTGCATTGTTATGCATATTGCTAATGATATGGTACCTGTTGAGCCTCATTCTCTTTTTCAGGCACGATATTGTATGTACGGTTCATTTGAAGTCGGCACGACTGCATCTAACCGCATAAGTATTGTATTCTCCTCGTGAAACGTGGTAGAATTACATAATTCTCTTACATCCTTTCTTGCGGTGATTGTAATGTAGTTGGATTTGTGTTTGATTGCTTAAAAGCTGTCACATGTTATGCTTCATTCGGCTTTCTTTGAATGATCATAAGTTATGCTTTCGGCTTTGTGCATTGTCTTGCATTTGGCCCCGCCGGTGCATATCTTTGTTTGTAGCTTGTATGCTTTGTCTAAGTCTTGACCTTGTCAAAAATGGGTCGCCTCTCAGGCTTTTGACACTCACTCCCATCATTGTTATGACTTTCAAGTTACTCAAAGAGGGGCAACCCTTGTAGACACCCCATTTTTGACCATCCCCAAGACTTGGACGTCACCGTTTGAACACTCGGTGATCATCCATGTTCGTGTTCGTCCTGAGTTCTTGGAGGTCTGGGCCACGCGCCTTGCCTCAAGACCTCTCGACTCGATTGTTTTGTGTTTGGTTTTGCACCAAACACTTGTGTGTTGCTTTTGAGGGGTAGGGAATGACTTGTTGGCCATCCCCACACCTCACCGGCCATGGCTTGAGGCCACCGGCCATTGTTTTGTTGCCATCGGCCAAATGTTTGGCCGGTCAGCACTCTTTGTGGTCGGTCGACCATTTATTTGGTCAATTTGTCATTTTTGGCTGGCCGACCACTATGCATCTGCTTTTGGCAGATATTTTGTGCCAGCTGTGATAGCTGGCACCCACTTTGCACCCCCTCCATACACGTGTATGGAGGGATTTCACTCTTGCTTAGCTTGTTTTGTAAGCTTTGCAAGAGTGAATCTCTATAAAGGGAGGCCTTCCCCTCCCTCCTCAAGGGTTAGAAAAAAGTTCTAGAGGTCTGGATTAGGGTTAGAAATAGTGTATCTATCTATCTATCTCTATTTCTCCCTCTCTTTTGCTCTTTGTGTGTGTTTAAAGGGGTTTTGTTTTTAGTTTTGGACTAGGACACCTAGTTCTACACCTTACCTTGGTTGCTAAGGAGCCAAAGGGTTATTCTTGAAGGTTTTGAGCTGGTTTAGACCTAAGGAAGGCTGCTGGAGCATTCTTCTTGAAGAGGTCTACAAGGGTAAGAACTTTCCCTTTAAATACCCCATTTTTTGCATAGGCTTTTAGCCATCCTTGCATCTATTTTTAAGCTTAACTTATAACATATAAAAGTTCTGATTTTAAGTGCTTAAAATAGTTGTTTAAGGTTGCTTTAGTGTTTGGGGTTGTTTGACCCCTCTTAGCCCTTGTTTGGCCCCATTTTTGTGCTATTTTGGTGAGCTCAGGACCACCTTGTCTTGGCCTCCTCACCACCGAAATCGAGAGGATTTCGGTGTTGGGGATGGTGCTTTAAGGTCCTAAGAAGGAGGGCCATCCCTCTCCTTGTTGCCTTCAATAATTGTCATTTTAGCCTCATGTGTGAGCACCTTGTTTAAGTTCATGTTGGCCATGTCTTAAGTAGTATTTGTGCTTATTTTTCCATGATATAGCACTGTTTTTAATTGGTTTAGACACACCATGCTTGCCTTGCATACTTGTCTTGTAATGCCATTATTTGCCTTAACATGTACTTAGCATTTAGACTACTATGCTTACTTGTTTTGGCCAAGCTTTGTGAAGCTTTTATGCATGTTTTAGTATGCTTAAGGTCTATTTGTGGTTGTTTTGGCCATCGATGACATGCTTTGTATAGCCACCTTGCATTTTGGCTTGTTAGCCTTGGGTGTATGAGTGTTGAGCATGCATTACTTGGCTTGTTTCAGTGGTTTGGCACCACTTATAACACCATTTCAGTCCTTGTGGTATGCTTGTATGCTTGCATTTGATGCCCCTTTAATGCTTTAAAAGGCTTGTGTCTTATGCTCCATGTTTGGACCTTTGTGCATGCCTTTAGACTTAGGCCATTTAGATGCCATCTAGGTGTGCCTTTGACCTTGTTTTGGTCTTCCTTGGGGTGGTTTTGAGTCCCCATGGCCCTTTGGTCATTTGCGTCATGTGTCACATGGCCATAGTTTAAGTCCTTGGGTTTGGTTGCATGCCTTGCTTGCATTGTTAGAGTTGATTTGGCATCATCCTCATGTATTTTGAGCTTGCTATGCTTGCCATTAGTCCATGTTTATCCTCTTTTAAGTATGCTTAAAAGTTGCTATTTGATGCATAAGTGTTGGACTTTGTGTGCATGAATGTTTGTGTGTACATTGGCCTTGCATGTTGTCACATACTTGACCCATAAACATCTTGTTACATGCATAAATGATAGTGCATTTGGCATGCATTCTTCTCTTTGTTTTGGTTTCTTAACATGTTACATGTTTTCCATGTTTGCATGTTGGCATTGCATTTCGCATGCTTGTTAGCTTGCACACTTGTTACATGTTTGCATGTTTGCATGCTTGTTGGCATTCTCATGTTGCATACTTAGCTCACATGCTTAGGTTTCATTTTGCATGCCTTCCTTGCCCCTTGAATTACCATGATAGAGGTTGGGTCCCTTGTGTGTTTATGTGCATTACATTTGACATCAAAATGCACAACTTGGCTTCTTGGGCCATCATGCATGGAAATGCGTGATTGACGGCCCGAGGGTAGAACACCATGCCCTTTTAAGTCATAAACATGATAGAGGGGTGTGGTGGTGCAAACATTGCTTTGAAATGCATTGCCATACCTTGCTTGTCCTCTGTTGCTGTCAAAACAGGATTCTGCAGGCATAGATGGCCGACCGACCACATTGAGTGCCGGCCAACCACAAACTTCTGGCTGAGAGCCACATTTATGGTCGATGATCATTCCTCCATGGCCGGTGGTGTTCCCTCCTGGTCAGTGACATTCCACAACCCTCAGGGAGTATTTCAGAAACAACTTTGAGACTTGTGCAATTTTCAGAGGCATAGAAAGCAATGACTTGTGCATGGTGGTGGATTTCCGTGCGGAGTCGAGCACACATGCATTGGACCCTCTTTCCAAGGTTGTTTTATCGCTTTATTAGCTTAGTTAATTTGCTTAACTAGTTGATTAAATTGTATTATTCTTTTGGCTCCTCCGAGTGAGGGCGAATTTGTAATAAGTGTGCGTGCGTGTGTGAATGTCTTCCCACCCCACGTCTTTCTCCCTTTTACTTACCTGCTTTTGATGGTTAGTATTAGGGCATATTTAATTTAGCATCCTTATGCTATGCATGCGTGCATCCATTCATTTGTATTGCATGCACCGGGCTCGGCGCATCATACTAATTGCATAGTATTTCAAATCTAACTTGAATACATGTTATCTGCTGCATTTCACATGCCATCTATAGATTAGCCAAGCCTACTCTAGCTGCATTTTGCCTGCGATGCATTAGCCATCTCAACATGGACTTGGATCATACATTTGATTACTAACATGTTCCTTGTTTTTTGGCTTGGAGTACTAGGTAAGTGTTTATGCTTTAGCATCTTGCACGAGTGTGAATGTTAACATGAAAGTATGCTTGCCATGAGGCTAACTGCTTAGTTGATTTACTGCTTGAATGCCTGTGGGTGAAGGTTGGATTGTTTGAGTTGGCACAACTCGTTGAAATCCGTGTTTTATCCTACTTGCGAGTAGCAAATTTCAAACTGTCTTTCAAACAAACGGATATGCAATGTTTTGTTCCAAATTAGGCGATCTAGTCTATACTTTTGTGTTGTGCGCATCATATAGTAAGATTAGCTAATTAACCAGAATAAGAGTGCATAATGTTTTCAAAACTAGATATCATGGTTAGTAGAGGCCAATCTGTGATCGGGCGAGCGGGGGTGCTCATAGCTGACCTTCCCCAATCGTACCCAAGCTCCCGAGCCGAGGCAACTTTGGTGATGACGGACACGTGGCCTTAGGCAAACGAGTTAGGGTTTCCTAAATTTCTCCAAAAATAAAACATTTAGGTGGCGACTCTGTATTTGGCAAAGCAGTCCATGTTTGGTACTTCTTTCAAAAAAATCTGTTTTCAAAAACGATTTGCCGGATTCGGACTCTTTGATGATTCATCGGTCTTGCATTGCACTCTGCGAGATTAGATACAGGACCGTGACATTGAGTCTGAATCGTAGTGAGCCGAAATGAATGAGCGGGGTATTCCCCGGGGCGTTCGAGGGGCGTCTGGCGTTAAGACTCCCGCTCGAGCGTCTGAAGACCTATAGACAAAAGTACTGAGAGGTGGAAAATTACGCTCAAGCATCAAAACGCCCGCTCTAGCGGAGATGCAACAACGAAGGGCCCGCTCGAGCGTCAAAATCCCCGCTCGAGCGTGAAAGCCAAAATCTGGGCATCAACTCTAGGTTTCAAAACACAACCAACCTGTTTCAACCATGCCCAACACAACCCAAGACTCAAATACAAAAAGTAAGGGAAGGAAATGAGAATGAAACAACAACACAACCACGGAACCAAGTCCGGAACACAATATACAATGGAAAGGAAAACCGGGATCGCTATAACCTTCCCCACTTAAAGAATTTCATCTCCGAAATTAAGCACAAGTTTTCAAAAATAAGTTTTTCTCAATTCTCAACAACATTATAATTCATTTCCTAACAACTTGATGCATTACCGGTCATTCCATCTCTATTCAAGAGGCATTTCACAATATATACACAATATACATTATTAGCATGCTTTTCCTTAAAATCTACCAATTTCAATACATTTTTCACAATTTCTTATCATATTCAATATTCATGCTATAATTCCATTCCTACAATACATTCAACATACGCAATGTCACATTAAACTTCCATTCCAAGGCAAGTTTCAAAATACTTCCATAAATCCAAAACATGTACGATGTTTTACAACTCAAGATATATTTAATGCTCTTAAAGTTCATTAATATTACAAAATCCCAATACATGGTTAAACAATTACAAACAAGTCTAGATATTTCTCACGGACTTCCAACTCACGTTCCCAAGTGGCTTCCTCCACTCCGTGATGCTTCCACAAAACCTTTACTAAAGGAATGGTCTTGCCTCGCAAGACTTGCTCCCGCCTATCCAAGACCCGAACCGGTCTCTCCTCATATGAGGCATCCTCATCTACCTCCAAGTCGGTCCAATCTAATACATGTGACAGATCCGGCTCATACTTCCGAAGCATACTAACATGAAACACGTCATGTACTCCAGACAACTGCGGCGGTAAAGCTAAACGATAAGCAACCTCGCCAATCCTCTCAAGGATCTCAAAAGGGCCAATAAACCGAGGGGATAACTTCACACTCTTCCCAAACCTCATCAAACCCCATCTAGGTGATATTTTCAGAAAAACATGATCACCTATCTCAAAGACCAAAGGCCTCCTCCTACGGTCGGCATAACTCTTTTGGCGACTCTGGGCTGTAACAAGCCTCCTACGGATAAGCTCAACTTTCTCCGTCGTTTCCCTCACCAACTTCGGGCCCAACAAAGGTGCATCACCCACTTCGGCCCAACAAACAGGAGACCTACACGGTCGGCCATACAAGGCCTCAAATGGTGCCATACCGATACTTGACTGAAAACTATTGTTGTAGGCAAACTCCACCAAGGGCAAGTGCCTCTCCCACGTCCCACTAAAGTCAAGGACACAACCTCGAAGCATATCCTCAAGGATCTGAATAGTACGCTCGGCTTGCCCGTCAATCTGCGGATGATAAGCCGTTCTAAAGGTCAACTTAGTGCCCAAGGCACTTTGCAAACTCTGCCACAACCTAGCAGTAAAATGAGGATCTCTATCTGAGACGATCGTCACTAGGACCCCGTGCAACCTCACTATGTCCCGAATATACAAATCGGCGAGATGATCTACCGAATCTTTCACGCGTATAGGGATAAAGTGCGCCGACTTAGTCAACCGGTCTACAACCACCCAAATAGCATCACTACCCCGCTGAGTCCTCGGAAGACCTACAACGAAGTCCATAGTGGCATGCTCCCACTTCCACTCGGCAATAGGCAAGGGTTGCAACAAACCCGCTAGCCTCTGATGCTCGGCTTTCACTTGCTGACAAGTAAGGCATTTAGACACAAAAGCTGCCACATCTCCCTTCATACCCCGCCACCAAAACTGGCGACCCAAATCACGATACATCTTGGTGCCTCTCGGATGCACCGCAAGGCGTGAATGGTGAAACTCTCGGAGTACCTCCTCTCGGCAAGACACCGGTACAAATAAGCAGTCTCGGTATCTCACACTCAGGTCGGGATATACAGACAAACCCTTCTCAGCCTTCCCACTGGAGATCTTCTCTCGAAGGGATTCTACCTCAAGATCACCTCTCTGTGCCTCTAACACTCTAGTTACAAGTGTAGGTTGCGCAACAACAGAAAACAAGGCCGCAGCCTCAACAGATTCGCCCAAAAGCAAATCAAACTCGCCAAAGGCACCCAACATCTCCCACTCCCGGATGGCTATACTAGCGACATGACTAATGGATTTCCTGCTAAGGGCATCGGCCACAATATTGGCCTTTCTCGGGTGATAGTGCAACTCAAAATCGTAATCGTCAATGAACTCCATCCATCTTCTCTGCCTCAAATTCAAGTACCTCTGTGTAAACAGGTACTTCAAACTCTTATGGTCCTCTTACCATAAAGGTAGTGCGTCCAGATCTCCAAGGCAAAGATGACTGATACTAACTCTAGGTCACGTGTAGGGTAATTCTTCTCATGAGTTTTCAAGTGACGTGAGCCATAGGCTACCACTTTCCTCTCTTGCATCAACACACAACCCAAACCCTCTCATGAGGCATCATAGTAAACAGCATAACCCAACCCTCTCTCAGGAATAATCAAGACCAGATCGGTGGTCAATCTAACCTTCAGCTCTTGAAACGACTTTTCACAAGTCTCACTCCATACAAATTTGACCCCTTTCCACGTCAACCTAGTCAATGGTGAAGCTAGTCTAGAGAAATCTTTCACAAACCGACGGTAATACCCAGCTAATCCCAGAAAACTGCGGATCTCAAAAACAGTCTTAGGCTGTGCCCAATCTTGCACTGCCTCAATCTTAGATATATCAACAGACACCCCTTCCCTGGAAACCACATGGCCTAAGAACTTGACTTCTCCTAGCCAGAACTCACACTTCCCAAACTTGGCATACAATCTATGGGCTCTAAGCAATTCAAGCACCTATCTCTAGTGTTCCTCGTGCTCCTCCTCAGAAGGCGAATCATCCACGAAAACGAACACAAAGCGATCTAAGAATTCCCAGAATATCTGGTTCATCAAATCCATAAACACTGTCGTTGCATTGGTGAGCCCAAATGGCATCACCAGAAACTCATAATGGCCATACCGCGTACGGAATGCCGTCTTCGGAATATCCTCCTCCCTAACCCTCAACTGGTGGTAACCCGATCTCAAGTCTATCTTAGAGAAACAACGGGAACCCTTCAACTGGTCAAACAGGTCATCTATACGGGGCATAGGGTACTTATTCTTAACCGTAGCCCGATTCAACTTCCGGTAATCAATGCAAAGTCTCAAGGCACCATCTTTCTTTTTAGCAAAGAGGGTCGGTGCTCCCCACGGCGAAACACTAGGGCGAATAAAGCCCTTATCTAGTAATTCCTGGAGCTGAATCTTCAACTCACTCAACTCGGCCGGGGCAAAACGATAAGGTGCCATAGAAATCGGCGTCGTGCCGGGCACTAGATCAATGGAGAACTCAATCTCTCGGTGAGGTGGCAAACTGACAAGATCCTCGGGAAAGACGTCCAAGTACTCACAAACCACTCTCGGCAATACAGTCTGGGTCTCATCACACTCACTACTCAAAAGGCTAGCAAGAATACCACTAAGCTCACTCCGCCCTCGCGGATCATATACAGGTGCCAACACACTACCAACCCAGTCCCCCAAGAAATGGAAACAATCCCCGCTCAAGGTACATACTGTGACCCTCTGGCAGTAACAATCGATAACAGCCCGGTATGACGATAACCAGTCCATACCCAAAATAACATCGAATCCCGACATAGGTATGACTACAAAAGGAAACGGAAGCCGACGAACTGCTACCTCTATATCACACCCTCTACACCCTTGTTTCAAAATCACCTCACCTCCAATAGGTGATACAACACATATAGGAGATGCTAACTGTGCCAACTCCAAACCCAAAACAGATGCAAATGCAGCAGATACAAAGGAATGAGATGCACCCGTATCAATCAACACACTAGCAACCGAGTTGCAAAACAGAAAGGTACCTCTCACAACAGATGGAGCCGGTACTAGGTCCTGCGCGGTAACAGCATACACGCGCCCTGTAGGCCCCTGATCAACCTGCTCACCTCTAGGAGCAAAAGACTGCTGCACAGACTGGGACGATGAAGCCCCCTGATTGGCCCTCGAGGCTTGCACTGATTGAGCTAGCTGAAAACTCTGCCTATGCCCAGATACACCAGATGTGCCACTCAATTACAGGCAAAACCTCTTCAGGTGCCCTGCCTGACCACACTGATAACAAGACAGTGGCTGCCCCCTGCCCTGACTCTGGCTCTACGGTCTAGCTGAAGAAAAAGCAGCTCTCTGACCTCCTCCCCTCTGTGGGCAAGCTGGAGACTTGTGACCCAGCTGGCCACATTTAAAACAAGTCACGTCTCCCTGACTGCCTCTCCCAGAGCCTGCACTCGGCACCGGAAAGGTAGATCTAGCAAAACCTCCCTGAGACTGCTGAGGGTGTGAACCCCTCTGTCTCCTGCCATCACCCTGACCATCCTGACTCCTCTTGGAGCCTTTCTGCCTCTCCCCCCCTGCATCATGATCTCCATATGGGCTGCAGCACCAACCAAATGCCCATAGTCTCGAGTCATAGACCCGTCAATTCTCATCTTGAGGCCGCGCCTCAACTTCTTCTCAAACTCGATACAATGGCGTTCCTCGGACGCCACAAGTTCAGGTGCAAACCTGGACAAGCTAGTAAATGCAGCCTCAAACTCAGCCACTGAAGAACTCAGCTGCAAAAGCTAGCAGAACTGGCCTCTCAGCTTCTCCCTGATAGCTGGAGATAAGAACTTCTCCTGAAGCATTCACAAAAGCCTCCCAAGTACCATCCAAACGGCCCTTCACGAATTTCCACCACTGACCCGCTTCCCCCTTCAGCTAGAAAGATGTCAAGGTCACTTTCAAGGCTCCGTCCTCGATGCCTAGCATCTCAGATGTCTTTGCCATTTGTTCCAATGACTCAATTGCCTTAAATGGCTCCTTCGGATCACCGACAAACTCGTCCGGATTAGACCGGAAGAACTCCCTCTTCAGAAGGGAAGGCCCTGCATCCACAACCTGGGCCTAAACTGGATTCTCAGCTCTAAGAATGCCCATAGATTCTGTCAAAGCATCGGCTATCCCACGGGCTAAAGCGCCCATAGCCTGTTGACCTGCTGGCTCAGCCACATTGGCCTGGTCGACTCCCTCCTGCATCGCCGGATTCTCCTCCGGTACAGGCACTTCCTGCCTCCTAGGTCTACCACGCCTACCACCACGTCCTCGTCCTGACATCCTAATAAAGGTAACGAAGAACATTAGTACATTCACAAATGTGCCGAAGCTATAACACTCATGTCCTAATGCATGGACAATTGTAATTAACCCCACGTAAGCACATAATTACATAAGCACTTACAAATTTCATTTCCGGATAATGATAGTCCCGAGGCGTTACTAGAGTTCCGGTTAGAAACAACATTGATCAAGTGCTTTTCCAACAAAACTCACAGAAACCCAAGGATCCAATCAACATCCTAAAAATTAAATCCCATACCCAAATAATCATATAAACGTGTTATCATATAAGCACATAACATTACACATAAGTCTCTAACAAGCGAGACAAACCCATTGTGATACTAATCACTTCCCACGTACCCAAAGTATTAAAACCCAGTACGCTTTGATACCAAGTTGTAACGCCCTCAAAATAAACCCAATATTCATACATTCTTAACATGCTCAGACATAGGAGAACAAAGCATAAGTACATTTCATCAGAGTATTTCTTACAAATGTATTACATGTTAACAACAAAAGCAAATGCCCTATGGGCTTACAGCTTTCCAAGTCAACACTTTGTTACAAGAAGAAGAGTTCTAACTCTATACAAAATAAGCCCTTGGCTTGGTTTACATGTAGTACAAATAAAGCAATCACAAAAGATGACTCAGCCACTAATCCTCTCAAGCTATGTCCTTGGAGGTGGCATGCTACCTGTACCTGAAAATGATGTCCCATATAGGGTGAGCCAACGCCCAGTAGAGATATGCTAAACATTGTATGAGCAATAACTAAGACATCAGCATTTGATAAATATTTAATTCACATAGATCAATTCATATTTCATTTCAAATACATGACCAATGTGTCCATGTTTTTATTCTATCTCTTAACCAATTCTCAATTCACAACCCTGGCTTAGAACCTGGCCATATACTTTAGGTGAGATCACATCCCATATCAACAACGTTTCTATTTCAATTGAAATATAACGACTCAAATTAATCATTTCATGCTTCATAATAGATACACATTTTAGTACTGTATCCATCTCAGACAAAACACTTCCATATTTCACATATGATACACATTTTGGTGTTGTATCAATGTCAAACAAAACACTTCCATATTCCACATATGATACACATTTTAGTGTTATATCAATGTCAAACAATATTCGGTTTAGAGGTCCATCCCCTATCTTCCTCTAAATCGTGGAGTACATCCCCTATCTCCTCCCACATAACATAATGTATATAAACACATATCATATACATAATCAAACCAATACATAAAATTCATGTATTATATCAACCGCCATATTCAATGGCATACACAATTGATTTGGTTTTAGTTTGCCTAATAATCATACATTGTCTACAGCAGTCAAGACTATCCTCCACCGATAGCCCAAAGCAATTATTTCTAAATAGATAATAATTACGTTCAACAGATAAATATCAACAATTCCAAAAGTGAGCGATTAATAAATCCAACTTCACTATTCCATCTCATGATGAGCCAATTTCAATATATTCAACTCAATTCATATTCTCATAATTTTCCCAAATTAATTATACCAATTAATTTATGCACAAATTAGGGCTTTCTCCCCCGTTTCTCAATATTAACCCAAAGGTTCAAATATCAACAACTCTTCAACAATACCATCATTTTGAGACCCAAACACATATTCAAGAGTCAAAATAACAAAACCCCCTTTATTCATTTTAAAACCCTAAGTCCCAAAATTTCCCAACTCAAACCATCTATACAAATAGCTCAATATTTATGTTAAAACACATAAGAATGAGTAAGAATACCTACCTCAAGTCATAAATCCCAACGAAGAAGATGAAGAAAACGAAGATGCTCCAAATCCCAAAATTCTCGGATCAAAATGTAGTCCTCAACAATCCCCACACTTTTTGTAAAGGCCCAAGGGTAGGAGAATACTCTAACTAGATCAATACCTAGAGAGAAGCGGAGGTTTTAGAGAGAGGTGGTCTCCAATGGTGTTTTTCGAAAAGAAGGAGAGAAAAAAAACCAAAAAGTGATCCAAAAGTTGAATCAGTGATATACGACGCCTGCTCGAGCGTCAGACACAAACTCACGCTCGAGCGTCAAAAGCGCCGCTCGAGCGTAGATTGCACACTTCCAGAAGTTTTGCAGACATGGTCCCCGCTTGAGCGGAGGAACAAAAACAAAGGGTCACGCTCGAGCGTCAAGACTCCCGCTCGAGCGTCTGAAGACCTGCAGGCAAAAGTACTGGGAGGTGGAAAAGTACGCTCGAGCGTCAAAACGCCCGCTCGAGCGGAGATGCAACAACGAAGGGCCCGCTCGAGCGTCAAAATCCCCGCTCGAGCGTGAAGGCCAAAATTTGGGCATCAACTCTTGGTCTCAAAACACAACCAACCTGTTTTAACCCTGCCCAACACAACCCAAGACTCAAATACAAAGAGTAAGGGAAGGAAATGAGAATAAGACAACAACACAACCACGGAACCAAGTCCGGAACACAATATACAAAGGAAAGGAAAACCGGGATCGCTATACTATTCAACTTCATTTTTATTCATCTTCCGATGTTATTCAATTTCCTTTTCTATTCAAAGTTGAATAGAAATAGAAGTCTATTTTCTATTCAACTTCCTTTTTTATTTAATTTCCAAATAGATCGTTAAGGTATAGTGGTTTTTTCAATGAACTTGCATTGTTAATTCTATTCAACTTCCATTTTTATTCAAGTTCTATATTTATTCAATTTCCATTTCTATTCAACTTCCTTTTTTATATACTTTCCAAATAGATCGTTATGGTATAGTGGTTTTTTGAAAGAACTTCCATTTTTAATTTTATGCAACTTTCATTTTTATTTTTATGCAACTTCCATTTTTATTTTTAATGAACTTCCCTTTTTATTCATTTTCCCTTTCTATTCAACTTCTTTTTTTATTTAATTTCCAAAGAGATCTGTAGGGTATAGTGGTTTCTCGAATAAACTTCCATTTTTATTTTTATTCAACTTTCATTTTTATCCAATTCTATTTTCTATTCAACTTCCATTTTTATTAAATTCACTTTTTTATTCAACTTCCATTTTTATTCAATTTCCTATTTTATTCAACTTCCTTTTTTCTTTACTTTCCAAATAGATCGTTAAGGTATAGTGGTTTCTTTAATGAACTTCCATTGTTAATTTTATGCAACTTCAATTTTTAATTTTATGCAACTTCCCTTTTTATTTTTATTCAACTTCCATATTTATTCAACTTCCTTTTTTATTCAACTTTCTTTTTTTATTCCACTTCCATTTTTAATCAATTTCCTGGGTATTAAATAAAAAAGGAAATTTAATAAAAATAGAAATTGAATAAAAAGGGAAGTTCAATAAAAATAAAACTGGAACTTGCCTTAAATTAACAATGGAAGTTAATTCAAGAAACCACTATACCTTAACGATCTATGTGGATTCTTGAATGAACTTCCATTTTCAATTTTATGCAACTTCCATTTTTATTTAATTTCCAAATAGATTTTTCTTTTTCTATTCAACTTCATTTTTTTATTTAATTTTGAAATAGATCGTTAAGGTATAGTGGTTTTTTGAATTCACTTCCAATGTTAATTTTATGCAACTTCAATTTTTATTTTATTCAACTTCCATTTTTATTAAATTTCCTTTTCTATTCAACATCATTTTTTATTTAATTTCTAAATAGATCGTTAAGGTATAGTGGTTTCTTCAATGAACTTCCATTTTTATTTTCATTCAACTTCCTTTTTTATTCAACTTCCATTTTTATTCAACTTCCTTTTGTAGTCAATTTCCTTTTTTTATTTAATTTCCAAATAGATCGTTAAGTTATAGTGGTTTTTTGAATGAACTTCCATTGTTAATTTTATTCATCTTCCATTTTTATTCAATTTCCTATTCTATTCAACTTCATTTTTTTATTTACTTTCCTATTCTATTCAACATCCTTTTTTATTTAACTTCCAAATAGATCGTTAAGGTATAGTGGTTTCTTAAATGAACTTCCATTTTTATTTTTCTGCAACTTCCATTTTTATTCAACTTCCATTTTTAATTTTATGCGACTTCAACTTTTATTCAACTTTTAATTTTATGCAACTTCCATTTTTATTCAATTTCATTTTCTATTCAATTTCCTTTTCTATTTTAATGCAACTTTCATTTTTATTTAACTTCATTTTTTATTTAATTTCCAAATAGATCATTAAGTTATAGTGGGTACTTAAATGAACTTCCATTGTTAATTTTTTCCAACTTCCATTTTTATTGAATTTCCTTTTCTATTTAACTTCCTTTTTTATTTTACTTCCAAATAGATTATTAAAATATAGTGGTTTATTGAATTAACTTCCATTTTTAATTTGATGAAATTTTCATTTTTATTCAATTTCATTTTCTATTCAACTTCGTTGTTTATTTAATTTCCAAATAGATCGTTAAGGTATAGTGGTTTCTTGAATGAACTTACATTGTTAATTTTATGCAACTTCCATTTTTATTCGATTTTATTTTTATTCAACATCCATTTTTTATTTAAATTTCCTTTTGTATTCAACTTCATTTTTTATTTAATTTCCAAATTGATCGCTAAGGTATAGTGGTTTCTTCAATGAATTGCCATTTTTAATTTTATACAACTTCCATTTTTATTTTTATTCAACTTTCATTTTTATTCAATTTCCTTTTTTATTTAATTTCCATTTTGATCGTTAAGGTATAATGGTTTATTGAATGAATTTCTATTTTTAATTTTATGCAACTTCTATTTTTATTCAACTTCCTTTTCTATTTAATTTCCAAATAGATCGTTAAAGTATAGTGGTTTCTTGAATGAACTTCCATTTTAAATTTTATGCAACTTCTAGTTTTTTTTTTTTTTCAACTTTGATTTTTATTCAATTTTCTGTTCTTTTCAACTTCTTTTTTTTTATTTAATTACCAAATAGATCATTAAGGTATAGTGGTTTCTTTTTTATTCAATTTCCAAATAGATCGTTAAGTTATACTGGTTTATTGAATGAATTTCCATTATTAATTACATGATCGTTAAGGTATAGTGGTTTCTTAAATGAAGTTCAATTGTTAATTTTATGCAACTTCCATTTTTATTTTTATTCAAATTCCTATTCTATTCAATTTCCTTTTCTATTCAACTCTTTTTTTTTTTTTTAATTTCCAAATAGATCGTTAAGGTATAGTGGTTTTTTAAATGAACTTCAATTTTTAATTTTATGCAACTTCCATTTTTATTTTTATTCAACTTCCATTTTTATTCAATTTCATTTCCTATTGAACTTCTTTTTTTATTCAACTTCCATTTTTAATGTTATGCAACTTCCATTTTTATTTTTATTCAACTTCCATTTTTATTAAATTTCCTTTTCTAGGCAACTTCCATTTTTATTTTTATTCCACTTCCATTTTTATTTAATTTACTTTTCTATTCGACTTTCTTTTTTTATTTAATTTCCACATAGGTCGTTAAGGTATAGTGGTTTCTTAAATGAACTTCCATTGTTAATTTTATGCAACTTCCATTTTTATTTTTATTCAACTTCCATTTTTATTTTTATTCGACTTCCTTTTATATTTAATTTCCAAATAGATCATTATGGTATACTGGTTTCTTGAATGAACTTCCATTTTTATTTTTATTCAACTTCCATTTGTATTCAATTTCTTTTTTTATTTAATTTCCAAAGAGAACGTTAAGGTATAATGGTTTCTTGAATGAACTTACATTGTTAATTTTATGCAACTTCCATTTTTATTTTTATTCAACTTCTATTTTTATTTTTATTCGACTTCATTTTTTATTTAATTTCCAAATAAATCGTTAAGGTATAGTGGTTTCTTGAATGAACTTCAATTTTTAATTTTATGCAACATCCATTTTTATTTTTACTCAACTTCCATTTTTATTCAATTCTATTTTCAATTCAACTTCTTTTTTTATTCAATTTCCTTTTCTATTCAACTTTCTTTTTTGTTTAATTTCCAAATATGTTTTTATTCAATTTTGTTTTTTATTCAACTTTATTTTTTATTTAATTTTCAAATAGATCGTTAAGGTATAGTGGTTTCTTGAATGAACTTTCATTGTTAATTTTATGCGACTTCCATTTTTATTTTTATTGAACTTCCATTTTTATTCAATTTGTTTTTCTATCTATCTTTCTTTTTTATTTTAATTTCCAATAGATTGTTAAGGTATAGTGATTTCTTGAATGAACTTCTATTTTTATTTTTATTCAACATCCATTTTTATTCAATTCCATTTTTATTCAGTTTCCTTTTCTGTTCAACTTCATTTTTTATTTAATTTCCAAATAGATCGTTAAGGTATAGTGGTTTCTAGAACGTTCCATTGTTAATTTTACGCAACTTCCATTTTTATTTAATTTCCCTTTCTATTCAATTTCCTTTTCTATTCAACATCCTTTTTTATTTAATTTCTAAATTGATCGTTAAGGTATAGTGGTTTCTTGAATGAACTTCTATTTTTATTCAATTTCCTATTCTATTCAACTTCATTTTTTATTTTTTATTTTTTATTTAATTTCCAAATAGAACTGCCATTTTTAATTTCATACAACTTCCATTTTTATTGAATTTTTTTTTATTCAACTTCCATTTTGATTTAATTTCCCAATAGATCTTTATGGTATAGTGGTTTCTTGAATGAACTTACATTGTTAATTTTATGCAACTTCTATTTTTATTTTATTCAACTTCCATTTTTATTGAGTTTCCTTTTCTATTCAACTTCATTTTTTATTCAACTTCCTTTTTTTTTTCTTTAATTTCCAGATAGATCGTTAGGGTATAGTGGTTTCTTGAGTAAACTTCATTTTATTTTTGCAACTTCCATTTTTATTTTTAATCAACTTCCATTTTTATTCAACTTCCTTTGTTTTTTAATTTCCATTTCTGTTCAACTTCCGATTTTATCCAATTTCCTTTTCTGTTCCTTTTTTATTGAATTTCCAAATAGATTATTAAGGTATAATGGTTTCTTGAATGAAAAAACATTTCTATTTAACTTCCTTTTTTATTTAATTTCCAAATAGATCGTTAAGTTATAGTGGTTTCTTGAATTAACTTCCATTTTTATTTTCATGCAAATTCCATTTTTATTCAACTTCCATTTTTATTCAACTTCCATTTTTATTCAATTCTCTTTTCCATTCAACTTCCTTTTTTATTCAATTTTCCTTTTCTATTCAACTTCCTTTTTTATTTAATTTCCAAATAGATCGCTAAGGTATAGTGGTTTCTTGAATTAACTTCCATTGTTATTTTTATTCAACATCCATTTTTATGCAACTTCCATTTTTATTTTTATTCAACTTCTATTTTTATTCAATTTCATTTTCTATTGAACTTCTTTTTTTTATTTAATTTCCAAATAGATCGTTAAGTTATAGTGGTTTCTTGAATGAACTTCCATTTTTATTTTTATGCAACTTCTATTTATATTTTTATTCAACTTCCATTTTTATTCAATTACCTTTTCTATTCAATTTCCTTTTACTCAACTTCCCTTTTTATTCAATTTCCAAATAGGAAGTTCAACTTCCAAATAAAGCGTTAAGGTATAGTGGTTTCTTAAACTTCCATTTTTATTTTTATTCAATTTCCATTTTATCTTAACGATCTATTTGGAAATTAAATAAAAAAGGAAGTTGCAGAAAATTAACAATGAATTGCCATTTTTAATTTCATGCAACTTACATTTTTATTTAATTTCCAAATAGATCGTTATGGTATAGTGGTTTATTGGATGAACTTCCATTGTTAATTTTATGCAACTTCCTTTTTTATTTAATTTTCAAATAGATCGTTAAGATAAAAATGGAAATTGAATAAAAATAAAAATAAAAGTTGCATAAAATTAAAAATGGAAGTTCTTTCAAAAAACCACTATACATTAACGATCTATTTTTATCAATTTTTTATTTAAAAGGAAATTGAATAAAAATGGAAGTTGCATGAAAAGTAATTTTATTCAATTTCCTTTTTTATTATATGCAACATCCATTTTTATTTTTATTCAATTCTCTTTCCCATTCAACTTTCTTTTATATTCAACTTCCATTGTTAATTTTATGCAACTTCCATTTTTATTTTTATTCAACTTCCATTTATACTTTTATTCGACTTCCCTTTTTATTCAATTTCCATTTTTATTCAACTTCATTTTTTATTCAGCTTCCATTTTTATTCAATTTCATTTTCTATTCAACTTCCTCTTTTTTATTTAATTTCCAAATAGATCGTTAACGTATAGTGATTTATTGAATGAACTTCCATTTTAATTGTATGCAACTTCCATTTGTATTCAACTTCCTTTTTTAACATTTATTCAATTTCCTTTTCTATTCAACTTCTTTTTTTATTTAATTTCCAAATAGATCATTAACGTATAGTGGTTTATTGAATAAAAATGGAAGTTTCATAAAATTAACAATGGAAGTCCATAAAAATAAAAATGGAAGTTGAATAACAATAAAAATGGAAGTTGACTAAAAATATAAAAAAGGAAGTTGAATAAAAATAAAAATGGAAGTTGCATAAAAATAACAATGGAAGTTTATTCAAGAAACCACTATGCCTTAACGATCTATTTGCAGATTAAATAAAAAAGGAAGTTGAATAGAAAACAAAATTGAATAAAAATGCAAGTTGCCTAAAATTAACAATGGAAGGTAATTCAAGAAACCACTATATTTTAACGATCTATTTGGAAATTGCATAAAATTAAAAATGGAAGTTAATTCAAGAAACCACTATACCTTAATGATCTATTTGGAAATCAAATAAAAAATGAAGTTGAATAGAATAGGAAATTGAATAGAAATGGAAGTTAATTCAAGAAACCACTATACCTTAACGATCTATTTCGAAATTAAATAAAAAAGAACGTTGAATAGAAAAGGAAATTGAATAAAAATGGAAGTTGCCTAAAATTAATAATGGAAGTTAATTCAAAAAACCACTATGCATTAACGATCTATTTGGAAATTAAATAAAATCGGAAGATGAATAAAAATAAAAATGGAAGTTGAAGAAAAATAAAAATGGAAGTTGCATAAAATTAAAAAAAAAGAAGTTGAATAGAAATGGAAATTGAATAAAAATGGAAGTTGAATAAAAATAGAAATTCATTTAGGAAACCACTCTACCTTAACAATCTATTTGGAAATCAAATAAAAAAAGAAGTTGAATAGAAATGAAAATTGAATAAAAATGGAAGTTGAATAAAAATAAAAATGGAAGTTCATTCCAGAAACCACTATACCTTAATGATCTATTTGGCAATTAAATAAAAAAGAAAGTTGAATAGAAAAGGAAATTGAATAAAAATGAAGGTGAATAAAAATTGAAGTTGCATAAAATTAAAAAGGGAAGTTCATTCAAGAAACCACTATACGTTAACGATCTATTTGGAAATTAAATAAAAGAGGAAGTTGAATAGAAAAGGAAATTTAATAAAAATGGAAGTTCATTCAAGAAACCACTTTACCTTAATGAATTATTTGGAAATTAAATAAAAAAAAGAAATTGAATAGAAAAGGAAGTTGAATAGAAAATGAAATTGAATAAAAAAGAAAGTTGAATAAAAATGGAAGTTGAATAAAAATGAAAATTAAATAAAAATTGTAACGCCCTCAAAATAAACCCAATAATCATACATTCTTAATATGCTCAGACATAGGAGAATAAAGCATAAGTACATTTCATCAGAGTATTTCTTACAAATGTATTACATGTTAACAACAAAAGCAAATGCCGTATGGGCTTACAGCTTTCCAAGTCAACACTTGGTTACAAAAAGAAGAGTTCTAACTCTATACAAAATAAGCCCTTGGCTTGGTTTACATGTAATACAAATCAAGTAATCACAAAAGATGACCCAGCCACTAATCCTCTCAAGCTACGTCCCTGGAGGTGGCATGCTACCTGTACCTGAAAATGATGTCTTATATAGGGTGAACCAACGCCCAATAGAGATATGCTAAACATTGTATGGGAAATAACTAAAACATCAGCATTTGATAAATGTTTAATTCACATAAATCAATTCATATTTCATTTCAAATACATGACCAATATGTCCATGTTTTTATTCCATCTCTTAACCAATTCTCAATTCACAACCCTGGCTCAGAACCTGGCCATATACTTTAAGTGAGATTACATCCCATATCAACAACGTTTCTATTTCAATTGAAATAACAACTCAAATTAATCATTTCATGTATAGCGATCCCGGGTTTTACCCCTTGTTGTCTGATGATCCGGACTTGGTTAGTGGATGTTAGCAATTTTTATATCTGTTTATATCCTTTTGTACTTTGTATTTGAGTTATAGGATGTGTTGGGCAGGTTTGAAACAGGTTGGTTGTGTTTTGAAACCTAGAGTTGATGCCCAGATTTTGGCCTTCACGCTCGAGCGGGGATTTTGACGCTCGAGCGGGCCCTTTGTTGTTGCTTCTCCGCTCGAGCGGGAGTTTTGACGCTCGAGCGTGATTCTCCATCTCCCAGTACTTTTGTCTACAGGTCTTCAGACGCTCGAGCAGGAGTTTTGGCGCTCGAGCGTGAACCTTTGTTTTCGTTCCTCCGCTCGAGCGGGGAGTTTGACGCTCGAGCGGGGACCATGTCTGCAAAACTTCTGGAAGATTGCAATCTACGCTCGAGCGGCGCTTTTGAAGCTCGAGCATGAGTCTGTGTCTGACGCTCGAGCGGGGCGACTGGTATATCACTTCGGGATTTCACTTTTTGGATCACTTTTTCAACACTCTTTCTCTCTCTTACTTTCCCAAACACAGATTTGAGAGCCCATCTCTCTAAAATCTTACCTTCTCTCTAGGGATTGATCTAGTAGGAGTAGTTTCCTCGTCTTGGGCCTTTGTAAAAGTTGTAGAGATCGTCGAGGGCTTTATTTTGATCCGAAAATTTCTTGGTTTGGAGCATCTTCAATTTCTTCATCATCTTCCTTTGAGCTCCGAATTTGAGGTAGGGATTCCTACTCATTCTTATGTGTTTTAACCTAAATATTGAGCTATTTGTATAGATGGTTTGAGTTGGGAAATTTTGGGACTTAGGGTTTCAAAATGAATAAAGGGGGTTTTGTTATTTTTGATTCTTGAATATGTATTTGGGTCTCAAAATGATGATATTGTTGAAGAGTTGTTGATATTTGAACCTTTGGGTTAATATTAAGAAATGGGGGAGAAAGCCCTAATTTGTACATAAATTAATTGGTATAATTAATTTGGAAAAATCATGAGAGTATGAAATTGAGTTGAATATATTGAAATTGGCTCAGTATGAGATGGAATAGTGAAGTTGGATTTATTAATCGCTCACTTTTGAAATTGTTGATATTTATCTGTTGAACGTAATTATTATCTGTTTAGAAATAATTGCTTTGGGCTATCGGTGGAGGATAGTCTTGATTGTTGTAGACAATGCATGATGATTAGGCAAACTAAAACTAATCAATTGAGTATGCCATTGAATATGGCGGTTGATATAATATATGAATTTTATGTATTGGTTTGATTATGTATATGATATGTGTTTATATACATTGTGTTGTGTGGGAGGAGATAAGGGATGTACTCTACGGTTTAGGGGAAGATAGGAGATGGACCTCTAAACCGGATATCGTTTGACATTCATACAGCACTAAAATGTGTATCATATGTGGAATATGGAAGTGTTTTGTTTAACATTGATACAGCACTAAAATGTGTATCATGTGTGGAATATGGAAGTGTTTTGTCTGAGACAGATACAATACTAAAATGTGTATCTATTATGAAGCATGAAATGATTAATTTGAGTTGTTATTTCTATTGAAATAGAAACGTTGTTGATATGGGATGTAATCTCACTTAAAGTATATGGCCAGGTTCTGAGCCAGGGTTGTGAATCGAGAATTGGTTATGAGATAAAAAAAAAAAAAAAAAACATGGACACATTGGTCATGTATTTGAAATGAAATATGAATTGATTTATGTGAATTAAACATTTATCAAATGCTGATATTTTAGTTATGGCTCATACAATGTTTAGAATATCTCTACTGGGCGTTGGCTCACCCTTTATGGGACATCATTTTCAGGTACAGGTAGCATGCCACCTCTAAGGACATAGCTTGAGGGAATTAGTGGTTGGGTCATCTTTTGTGATTACTTTATTTGTATTACATGTAAATCAAGCCAAGGGCTTATTTTGTATAGAGTTAGAACTCTTCTTTTTGTAACCAAGTGTTGACTTGGAAAGCTGTAAGCCCATAGGGCATTTGCTTTTGTCGTTAACATGTGATATGTTTTATTCTCTTATGTTTGAGCATGTTAAGAATGTATGATTATTGGGTTTATTTTCAGGGCGTTACATCATGCTTCATAATAGATACACATTTTAGTACTGTATCCATCTCAGACAAAACACTTCCATATTCCACATATGATACACATTTTAGTGCTGTATCAATTTCAAACAAAACACTTCCATATTCCACATATGATACACATTTAGTGCTGTACCAATGTCAAACGATATCCGATTTAGAGGTCCATCCCCTATCTTCTCCTAAACCGTGGAGTACATCCCCTATCTCCTCCCACACAACACAATATATATAAACACATATCATATACATAATCAAACCAATACATAAAATTCATGTATTATATCAACCGCCATATTCAATGGCATACTCAATTGATTAGTTTTAGTTTGCCTAATCATCATGCATTGTCTACAACAATCAAGACTATCCTCCACCGATAGCCCAAAGCAATTATTTCTAAACAGATAATAATTACGTTCAACAGATAAATATCAACAATTTCAAAAGTGAGCGATTAATAAATCCAACTTCACTATTCCATTTCATAATGAGCCAATTTCAATATATTCAACTCAATTTCATATTCTCATGATTTTCCCAAATTAATTATACCAATTAACTTACGCACAAATTAAGGCTTTCTCCCCCATTTCTCAATGTTAACCCAAAGGTTCAAATATCAACAACTCTTCAACAATACCATCATTTTGAGACCCAAATACATATTCAAGTGTCAAAATAACAAAACCCCCTTTATTCATTTTAAAACCCTAAGTCCCAAAATTTCCCAACTCAAACCATCTATACAAATAGCTCAATATTTATGTTAAAACACATAAGAATGAGTAGGAATCCCTATCTCAAATTTCGGAGCTCAACAGAGAAGAAGATGAAAACTCAAAGTGCTCCAAAACACGAGATTCTCGGATCAAAAAATAGCCCTCGACAAACTCAACAATTTTTGTAAAGGCTCAAGGGTAGGTGATCACTCTAACTAGATCAAATCTAAGAGAGAAGGTGGGGTTTTAGAAAGAGGTGGTCTCCAATGGTGTTTTTTCGAAAAGTAAGAGAGAGAATGGAAACCAAAAAGTGATCCAAAAAGTCGAATCCCAAAGTGATGTACCAGTCGCCCCGCTCAAGCATCAGACACAGACTCACGCTCGAGCATCAAAAGCGCCGCTCCAGCATAGATTACACACTTCTAGAAGTTTTGCAGACATGGTCCCCGCTCGAGCGTCAAACTCCCCGCTTGAGCGGAGGAATAAAAACAAAAGGTCACGCTTGAGCGTCAAAACTCCCGCTCGAGCGTCTGAAGACCTGCAGACAAAAGTACTGGGAGATGGAAAATCACGCTCGAGCGTCAAAACACCAGCTCGAGCGGAGAAGCAACAACAAAGGGCCCACTCTAGCGTCAAAAGCGCCGCTCGAGCGTGAAGGCCAAAATCTGGGCGTCAACTTTTGGTTTTAAAGCACAACCAACCTGTTTCAAACTTGCCCAACACAACCCAAAACTCATACATACAGAATTAAAGGATAACAACAAGATAAACACAACAACCAATTCCATGGAACTGAGTCTGGAATACGATTAAACAGAAAAGGAAAAACCGGGATCGCTATAACCTCCCCCCCTTAAAGAATTTTGTCCCCGAAATGAAGTACGAGTTTTTTTTTCAAAAACAAGTTTTCTCAATTACTAACATCAGTACAACTCATTACTCAATATTCCGACCCATTACCGGTCATCTCATCTCTCTCCAAGAGGCAATTCACAATATAAAGTTCAATATGCATCATTAACATGCTTTCCCGTGAAATTTACCAATTTCAACACATTCTCATCAATTCTATAACATTTGCAACATTATTATCATGCTTGCATTTCCACAATATATTTAACATACACAATGTTAGAATAATTTCCATTTTAAGGCAAGTTCCAACATATATTTCCATAAACCAAAACATTTACAGTGTTTTACAACTTAAGACATATTTAATGCTCTTAAAGTTCAACAATACTATCAAAATCTCAATATATGATTACACATCAACAAACATGTCTGGATATTTCTCACGGACTTCCAACTCACGTTCCCAAGTGGCTTCCTCCACTCCGTGGTGGCTTCCTCCACTCCATGATGCTTCCACAAAACCTTTACTAAATGAATGGTCTTGCCTCGCAAGACTTGCTCCTGCCTATCCAAGACCCGAACCGGTCTCTCCTCATACGAGGCATCCTCATCTACCTCCAGTCGGTCCAATTTAATACATGTGACGGATCCGGCTCATACTTCCGAAGCATACTAACAAGAAACACGTCATGTACTCCAGACAACTGCGGCGGTAAAGCTAAACGGTAAGTAACCTAGCCAATCCTCTCAAGGATCTCAAAAGGGCCAATAAACCGAGGGGATAACTTCTCACTCTTCCCAAACCTTATCAAACCCCGTCTAGGTGATATTTTTAAAAAACCATGATCACCCATCTCAAAGACCAAAGGCCTCCTCCTATGGTCGACATAACTCTTTTGGCGACTCTAGGCTGTAACAAGCCTTCTACGGATAAGCTCAACTTTCTCCGTCGTTTCCCTCACCAACTCTGGGCCTAACAAAGGTGCATCACCCACCTCGGCCCAACAAACAGGAGACCTACATGGTCAGCCATACAAGGCCTCAAACGGTGCCATACTAATACTTGACTGAAAACTGTTGTTGTAGGCAAACTCCACAAAGGGCAAGTGCCTCTCCCACATCCCACTAAAGTCAAGGACACAACCTCGACGCATATCCTCAAGGATCTGAATAGTACGCTCGGACTGCCCGTCAGTTTGAGGATGATAAGCAGTGCTAAAGGTCAACTTAGTGCCCAAGGCACTCTGCAAACTTTGCCACAACCTAGCAGTAAAACGAGGATCTCTATCTGAGACGATCGTCACTAGGACCCCGTGCAACCTCACTATGTCCCGAATATACAAATCGGTAAGATGATCTACCGAATCTTTCATGTGCATAGGGATAAAGTGCGCCGACTTAGTCAACCGGTCTACAACCACCCAAATAGCATCACTACCCCGCTAAGTCCTCAGAAGACCTACAACGAAATCCATAGTGGCATGCTCCCACTTCCACTCGGCAATAGACAAGGGTTGCAACAAACCCGCTGGCCTCTGATGCTCGGCCTTCACTTACTGACAAGTAAGGCACTTAGACACGAAAGCTGCCACATCTTTCTCCATTCCCCGCCACCAAAATTGGTGACCCAAATCTCGATACATCTTAGTGCCTCTAGGATGCACCGCAAGGCGTGAATGGTGAAACTCTCGGAGTACCTCCTCTCGGCAGGACTCCAGCACAAACAGACGGTCTCGGTATCTCACACTCAGGTCGGGATACACCGTCAAACCCTTTTCAACCTTCCCACCGGAGATCTTCTCTCAGAGGGATTCTACCTCAAGGTCACCTCTCTGTGCGTCTAACACTCTAGTTACAAGTGTAGGCTGTGCAACAACGGAAAACAAGGCCGCAGCCTCAACCGATTCGCCCCGAAGCAAATCAAACTCTCCAAGTGCACCCAACATTTCCCACTCCCGGATGGCTATACAAGCTACATCACTAATGGATTTCCTACTAAGGGCATCGGCCACCACATTGGCCTTTCCCGGGTGATAGTGCAACTCAAAGTCGTAGTCCTCAATGAACTCCATCCATCTTCTCTGCCTCAAATTCAAGTCCCTCTGTGTAAACAGGTACTTCAACCTCTTATGGTCCGAGAACACCTCGAACCTCTCACCATAAAGGTAGTGCCTCCAGATCTTCAAGGCAAAGATCACTGCTGCCAACTCTAAGTCATGTGTAGGGTAATTCTTCTCGTAAATTTTCAACTGACGTGAGCCATAGGCTACCACTTTCCCCTCTTGCATCAACACACAACCCAAACCCTCTCATAAGGCATCACAGTAAACAGCATAACCCAACCCTTTCTCCGGAATAATCAAGACCAGAGCGGTGGTCAATCTAACTTTCAGTTCTTGAAATGACTTTTCACAAGTCTCACTCCATACAAATTTGACCCTTTTCCACGTCAACCTAGTCAACGGCGAAGCTAGTCTGGAGAAATCTCTTACAAATCGGCGGTAATACCCAGCTAATCCTAGAAAACTACGGATCTGAAAAATACTCTGAGGCTGTGCCCAATCTTGCACTGCCTCAATCTTGGATGTATCAACAGACACCCCTTCTCCGGAAACCACATGGCCTAAGAACTTGACTTCCCTTAGCCAGAACTCACACTTCCCAAACTTGGCATACAGCCTATGGGCTCTAAGCAATTCAAGCACCACTCTCTAGTGTTCCTCGTGCTCCTCCTCAGAAGGCGAATAAATCAGAATGTCGTCCACGAAAACGACCACAAAGCGATCTAAGAATTCCCAGAATATCCGATTCATCAAATCCATAAACACTGCTGGTGCATTGGTGAGCCCAAATGGCATCACCAGAAACTCATAATGGCCATACCGCGTACGAAATGCCGTCTTCGGAATATCTTCCTCCCTAACCCTCAACTGGTGGTGAGCCGATCTCAAGTCTATCTTAGAGAAACAACATGAAGCCTTCAACTGGTCAAACAAGTCATCTATACGGGGCATAGGGTACTTATTCTTAACCGTAGCCCGATTCAACTTCCGGTAATCAATGCAAAGTCTCAAGGCACCATCTTTCTTTTTAGCAAAGAGGGCCAGTGCTCCCCACGGCGAAACACTAGAGCGAATAAAGCCTTTATCTAGTAACTCCTAGAGCTGAATCTTCAACTCACTCAACTGGGCCGGGGCAAAACGATAAGGTGCCATAGAAATCGGCGTCATGTCGGGCACTAGATCAATGGAGAACTCAATCTCTCGGTGAGGTGGCAGACTGACAAGATCCGCGGGGAAGACGTCCGAGTACTCACAAACCACTCTCGGCAATACAGTCTGGGTCTCATCACACTCACTACTCAAAAGGCTAGCAAGAAGACCACTAAGCTCACTCCGCCCTCGCGGATTATATACTGGTGGCAACACACTACTAACCCGGTCCCCCAAGAAATGGAAACAATCCCCGCTCGAGGTACATACTGTGACCCTCTGGCGGTAACAATCGATAACAGCTCGGTATGACGATAACCAGTCCATACCCAAAATAACATCGAATCCCAACATGGGCATAACTACAAAAGGAAAAGGAAGCCAACGATCTGCTACCTCTATATCACACCCTCTACACCCTTGTTTCAAAATCAACTCACCCCCAACAGGTGATACAACACATATAGGAGATGCTAATTGTGCCAACTCCAAACCCAAAACAGATGCAAATGCAGCAGATACAAAGGAATGAGATGCACCCGTATCAATTAACACACTAGCAACTGAGTTGCAAAACAGAAAGATACCTCTCACAACAGATGGAGCTTGCAGTCTGTAGCGGTAATAGCATACACGCGCCTTGTAGGCGCCTGATCAACCTGCTCACCTCTAGGAGCAAAAGATTGTTACACAAACTGGGACGATGAAGCCCCCTGATTGGCCCTCGAGGCCTGCACTGACTGAGCTGGCTGAAAACTCTACCTCTGCCCAGATGCACCAAACATGCCACTCAACTGCAGGCAAAACCTCTTCAGGTGCCCCGCTTGACCAGACTGATAACAAGACAGTGGCTGACCCCTGCCCTAGCTCTGGCTCTGCGGTCTAGCTGAAGATGAAGCAACTCTCTGACCTCCTCCCCTCTGTGGGCAAGCTGGAGACTTGTGACCCAGCTGGCCACATTTAAAACAAGTCACGTCTCCCTGACTGCCTCTCCCAGAGCCTGCACTCGGCACCGGAAAGGTAGATCTAGCAAAACCTCCCTGAGACTGCTGAGGGTGTGAACCCCTCTGTCTCCTGCCATCACCCTGACCATCCTGACTCCTCTTGGAGCCTTTCTGCCCCTCCTCCTCCTACATCATGATCTCCATATGGGCTGCAGCATCAACCAAACACCCATAGTCTCAAGTCATAGACCCACCAATTCTCATCTTGAGGCCGCGTCTCAACTTCTTCTCAAACTCGATACAACGGCGTTCCTCGGATGCCACAAGTTCAGGTGCAAACTTGGACAAGCTAGTAAATCTGACCTCAAACTCAACCTTGAAGAACTTCATTTGCAAAAAGCGGTCTCTCAGCTTCTCCCTGACAGTTGGCGATAAGAACTTCTCCTGGAAAGCATTCACAAAAGCCTCCCAGGTGCCATCCAAATGGCCCTTCACGAATTTCCACCACTGACCCGCATCCCCCTTCAGCTGGAAAGATGCCAAGGTCACTTTCAAGGCTCCGTCCTTGATGCCTAGCATCTCGAACGTCTTTGCCATTTGTTCCAACCACTTATCTGCCTTAAGTGGCTCCTTTGGATCACTGACAAACTCGTCCAGATTAGACCGGAAGAACTCCCTCTTCAGAAAGGAAGGCCCTGCATCCACAACCTGGGCCTGAACTGGATTCTCAACTCTAAGAATGCCCATAGATTCTCTCAAAGCATTGGCTATCCCACGGGTGTAGACGTCCCCGAACGCCCCGAGAGGGTTAAGTCCCGTTCCGTTCATATTGGGGGTCACTACAGTTCGGACTCGATTGTCACGGTTCTAAATCTTGAACCAAAGAGTCCAAATCCGGCAAATCGTTTGAGAAAACGGATTTTGAAACGTAGTGCCAAACATGGTCTGCTTTGCCAGATTACAGAGTCGCCACCTAAATATTTGAAAATGGGAAATTTAGGAAACCCTGACTCGGTGCCGAAGGCCACGTGTCCGTCATCACCAAAGTTGTCTTGGCTCGGGAGCTTGGGTACGATCGGGGAAGGTCAGCTATGAGCACCCCCTTTCGCCATTCAAGACCGGCCTCTACTAATCATGATATCCAATTTTGAAAACTTTATGCGCTCTTATTCCAATTATTAACCTAGAATTACTATGTTATGCGCGCAGCAAACAAGTATAGACTAGATTGCCTAATTTGGAAATAAACATTGTATATCCGTTCGTTTCGAAAACAGTTTGAAATTGCTACTCGCAAGTAGGCTAAAATACGGATTTCAACGAGTTATTCCAACTCAAGCAATCCAACCTCCACCCACAGGCATTCAAACAGTTTATCTCATGTAAGCACTTAGCCGCATGGCAAGCATACTGTCATGGCAACACTCACACGCATGTGGTATGCTAAAGCGTAAATACTTACATCGTACTCCGTGCCAAAACAAGAAACTAGTTAGCAAACATGCGTGACCTAGTTTATGTTAAGTGGCTAATGCGTCGCATACAGGGATGTAATCTAGACAGGCTCGGCTACCCTAAGCATGGCACATGAAATGCAGCAACTACCACGTATTCAATTTGGAATTGAAAGTACGATGCAGTTTGCATGATGTACCGAGCCCGATGCATGTAAACAGATGCATGGATGCACGCATGCATTGCATAAGGTATGCTAAAATTAAACGTGCCCTAATCTACCATCATAAGCGGGTAAATAAAGGGAAGAAAGAAGTGGGGTTGGAAGACATACACACCACTCACCCACGCTTATTACAGATTTACCCTCGCCGGAGGGACCGAATAATAATACAGTCCGAAGAATAAACGAATAAATTATTACAGAATTCTAACTATTAAAATTAAATCAAATAAATAAAAGAAATGGGGCCTCAGCCCTGCCTCGGGATGCGCGAATGATGCATGCCCGTTGCGACTTGCTCAGAAAAGCCTACACCGTACACGCCACCTCTGCTTTTCTCGCCTGCCTCCAAAAAATACCAAAGTTCGTGAAAGCTTCCTTATGTTCTTTGAGTGCCACTGGCTGGAGGGAATTACCACCGGCTGCAAGATAGTCCATCGGCTAGAAATACAGTGCCGGTCGGCACTCTCTCCTGCCGGTCGGCACAAAGTTCCTCTGAAGACGTTTTTGACAAAGAACAAAGAAAAGAAGTGCATGGTATTGGATTTTTGAGCATATTTATGCATGGCCAATGCTTCCTATCATGAATGGGACTCAAGGAAACATGGCTCTTGGTTCTAGGGCCATCAATTGTACACCTCGGTGCATGATAGCCTAAGATACCAAGATTGCCTTTCAATGTAAAATGCATTTAACACAACAATGATGACTAAGTCCCTATCATGCCAAAGTCAAGGGCCTTAGTGACATGGGAGTTGAGGTGTGTTTTGTCACTTGGAGTACAAACACCCCCCCCACTTCCTATACTTGGTTTGACACCCCAAACCAAGTAATGAAATGCAATCCATGCAAACATGTATCAACAATGCAACATGACACAAAAGTATAAGGCATGCCAAATGCTATGTAACACATCATGGGAAGTATACAATATGCACAAAGCAAAGTGTGATACAAACATGAGCACCTAAGGCCATAGGATTGTCTTATTTCAAGACCATGTTGATTAAGCATACAACACACATATACTAAACATGCAATGGTAGATTAAGCTACAATGGGACAGCCCTCAAACCTCCCTAAAACAGTGGCAAAACATGCTCAAAATGATGACCAAAACTCATGCAAGCATGCAAGACATTAAGCCCAAAACCAAAGGCACCAAAGAGAGCAACTTACCACCATTATCAAGGCCACTCATGGTATGCATCCAACAACCCAAAACAGATTTCTATCATGCAAAATGACACCCAAAACCCACATATGGCAGCTCCAAAATGCATTAATCATGCAAGCATACACAATGCCAATTTCTAGACATAAAAGGGGACACCCTTGAAGCATGAGAATGGTCACATATGTAAACATACACAAAGGATTTATGGACTGAAATAGGGCCACAAATGATGCCAAATCATGAGGATGATCAATGTTGAACATGCTAGGAACCAAAATGCATGAGGCTTACAAGCCTAGGATACAAAACAACCATGTCAAGCACACTATACATGACAAAATCAATGGCTCACAGCCCTTATACATGGTAATATGATGCTAATACCCTTATGGAATCAAGCTAAAACATGCAAAGAACATGGCCTAGATGCATGGCATACTTCTAGGCATAAGAGGGCATTACAAAGCAAGTATGAGAGGCATGTGAAGGACCATAAAAATGACCAAAAACAGAGGTGAAATATGACTCAAAACATCCAAAAAATTTCTGAAATGAAGCCAAATACAAACATTCATGCATGCCATCCTATAAGCCAAGAACAAAGACAAACAAGGAGCCAAGGGGAGAGGGGTGTCCCTCCCCTATATGAGACTTAAAACCACCTCTCTCACCACTGAAAACCCACTGGTTTTCAGTGGTGAGAAAGTCAAAAACACCAAGTAAAACAATGCTCAAAGAAAAGGCACTAAAAGGGCCAAAACAAGGCCTAAAAGGGTGAGGCTTCACTCAAATACAAAAGTGACCTTAATGAATGTTCAAGAACAAGTAAAAACAGGAGTTTTTCATGTTAGACACAAATCCAAAAACACGAAACAAAAGGGGTAGAAACTAGTTGCAAGAATGGGGAATCTAAAGCAAAAGCTCACCCTTGAAGATCCTTTGAAGAACAGGTGGAACAGCCCTCCTTTAGTGATCAAAACCAGTCCAAGATCACACAAAACAAACCTCCAAGCCTCTCAATCTCAAGCTAAGGTGTACTAGTGTGTGTAATGGTGCAAAAATGAGGTAAAACTACACTTTTAGGCCCAAGAACACACACACAAGAGGAGAGAGAGGGAAAATATAGATATATATGGATGTATATCAGAGATATATGTATAAGCTCTGGTTTTTAGGTCTAAAATGGCTAACCCTTGTAAAGGGAGATGAGATGGACTTATATAGGCAACAAAAGGGTCTAAGCTTAATGGCTAAGCAAGAGGAAAGGGGTCAAGGGACCAAGGGGGTGCAAGGCTTCTTGGAGAAGCCAAAACAGCTAGCCAAGCTTCTCCAAGAAGCTTGGCCAAAAGGGGTCAAGCTTCTAGAAGCTTGAGGGGGTTCAACGGGTCAAAGGGTGCAAGCCCGGACATGGGGAGTGGTGATGGTGCATTCCAGCTGTCACAGTTGGCATGCACCATCCCTGGGGGTGCAAAGGGGTCAAGCCGGCCAGCCAAAACAGTCACCGGCACAAAACATTACCGGTCGGCAACATATAGTGCCGACCGGCCAAGGATTTGGGTAAAATAGTGCCGATGGCCGCTAGGGAGTGCCGGTGGAGGTGTGGGGAAGCCGGTGGGCTTTAAGGATGGCTAACAAGCCTTCCCCTACCCTCAAATGCAAAAACACACAAGTACTTGGTGCACAACCAAGCACAAAACAAGCCGGTTGAGAGATCCTGAGGCACGGTGCGCAGCCGGGACCTCCGGGAACTCAAAACGAACACCAACATGGATAATCACTGAGTGTTCAATCGGCGACGTCCAAGTCTTGAGGACGGTCAAAAATGGGGTGTCTACAACGGGCTAAAGCGCCCATAGTCTGCTTACACCTTCTTTCGCCACATTGGCTGGCCGACTCCTCTGCATCGCTAAATTCTTCTCCAAGACAGGCACTTCCTGCCTCCTAGGCCTACCACGCCTACCACTCGTCCTCATCCTCGACCTGACATCCTAATAGCAATAACGAAGACGTTAGCACATTCACCAATGTGCCGGGGCTATAACACTAACGTCCTAATGTATGGGTAACAATAATTCATTCCACGTAAGCACATTACCACATAAGCACTCACAATTTCATTTCCGGATAATGATAGTACAGAGGCAATGCTAGAGTACCAGTTAGAAGCACCATTGATCAAGTGTGTGTCTACCAAGACTCACAGAAACCCAAGGATCCAATCAGCATCCTAGAAACTAAATCCCATACCCAATTAGTCACATAAACATGTTATCACAAAAGCACATAACATTACACATAAGACTCTAACAAGCGAGACAAACCCATTGTGATACTAATCACTTCCCACGTACCCAAAGTATTTAAACCCCAGACGCGCTCGATACCAAGTTGTAACGCCCTCAAAATAAACCCAATAACCATACATTCTTAACATGCTCAGACATAGGAGAATAAAGCATAAGTACATTTCATCAGAGTATTTTTTACAAATGTATTACATGTTAACAACAAAAGCAAATTCCCTATAGGCTTACAGCTTTCCAAGTCAATACTTGGTTACAAAAAGAAGAGTTCTAACTCTGTACAAATAAGCTCTTGGCTTGATCTAAATGTAATACAAATAAAGTAATCACAAAAGATGACCCAGCCACTAATCCTCTCAAGCTACGTCCTTGGAGGTGGCATGCTACCTGTACCTGAAAATGATGTCTCATATTAGGGTGAGCCAACGCCCAGTAGAGATATGCTAAACATTGTATGGGCAATAACTAAAACATCAACATTTGATAAATGTTTAATTCACATAAATCAATTCATATTTCATTTCAAATACATGACCAATATGTCTATGTTTTTATTCCATCTCTTAACCAATTCTCAATTCACAACCCTGGCTCAGAACCTGCCATATACTTTAAGTGAGATTACATCCCATATCAACAACGCTTTCTATTTCAATTGAAATAACAACTCAAATTAATCATTTCATGCTTCATAATAGATACACATTTTAGTACTGTATCCATCTCAGACAAAACACTTCCATATTCCACATATGATACACATTTTAATGTTGTATCAATGTCAAACAAAACACTTCCATATTCCACATATAATACACATTTAGTGCTGTACCAATGTCAAATGATATCCGATTTAGAGGTCCATCCCCTATCTTCCCCTAAACCGTGGAGTACATCCCCTATCTCCTCCCACACAACACAATATATATAAACACATATCATATACATAATCAAACCAATACATAAAATTCATGTATTATATCAACCGCCATATTCAATGGCATACTCAATTGATTAGTTTTAGTTTGCCTAATCATCATGCATTGTCTACAACAATCAAGACTATCCTCCACCGATAGCCCAAAGCAATTATTTCTAAACAGATAATAATTACGTTCAATAGATAAATATCAACAATTTCAAAAGTGAGCAATTAATAAATCCAACTTCACTATTCCATCTCATAATGAGCCAATTTCAATATATTCAACTCATTTTCATATTCTCATGATTTTCCCAAATTAATTATACCAATTAACTTATGCACAAATTAGGGCTTTCTCCCCCATTTCTCAATATTAACCCAAAGGTTCAAATATCAATAACTCTTCAACAATACCATCATTTTGAGACCCAAATACATGTTCAAGAGTCAAAATAACAAAACCCCATTTATTCATTTTGAAACCCTAAGTTCCAAAATTTCCCAACTCAGACCATCTATACAAATAGCTCAATATTTGTGTTAAAACAGATAAGAATGAGTAGGAATCCCTACCTCAAATTTTGGAGCTCAACGGAGAAGAAGATGAAAACTCAAAGTGCTCCAAAACACGAGATTCTCGGATCAAAAGATAGCCCTCGACAAACTCAACACTTTTTGTAAAGGCTCAAGGGTAGGAGATCACTCCAACTAGATCAAATCTAAAAGAGAAGGTGAGGTTTTAGAGAGAGGTGGTCTCCAATGGTGTTTTTACAAAAAGTAAGAGAGAGAAAGGAAACCAAAAAGTGATCCAAAAAGTCGAATCCCGAAGTGATCTACCAGTCGCCCCGCTCGAGCGTGGAAACCTCCGCTCGAGCGTCAGACACAGACTTACGCTCGAGCGTCAAAAGCCCCGCTCAAGCGTAGATTACACACTGCTAGAAGTTTTACAGACATGGTCCCTGCTCGAGCGTCAAACTCCCCGCTCGAGCGGAGGAACAAAAACAAAAGGTCACGCTCAAGCGTCAAAACTCCCGCTCGAGCGTCTAAAGACCTGCAGACAAAAGTACTGGGAGATGGAAAATCAAGCTCGAGCGTCAAAACGCCCACTCGAGCGGAGAAGCAACAACAAAGGGCCCACTCGAGCGTCAAAAGCGCCGCTCGAGCGTGAAGGTCAAAATCTGGGCATCAACTTTTGGTTTCAAAGCACAACCAACCTGTTTCAAACCTACCCAACACAACCCAAAACTCATACATACAGAATTAAAGGATAACAACGAGATAAACACAGCAACCAATTCCACGGAACTAAGTCCGGAATACGATTAAACAGAAAAGGAAAAATTGGGATCGCTATAAAAATGGAAGTTGCATAAAAATAAAAATGGAAGTTCATTCAAGAAAGCACTATACCTTAACAATCTATTTTGAAGTTGCATAAAAAAGGAAGTTGAATAGAAAAGGATACTGAATAAAAATTAATGTTGCATAAAATTAAAAATCAAAGTTCATTCAATAAACCACTATACCTTAACGATCTATTTGGAAATTGGATAAAAATTGAAGTTGAATAGAAAAGTAAATTGAATAAAAATGGAAGTTGAATAGAAAAGGAAATTGAATAAAAATCAGAAGATGAATAAAAATAACAAATAGAAGTTGCATAAAATTAGAAAAGGAAGTTGAATAGAAAAGGAAATTGAATAAAAATGGAAGTTGAATAAAATTAAAATGGAAGTTAATTCAAGAAACCATTATACCTTAGCGATCTATTTGGAAATTAAATACAAAAAGAAGTTGAGTAGAAAAGGAAATTGAATAAAAATAGAAGTTGCATAAAATTAACAATGGAAGTTCAAGTAACCACTATACCTTAATGATCTATTTGGCAATCAAATAAAAAATGAAGTTGAATAGAAAAGGAAATTGAATAAAAATCAAAGTTGAATAAAAATAAAAATGGAAGTTGAGTAAAAAATAAAAATCAAAGTTGAATAAAAAATGAAATTGAATAAAAATAAAAATGGATGTTGTATAAAATTAAAAATGGAAGTTCATTCAAGAAATCACTATACCTTGGCGATCTATTTGGAAAGTAAATAAAAAGGAAGTTGAATAGAAATAACATTGAATAAAAATGGAAGTTGAATAAAAATAAAAATGAAAGTTGCCTAAAATTAAAAATGGAAGTTCATTCAAGAAACCACTATACCTTAACGATCTATTTGGAAATTAAATAAAAAAGAAAATTGGACAGAGAAGGAAATTTAACAAAAATGAAAGTTGCATAAAATTAAAAATGGAAGTTCATTCAATTCTATTTTCTATTCAATTTCATTTTCTATTCAACTTCCTTTTAATTTTATGCAACTTCCATTTTTATGTTTATAGTGGTTTCTTGAATGAAAGTTGCATACAATTAGAAATGAAAGTTGAAATTAAATAAAAATAGAAGTTGAATAAAAATGGAAGTTGCCTAAAATTTATTTGGAAATTAAATAAAAAAAAAAATGGAAGTTGAATAAAAATAAAAAAGAAATTGAATAAAAAAGGAAGTTGAATAAAAATTTAAATTGAATAAAAAATAGGAAGTTGAATAGAAGTTGCATAAAATTAACAATGGAAGTTCATTTAAGAAACCACTATACCTTAATGATCTATTTGGAGATTAAATAAAAAAGAAAGTTGAATAGAAAAGGAAGTTGAATAAAAATAAAAATGGAAGTTGCATAAAATTAACAACGGAAGTTCATTCAATAAAAAATGAAGTTGAGTAGAAAAGGAAATTGGATAAAAATGAAAGTTGAATAAAAATATAAATGGAAGTTCATTCAAGAAACCACTATACCTTAACGATCTATTTAGAAATTAAAATAAAAAAGAAATTGAATAAAAATGGAAGTTAATTCAAGAAACCACTATACCTTAACGATCTATTTGAAAATTAAATAAAAAATGAAGTTAAATAGAAAAGGAAATTGAATAAAAATGGAAGTTGAATAAAAATAAAAATAGAAGTTGCATAAAAATAAAAATGGAAGTTGCATATAATTAAAAATTGAAGTTTATTCAAGAAACCACTATACCTTAACAATCCATTTGGAAATTAAATAAAAAAAAGGAAGTTGAATAGAAAAGGAAATTAAATAAAAAAGGAAATTGACTACAAAAGGGCATTGCATAACAATGGAAGTTGAATAAAAATAAAAATGGAAGTTGCCTAAAATTAAAAATGGAGGTTCATTCAAGAAACCACTATATGTTAACGATTTATTTGTAAATTAAAAAAAATGAAAGTTCAATAGAATAGGAAATTGAATAAAAGTGGAAGTTGAATAAAAATAAAAATGGAAGTAGAATAAAAATAAAAATGGAAGTTGCATAAAATTAACAATGGAAGTTCATTCAAGAAAAGGAAGTTGAATAAAAATAAAAATTGAAGTTCATTCAAAAAACACACTATACCTTAACGACCTATTTGGAAATTAAATAAAAAAGGAAGTTGAATGGAAAATGGAAGTTGAATAAAAAAGAAGTTGAATAGAAAATGAAATTGAATAAATATGGAAATGGAAGTTGAATAAAAATAAAACTGAAAGTTGCATAAAATAAAAATGGAAATTCATTCAAGAAACCACTATACTTTAAAGAATTATTTGGAAATTCAATAAAAAAAAGGAAGTTGAATAGAAAAGGAAATTGAATAAAAATGGAAATGGAACTTGAATAAAAATAAAAATGGATGTTGAATAAGAAAAATAAATTGAATAAAAAAAAGAAGTTGAATAGAAACTGAAATTGAATAAAAATGGAAGTTGAATAAAAACAAAAATGGAAGTTGCATAAAATTAACAATGGAAGTTCATTCAAGAAACCACTATACGTTAACGATCAATTTGGAAATTAAATAAAAAAGAAAGTTGAATAAAAATGGAAGTTGAATAAAAATAAAAATGGATGTTGCATAAAAATAAAAATGGAAGTTCATTCAAGAAACCACTATACCTTAAAGAATTATTTGAAAATTCAATAAAAAAAGGAAGTTGAATAGAAAATGAAATTGAATAAAAATACAAATGGAACTTGAATAAAAATAAAAATGGATGTTGAATAAGAAAAGTAAATTGAATAAAAAAAGGAAGTTGAATAGAAAATGAAATTGAATAAAAATGGAAGTTGAATAAAAATAAAAATGGAAGTTCATTCAAGAAACCACTATATCTTAACAATCTATTTGGAAATTAAAGAAAAAAGGACGTTGAATAGAAAAGGAAATTGGATAAAAATAGAAGTTGAATAAAAATAAAAATAGAAGTTGAATAAAATTAAAAATGGAAGTTTATTCAAAAAAGCAATATACTTTAACGATCTATTTGGAAATTAAATAAAAAAGAAAGTTGAATAAAAATAAAAATGGAAGTTGCATAAAATTAAAAATGAAAGTTCATTCAAGAAACCACTATACCATCACGACCGATTTGGAAATTAAATAAAAAGAGAAGTTGAATAGAAAAGGAAATTGAATAAAAAAGGAAGTTGAATAAAAATGGAAGTTGAATAAAAAATGAAGTTGAAAAGAGAAAATAATTGAATACAAATGGAAGTTGAATAAAAATAAAAATGGATGTTGAGTAAAAGTAAATTGAATAAAAAATGAAGTTGCATATAATTAAAAATGGAAATTCATTCAATAAGCCAGTATAACTTAACGATCTATTTGGAAATTGAATAAAAAAGAAAGTTGAATAGAAAAGGTAATTTAATAAAAATAGAAGTTGAATACAAATAGAATGAAAGTTCATTTAAGAAACCACTATACCTTAACGATCTATTTGTAAATTAAAAAAAAAAGAGGAAGTTGAATAGAAATGGAAGTTGAATAAAAGTGGAATTTGCATAAAACTAAAAATGGAAATTGAATAAAAATAAAAATGAAAGTTGCATAAAATTAAAAATGGAAGTTCTTTCAAAAAACCATTACACCTTAACGATTTATTTTTATTCAACTTCCATTTTAATTCAATTTCATTTTTTATTTAACTTCCTTTTTTATGTAATTTCCAAATAGATCGTTAAGGTATAGCGGTTTTTTGAATTAACTTCCATTATTAATTTTAGGCAATGAAAGTTCATTTAAGAAACCACTATATTATTTTATTCAACTTCCTTTTTTATTTAATTTCCAAATAGATCGTTAAGGTATAGTAGTTTTTTATTCAATTTCCTTTTCTATTCAACTTCTTTTTTTTATTTAATTTCCAAATAGATCGCTATGGTATAGTGGTTTCTTGAATGACCTTCCATTTTTAATCTTATGCAATTTCCATTTTTGTTTTTGTTCAACTTCAATTTTTATTCAATTTCTATTGAACTTCGATTTTCCTTTTTAATCAATTTCCATTTCTATTCAACTTTCTTTTTTCTTTAATTTCCAAATAGATTGTTAAGATATAGTGATTTCCTGAATGAACTTCCATTTTTAATTTTATGCAAGTTCCATTTTTATTTTTATTCAACTTCCATTTTTCTTCAATTTCCTTTTCTATTCAACTCCCTTTTTGATTTAATTTCCAAATAAATCATTAAGGTATAGTGGTTTCTTGAATGAACTTCCATTGTTAATTTTATGCAACTTCCATTTTTATTTTTATTCAATTTCCTTTTCTATTCAACGTCCTTTTTTGTTTAATTTCTTTTTCTATTCAACTTCAATTTTTATTCAACTTCAATTTTTATCCAATTTCCATTTCTATTCAACTTCGATTTTTATTCAATTAACTTTTCTATTCAACTTACTTTTTTATTCAATTTCATTTTCTATTCAACTTCATTTTTTTTTTATTTAATTTCCAAATAGATCGTTAAGGTATAGTGGTTTTTTGAAATAACTTCCATTTTTAATTTTATGCAACTTCAACTTCCATTTTTATTCAATTTCCATTTCTATTCAACTTCCTTTTTTATTTAATTTCCAAATAGATCGTTAATTTCCAAATAAATCGTTAGGGTATAGTGGTTTCTTGAATGAACTTTCATTTTTAATTTTATGCAACTTCCATTTTTATTCTTATTCAACTACCATTTTTATGCAACTTCCATTTTTATTTTTATTCAACTTCCATTTAACCAAATTTCCTTTTCTATTCAACTTTCTTTTTTTATTTAATTTCTAAATAGATCGTTAAGGTATAATGGTTTCTGGAAAGAACTTCCATTGTAAGTTTTACGCAACTTCCATTTTTATTTTATTCAACTTCCATTTTTATTTTTATTCATTTTCCATTTGTTATTTTTATTCAACTTTCATTTTAAAAAATGAAGTTAAATAGAAAAAGAAGTTGAATAGAAAAGAAAATTTCCATTGTTATTCAATTTCCTTGTCTATTCAACTACCGTTTTTATTCATTTTTTGATTTTATCCAATTTCCTTTTCTATTCAACTTCCTGTTTTATTGAATTTCCACATAGATCGTTAAGATAATTGATCGTTAAGGTATAATGGTTTCTTAAATGAACTTCCATTTTTATTTTTATTCAACTTCCATTTTTATTCAATTTTCATTTCTACTCAACTTCCTTTTTTGCTTAATTTCCAAATAAATCGGTAAGGTATAGTGGGATATTGAATGAACTTTCAATTTTTAATTTTGTTCAACTTCCTTTTTTATTTCTATTCAACTTCTTGTTTTATTAACTTTCCAAATAAATCGTTAAGATATAGTGCTTTCTTGAATGAACTTCCATTTTTATTCAATTTCCTTTTTTATTCAACTTCCATTTTTAATTTTATGCAACTTTCATTTTTATTTTTATTCAACTTCGATTTTTATTCAATTTCCTATTCTATTCAACTTCATTTTTTATTTAATTTCCAAATAGATCATTAAGGTATAGTGGTTTCTTCAATGAACTTCTATTTTTAATTTTATTCAATTTCTATTTTTATTCAACTTCCTTTTTTATTTAATTTCCTTTTTTCTATTCAACTTGATTTTTTATTGAATTTCCAAATAGATCGTCAAGGTATAGTAGTCTTCTGAATGAACTTCTAATTTTATTGTATTCAACTTCCTTTTTTATTAAATTTCCATTTTATTCAACTTCCATTTTTATTCAATTTCCTTTTCTATTTTCCAAATAAATCGTTAACGTATAGTGGTTTATTGGATGAACTTCAATTTTTAATTTTATGCAACTTCCATTATTCAATTTCCATTTTTATTCAACTTCCTTTTTTATTAAATTTCCTTTTCTATTCAACTTCTATTTTTATTTTTATTCAACATCCACTTTTTTATTCAACTTCCATTTTTATTTTCTTTCCTTTTCTATTTTTATTCAACTTCCATTTTTATTCAATTTCCTTTTATATTTATTTTCCAAATAGATTGTTAAGGTATTATGGTTTCTTGAGTGAACCTCCATTTTTAATTTTATGCAACATCCATTTTCATTTTTATTCAACTTCCATTTTTATTTTATGCAACTTCCATTTTTATTCAATTTCCTTTTCTATTCAACATTCTTTTTTTTATTTAATTTCCAAATAGATTGTTAAGGTATAATTGTTTCTTGAATAAACTTCCATTTTTAATTTTATGCAACTTTCATTTTTATTTTTATTCAATTCTTTTTTCTATTCAACTTCCTTTTTATTTAATACCCAAATAGATCGTTAAGGTATGATGGTTTCTTGAATAAACTTCCATTGTTAATTTTATGCAACTTTCATTTTTATTTTTATTAAACTTCAACTTTTATTCAATTTACTTTTCTATTCAACTTCTTTTTTTTTTTTAATTTCCAAATAGATCGTTCAGCTATAGTTGTTTATTGATTGAACTTCCATTTTTATTTTTATTCAACTTCATTTTTTATTTTTATTCAACTTCATTTTTTATTTAATTTACAAATAAATCGTTATGGTATTATGGTTTCTTGAATTAACTTTCATTGTTAATAAAATGCAAATTTCAATTTTATTTTTATGCAACTTCCATTTTCATTTTTATCCAACTTCCATTTTTATTCAATGTCCTTTTCTATTTAACTTCCATTTTTAATTTTATGAATAAAAATGAAAATTGAATAAAAATAAAAATGGAAGTTGTATAAAATTAAAAATGGCAGTTCATTCTTTAATTTTTAATTAAATCGTTAAGGTATATTGGTTTCTTGAATGACGACCTTTTCTATTTGAACAAAAATGGAAGTCGAATGAAAAAGGAAGTTGAATAAAAATGAAAATTGAATAAAAATGAAAGTTGCATAAAAATTATAATGGAAGTTGCATAAAATTAACAATGGAATTTAATTGAAGAAACCACTATACCTTAACGATCTATTTGGAAATTAAATAGAAAAGAAAATTGAATAAAAATGCAAGTTGAATAAAAATAAAAAAAGAAGTTGAATAAAAATAGAATTGAATAAAAATAAAAATGGAAGCTGAATAAAATTAAAAATGAAAGTTGATTCAAGAAACCACTATACCTTAACGATCTATTTGGAAATTAAATAAAAAAAGAAGTTGAATAGAAAAGGAAATTTAACAAAAAGGTAGTTGAATAAAAAAAAAATGAAATTTGCATAAAATTAACAATAGAAGTTCATTCAAAAAACCACTATACCTTAGCGATCAATTTGAAAATTAAATAAAAAAGGAAATTGAATAAAAATTGAAGTTGAATAGAAAAGTAAATTGAATAAAAATGGAAGTTGAATACAAATAAAAATAAAAATTGAAGTTGCCTAAAATTAAAATTGAAAGTTCATTCAATATCCCACTATACCTTAACGGTCTATTTGAGTATTAAATAAAAAGTAAGTTGAATACAAAAGGAAATTGGATAAAACTAGAAGTTGAATAAAAATAAAAATGGAAGTTCATTTAAGAAACCACTATACCTTAACGATCTATTCAGAAAGTAAATAAAAAAATGAAGTTGAATAGAATAGGAAATTGAATAAAAAAGGAATAAAAATAAAAATGGAGGCTCATTCAAGAAACCACTATACCCTAAATGGATGTATAGTTGAATAGAAAAGGAAATTGAATAAAAATCGAAGTTGAGTAAAATTAAAAATGGAAGTTTATTCAAGAAACCACTATACCTTAACGATCTATTTAGGAATTAAATAAAAATTGAAGTTGAATAGAAAAGGAAATTGAATAAAAATGGAAGCTGAATACAACTAAAAATAAAAATGGAAGTTGCATAAAGTTAAAAATGAAGTTGAATAAAAATAGAAGTTGCATAAAATAGAAAAGGAAATTGGATAAATCGGAAGATGAATAAAAAAAAATGGAAGTTGCATAAAATTAAAAGTGGAAGTTCTTTCAAAAAACCACTATACCTTAACGATCTATTTGAAAATTAAATAGAAAAGCAAGTTGAATAGAAAAGGAAATTGAATAGAAAAGTAACTTGAATAAAAATGGAAATTGAATAAAAATGGAAGTTGCATAAAAATAAAAATAGAAGTTCATTCAAGAAACCACTATATCATAACGATCTATTTGGAAATTAAATAAAAAAGGAAATTGAATAAAAATGAAAGTTTCATAAAATTAAAATTGAAAGTTCATTCCAGAAACCACTTTACCTTAACGATGTATTTGGAAATTAAATAAAAATGGAAGTTGAATAAAATAAAAATGGAAGTTGAATAAAATTTAAAATGGAAGTTCATTCAAGAAACCACTATACATTAATGATCTATTTGGCAATTAAATAAAAAAGGATGTTGAATAGAAAAGGAACTTGAATAAAAATGGAAGTTGAATAAAAATAAAAATGGAAGTTCGTTCAAGAAACCACTATACCTTAACGATCTATTTGGAAATTAAATAAAAAATGAAGTTGAATAAAAAAGGAAATTGAATAAAAACAAAAATGGAAGTTGCATAAAATTAACAATGTAAGTTCATTTAAGAAACCACTATACCTTAACGATCTATTTCGAAATTAAATAAAAAAGGAAATTGAAAAAAAAATGGACGTTGAATAGAAAAGGAAATTGAATAAAAACAAAAATGGAAGTGGAATGGAAAAGGAAATTGATTGAAGTTCATTCAAGAAACCACTATACCTTAACTATCTATTTGGAAATTAAATAAAAAAGAAAGTTGAATAGAAAAGGAAATTTAATAAAAATGGAATTTAATTCAAGAAACCACCATACGTTAACGATATATTTGGAAATTAAATAAAAAAGGAATTTGAATAAAATTAACAATGGAAGTTGCATAAAATAATAACGGAAGTTCATTCAAGAAACCACTATACCATAACGATTTATTTGGAAATTAAATAAAAAAAGGAAGTTGAATAGAAAAGAAACTTGAATAAAAAAGGAAATTGAATAGAAAAAGAAATTGAATAAAAAAAGAAGTTGAATAAAAATGAAAGTTCATTCCAGAAACCACTATACCTTAACGATCTATTTGGAAATTAAATAAAAAATGAAGTTTAATAGAAAATGATATTGAATAAAAATTGAAGTTGAATAAAATTAAAAGTGGATGTTCATTCAAGAAACCACTATATAGCGATCCCGGGTTTACCCCTTGTTGTATAGTGATCCGGACATGTGTCCGTGGATGTTGGTAGTGGATTGTTGTCCTGTTTACGTCCTTTCATATATTGTATTTGAGTTATAGGATGTGTTGGGCAGGTTTGCTTCAGGTTGGTTGTGTTTGGGAGCCAAGGGTTGCTGCCCAGAATTTTTGTCTTTCGCCGGCGAGAGTTGGTCGCTCGGGCGAGAGTTGAGTTTTGTGTCGGGTGGGTCGAGCAGGCGGCTTCGGCGGCGAGCGATGTCCGGCTGACTGAACACCATGATTTCTGGCTCGAGCGAGCTGTTCTTCGCTCGAGCGATCTGGTTCGGTCTTCGCTCGAGCGAGCGGTTCGTCGCTCGAGCGTGCGTCTAGTGCGAACTGAAGGTCGAGCTCTGGCTCAGCGAGCTTTATTCGCCGAGCGAGCTTCTAGGATGTTGGCTCGAGCGAGACCTTCTTGGCTCGAGCTGCGGTTTTCCGTCGCTCGGCGACCAAGTCTTCGGAGCGAGCCTATTTATATCGACAATAAGTTTCAAATCGATTTTTATAAACTTTTGATCTAATCTTCAAGATCCGAGAGCTTCTCTCTCTAACTTTATATTCTCTCTAAGGATTGATCTACCTAGGATCATTTCCTACCCTTCTTGCTTTGTTAAAAAGGTAGAGGTCGTCGGGGGCTTCGATCTAATCTGAAAAAGTCGGTGTTTGGAGCATTTTGATCTTTGGGTCTTCATCTCTTTTTGGGCTTAAACTTTGAGGTAGGGATATCCTACTCCTCTTTATGGATTCTGTCTTTAAATTTTGACATTTTGATGTGTTGGGGATAGTTGTGTAATTTTGAGAAAGTTTGGGACTTTTATGCAATTTTATAAAAGTTTGGGGGCTTTTGTGCAATTTTATAAAAGTTTGGGGATTTGTTTTAAATAAACCTATATGCACGGTTGGTACATAGAAGTGAGATTAATGTGGAATCATTGATGAAAATGGAACCTTAGGGGTTGAATGTTAATTATGGGAAATGCTATAATTATATTGTTTAATTAATTGGGATAATTAATTGTGGAATTGGGATGTTGATTATATATCCATTGCATTTATTTTCTTTTAGAAATATCTGCTTTGGGCTATCGGTGGAGGATAGTCTTGATTGTTGTAGACAATGCATGATGATTAGGCAAATTAAAACCAATCATTGAAATGTGCCATTGAGTATGACAGTTGAAGAATACATTAACTTTATGTATTGATTTGTGATGTGTATAATTGTTGTTTATATGCATTGTGTTGTGTTGGAGAAGATAGGGGATGTACTCCACGGTTTAGGGGAAGATAGGGGATGTACCTCTAAACCGGATGTTGTTTGGGAGAAGATAGGGGATGGACTCCGTAGATAAAGCTCATATGCTTGTCTTGGAAATGTGATATAGCTAGTATGCATATCTGTGAAAGTAGTGAAGTTGTAAGTGGTTAATATGAGTTTTTGTCTCATATGAGTTGTGTGGCCAGGTTCTGAGCCATGAGTTATAAATTGAGAATTTAATGAAAATGGAGAGTGAATTGAACATAGACATGAAAGTCTTGGAATTGAAATGTGTTATGAAAGAATGTAAAAGTGTTGACCATCTATCAACTGTTAATCTTTTAGTCACTATTCAGAACTGGTTTAGTATATTTCTACTGGGCTGTGGCTCACCCTATATGGGAACATCATTTTCAGGTACAGGCAGCATGCCACCTCCAAGGACTTAGCTTGGGAGGCTAGTGGCGGATGGACTTTTTGACTTCTATTTACTTTTGATGTGTTACATGTAATCTCAAGCCAAGGGCTTTACGTGTATTGAGCTAGAGCTCTTTTGATTGCAACCAAGTGTTAACTTGGAAAGTTGTAAGCCTTTAAGGCATCCGCTTTTATTGTTTACATGTAATACTTTTGTACAGAACAGTTCAGTTAAATAGAAGAAGGTGGACTTTTATTATGTTGATGCATGTTCGATCGATGGGTTTATTGTCTTTATTTTGAGGGCGTTACAACTTGGTATCAGAGCGTACCGGGTTCGAATACTTTGGGTACGTGGGAAGTGATTAGGATCACAATGGGTTTGTCTCGCTTGATAGAGACTTAGTGTAGTGTCATATGCTATGTGTTTAATTGATAACATGTTTATGTGATTATTTGGGTATGGGATTTAATTTCTAGGATGTTGATTGGATCCTTGGGTTTCTGGGAGTCTTGTTGAAAAGGCACTTGATCAATGCCGTTTCTCACAGGAACTCTGGTAACGCCTCGGGACTATCATTATCAAGAAATGAAATTCGTAAGTGCTTATGTGTTTATGTGCTTACGTGGAGTGAATTATTGTGGTCCATGTTGTAGGACGCGAGTGTTTAGTTATGGCACGTTTATAAATGTGCTAACGCTACATGTTACCTTTATTAGGATGTCGACGAGGAAGAGGTGGAAGGCGTGGTAGGCCTAGGAGGCGGATATGCCTTTCTTGGATGAGATTCGGGCTCAGAAGGGTTGGTCGAGCCAATGTGGCCGAGCCAAGAGCTATGGGCGCTCTAGCCCGAGAGATAGCGAGGCGTTCGAGTCGGTGGGTATTCTCGAGCCGAAATTAGGCTCGGGTTGTTGTTGCGATGATACGGGACCTTCTTTTCTCAAGAGGGAGTTCTTAGGTCTAATCCGGATGAGTTTGTGGGTGATCCAAAAGAGCCGCTTAAAGGCGATGAATGGCTCGAGCATAACGAAGACGTTTGAGATGCTAGGCATCGAAGAAAATCTTGAAGGTGACCTTGGCATCTTTCGGTTGAAAGGGATGCGGTCGGTGGAAGTTCACCAAGGGTCGATTGGGGTACTTGGAAGGCTTTTGTTGACGCCAGAGAAGTTTTGTCTCCTTTTGCTCAGAGAAGTTGAGGGTCGATTCGCCACTCAAGCAGATGTTTTATCGGGCCGAGTTTGAGGCCTCATTCACTAGTTTGTCGAGGTTTGCACTGAATTGGTGGCGTCAGGAACGCCGTTGCATTGAGTTTGAGAAGAAGTTGAGGCGGCCTCAAGTTGAGAATTGTGGGGTCTATGTTTGGGATTATGGGCGTGGTTGATCTGCCTCATCTGAGATTATGATGCAGAAGAGGATGAAGGCGAAAAGGCTCCAAGAGGAGTCGGAGGAGACAGGCGATAGTAGGAGACAGAGGGTTATAACCCTCAGCGATCTCAGGTGGAGTTTCTCGATCGACTTTCCCAAAGAGTGCGAGCTCTCGGGAGGGGCGATCGAGGAGAGTTTACTTGTTACAAGTGTGGCCATGGGTCACAAGGCTTGTTCGCCACTTGAGGTCGAGGCATCTTCTTGACAAAGCCACAGGTCGAGTTTGGGCGGGGCGCCCTTGTCCTTTATCGATGTGGATGACTGGGCACTGAAGAGGTTCTCAGCGACCGGTCTTTTTCCATTTGATTGGTGTATCAGAACTTATGTTCAGTAAATTTCGTTACCATTTTGTTGTCGTTGTTGTCCTTTGATTCCTTGTTCTTTGGTTATAGGATGTTTTGGGCGGGTTGATTGCGAGTTGGTTGGGTTTAGAAACCAACTCTTGATGTTCGATTTTGGCAGTCGCTCGGCGAGCTTCTCTTCGCTTCGAGCGAGGTCCTTCTTTTGGTTAAATCGCTCGGCGAGCCTTTCTTAGCTCGGCGAGGTTGCGTCGATGCTAGACGATCGCGATGGTTGTTGGCTCGGCGAGCTTCCCTTCGCTCGAGCGAGTTTGTTTTTGGCTCGGCGAGCTTCTTTCCGCCCGGGCGAGGCTTTCTTGTGTCTGGTCGCTCGTGCGACCAGGTCTTCACTCGAGCGAGCCTGTCGTATTTCAGTAGGTAGCAGCGGGGAAAAATAGCATTTTTACTCCTTCTTTCTTTCTTGAAACCCTAGCGGAGACTCTCTCTCTCTAAACATACTCTCTCTCTAGATTTCATCTCTTTCTACTATAAATCCATCCTAGGTCCTTTGTTAAAAAGGTAGAGAGTGAGGGCTACATTTTAATCTGAAAAATAGTGGATTTGGAGCACTTTGATTCCGGGTCATCTTCTCCATTTGGGTTCTCCTTTGAGGTAGGGATTCTCCTTGTTCTCTTTTCAATACTCCTACTATAGATAGACATGTGGTTATTTTTGTATTGCATGAAAACTATATCATGTTGGAATTTTATATAAATTCATGAGGTTGAACTTTGGGTTGGTTGTTGGTTTTAGATCTTTGATTATTAGATGTGCTTTGGGCTAATTGGGTGGTTAATTAGCGAGTTGTTGTTGAAAGGAGAGGAAACCCTAATATTTATTGATTTAATAATTTAATGGAGGGGTTTGATCTTTGGGTAAATACTTGGGTATTTTGGGTTTTAAATGAAACCATTGTTGGCTATTGTAGATGATTGAGGCTTTTGTTCAATAATGAGAAAGAGGAAGAAAACCTATTTTGGTGATTTTGATTTAAGTTGTATAATTAAATAGGAATGGCTTTGAAAGGAATGTAGTTGATTAAAATGAGTTAGGGCTTATTGTCCTTGAAGTTAGTTTTGGGAAAACAAAAGGAAGTGGGATTGGTTTTGTGGAATAGGAATGGTACTTTGAAATAAGTATGAATATTGGACTGTTGTATCTTATACTACTATGTTAGTATTTGTGTTAAGTTGATAATCTCATGATAATTGAGTAAGTTTGTAGATGTATAATATACTTGCATCTAGAGGTCTTGTCCTTGGTCGTCGGTGGAGGATGATACGGTTGTGTTGAATTGTTGTGTATGCTTTACGTATGTGTTCATCTATTTTAAACACATTCTTTATCTTGGTAGTTTATGTATATGCATTATACATGTTGGATATGCCTTGTGTGCATGGTGGTTGTTGGCGTTATATGCGCTTATAATCAAAGGTACCGTTACCTTCGGCTAGCGCTGGAGAAGCGTATGCGCTTATAATCTAAGGTGCCACACCCTTCGGCTAGCGCTTTGGTAAAATGGTATGTTGTTGTGAGAAGTACATTTTGGCTTACTATGCACATAGCTAGTAGAAGTTGATAGTAGTTATTGCGTATATCTTTGGCTTACTAAACACATAGTTAGTAGAGCAAAGTGGAATTGTTGTGGTTTAGTTGTGATCAAGATATCATGGATTTGATTGGTTCTGATTCGGAGGACGAGTTACTCCATTGATTGATGGTATACATGTTGGTGGGTTGTAATTTATGTTTTTACAAAGTTATGCATGTATGGTTATGATAATATTGGGAATGAATCAAAATGTCATTTTGTCTTTTGGAAAATGTGAAGGAGATCGAATGTTTTAAAAATAAACATGTTTAAAAAGGATACGCGTCCGTATGTATGTGAAATGGATGAGAGTATCGTGCTTAGTCATGATATTCCTAAGTAGTGGCTGATATTATGAAAGGATGGGAATGGGGATTAATGAGAGGAATATGGAAAGATGAATAAACATGGCGTTGAATGAAAGCGGTTGTTTTCAAAAGGAAAGTTCATACATATATATTTTTGTATAAACTGTCACATTATTATTCTAGTATGAGAAAGAGTGTTCATGATCATAGCTATCTGTACTGTTGTTATTGTTGAGGATCATGTTGAGATCCCTACTGGACTATATGTTCATCCCACGTTGTTGAATCTTTTTCAGGTGTTTAGCAGGATGTGCTACAAGATTTGGATCTACTTATTTGTTGGCCACGGGGCCTCTTTGTTGTTGGCGGGGAGCCATATGTATAAAGGGTTACACCCTTCATTTGTTTATTTAAAGGTTGTAAGCCTAAGGGCAATTTATTAGTATGTTCATGTAATGTTGACTTTGCATACGAATGAGAGTATTGCTAATCACTTCTACGGATTAAATGTATGAGTTTACTTCCGCATGTTATCTCTGAAATTGAATTAAGTTAATGAATTTGGTAATGACTTCGAGTAATAAAAAGTGGGGCGTGACAGGTTCTGCCCACAGTTGAGTGCCACTTCCGGAGCGTCTGGTTCTAGGCAGACGCAGGGATTTCAGCCAGCTCAGTCCGTGCAGGCCTCGAGGGCCAATCTGGGAGCTTCGTCATCGGTCCAAGATCCAAGATATGCTCCTGTGGGTGGCAGTGGACGAGGTCTCTGAGGCGTGTATCTTTGTTGCAGATTTGGTACCAACTCCATCAGTAGTGAGAGGTACTTTTTTGTTTTGCAACTCGGTTGCTAGAGTGTTGATTGACACGGGTGCATCTCATTCTTTTGTATCTGCTGCATTTGCATCTGTGTTGGAACTGGAGTTAGCACTTTTAGCATCTCCTATTTGCGTTGTGTCACCTATTGGGGGTGAGTTAATTTTGAGGCACGGATGTAGAGGTTGTGATATAGAGGTCGACGATCATCGACTCCCCTTTCCATTTGTAGTTATGCCCATGAAGGGCTTTGATGTTATTTTGGGTATGGACTGGTTATCGTCATACCGGGCTGTTATTGATTGCTACCGCCAGAGGGTTACTTGCTGTACAGTGAGCGGGGAGTTTTTCCATTTCTTAGGAGACCGAGTTGGTAATGTTGTGCCCGCGAAGTGCGGTCATGGGCGGAATGAGCTTAGTAGTCTACTTGCTAGTTTTGAGAATGGTGAGTGTGTTGAGACCAGTTGAGTTGCCAAGGGTAGTTTGTGAATACTCGGACGTCTTTCCCGAGGATCTTATTGATTTGCCACCCCACCGAGAGATAGAGTTCTCTATTGATTTAGTGCGACGCGCCGATTTCTATGGCACCTTATCGTTTTGCCCAGAGAGTTGATTGAGTTGAAAGTTCGGCTCAAGAATTGCTAGATAAGGGCCGTTAAGCCTAGTGTATCGTAGTGGGGAGCACCGGCCCTCTTTGCTAAAAAGAAAGATGGTGCCTTGAGGTTGTGTATCGACTAGGAAGTTGAATCAGACTACGGTTAGAATAAATACCCTATGCCCGTATAGATGATTTGTTTGACGGTTGAAGGGTTCCGTTGTTTCTCTAAGATAGATTTGAGATCGGGTTACCACGGTTGAGGGTCGAGAGGAGGACATTCGAAGACGGCATTCCGTGCAGCGGTATGGCCATTATGAGTTTCTGGTGATGCCATTTGGGCTCACCAATGCCGGCGATCTTTATGGACTTGATGAACCGGATCTTCGGGAATTCTTGGATCGTTTGTGGTCGTTTTGTGGGCGACATTCTTATCTATTCACCCTCGGAGAAAGAGCACGAGGAACACTTGAGAGTAGTGCTTGAATTGCTTAGAGCCCATAGTTTGTATGCCAAGTTTGGGAAGTGCGAGTTTTGGCTAAAGAAGTCAAGTTCTTAGGCCATGTGGTTTCGGGGAGGGTGTCGATTGATACATCAACCGAGGCGGTGCAAGATTGGCCTGACCTAAGAGTGTGTTTGAGATCCACATTTTACGGGATTAGGGGTACTATCGTCGGTTTGTGAAAGATTTCTCGAGTTAACCGCCGTTGACTAGGTTGACTTCGTGAGTCAAATTTGTATGGAGTGAGACTTGTGAAAAGTCGTTTGAGTTGAAAGTTAGATTGACCACCGCTCGGTCTTGATTATTAGGAGAGAGGGTTGGGTTATGCGGTCTATTGTGATGCCTCACGAGAGGGTTTGGGTTGTGTGTTGATGCAGGAGGAAAGTGGTAGCTTATGGCTCACGTCGATTAAAAATACGAGAAGAATTACCCTACACACGACCTAGAGTTAGCGGTGTGATCTTTGCCTTGAAAATCTGGAGGCACTACCTTTATGGTGAGAGATTCGAGGTGTTCTCGGATCATAAGAGTCTGAAGTATCTGTTTTCCTGAAAGACTTGAACTTGAGGCGGAGGAGGTGGATGGAGTTCATTGAGGATTATGACTTGAGTTGCATTATCACCCGAGGAAGGCCAATGTTGTGGCGATGCTCTTAGTAGAAATCCATTAGTGATGTAGCTTGTGTAGCCATCCGAGGATGTTGGGGCACTTGGCGAGTTTGATTTATACAGGCGAATCCGTTGAGGCTGCGGCCTTGTTTTACGTTGTTCTTGCGACCTACACTTGTGGCTCGAGTGTTAGAGGCCTGAGAGGTGGCCTTGAGGTAGAATCCCTCGAGAGAAGATCTCGATGGGAAAGTTGAGAAAGGTTTGGCGGTGTATCGACTTGAGTGTGAGATACCGAGACCGCTTGTTTGTACCGAGTCTTGCCGAGAGGAGGTACTCAGAGTTTCACCATTCGCCTTGCGGTGCATCCGGAGGTACTAAGATGTATCGAGATTTGAGTCGCCAGGTTTTGGTGGCGGGGCATGAAGAGATGTGGCGATCTTAGTGTCTAAGTGCCTTACTTGTCGACAAGTGAAGGCCGAGCATCGAAGGCCGGGTTTGTTGCAACCCTTGCCTATTCTTGAGTGGAAGTGGGAGCATGTCACTATGGACTTCGTTGTAGGTCTTCCGAGGACTCGGAGGGTAGTGATGCTATTTGGGTGGTTGTAGACCGGTTGGCGAAGTCGGCGCACTTCATTCTATCTTGGCGTGAGATTCGTGGACCATCTTGCCGACTTGTATATCCGGGACATAGTGAGATTGCACGGGGTCGAGGTGGCGATTGTCTCGATAGAGATCCTCGTTTCTTGCTAGGTTGTGGCGAGTTTGCGAGTGCTTTGGGCACTAAGTTGACCTTTAATACGGCTTATCACCCTCGGTGACAGGCGATCCGGCGTACTATTGAGATCCTTGAGGATATGCTTTGGGGTTGTGTCCTTGATTTCAGTGGGACGTGGGAAAGGCACTTGCCATTGGTGGAGTTTGCCTATAACAACAGTTATCAGTCTAGCATCGGTATGGCACCGTTTGAGGCCTTGTATGGCCGACCTTGTAGGTCTCGGTTTGTTGGGCGAGGTGGGTGACACACCTTTGTTGGGTCGGAGTTGGTTAGGGAGGCAGCGGAAAAAGTTGAGCTTATCCGTAGGAGGCTTATTCTGACCAGTCGTCGAAATCTTATCTTGACCGTAGGAGGAGACCGTTGGTGTTTGAGATAGGTGATCATGTCTTCTGAAGATATCACCTAGGCGGGATTGATGAGGTTTGGGAAGAGGAAAGTTATCCTCGGTTTATTGGTCCTTTTGAGATCCTTGAGAGGATTGGCGAGGTTGCTTACCGTTTAGCTTTGCCGCCACAGTTGTCCGGAGTTCATGGCGTGTTTCATGTGAGTATGCTTGAGTATGAGCCGGATCCATCACACGTGTTGGATTGGACCGATTTGGAGGTAGATGAGGATGCCTCGTATGAGGAGAGACCGGTTCGGGTCTTGGATAGGCGGGATCAAGTCCTGCGTGGTAAGACCATTCCTTTGGTTAAGGTTTTGTGGAAGCATCACGGAGTGGAGGAAGCCACTTGGGAACGTGAGTTGGAAGTCCGTGAGAAATATCCGGACTCGTTTGTTGATTTGTAGTCATGTAATGAGAACTTGTAATTTTGTTGAACTTTGAGAACATTGTATGTGTCTTAAGTTGTAAAACATGGTATATGTTTTGATTTAAGGAAGTAGTGTAAAACTTGCCTTAATGTGAGAATTGATTATAATGTTGCATGTGTTGGCTATATTATAGAATTGGAGATGTATCATGAAATTTTGTTATGATATGATTTGTGAAACCATGTATATTGAGAATGGTTGGAAAGTGGAACAAGAAATGCATGTTATAGATGCACTTTAAAAATATATTGCGAAATGCCTCTTGATAAGAGATGGATGACCGGTAATGGGTCGAACTGTTAAAGACTGTGATATGACATTGTTTAAAATGGAGAAAAAGGCTTGCTTTTCAAAAACTTTTTTCAATTTCGGGGACGAAATCCTATAAGGAGGTTATAGCGATCCGGGTTTACCTTGGTGTATAGTGATCGGGACATGTGCCCGTGGATGTTGGTAGTGGTTTGTTGTCCTGTTTACGTCCTTTCATATATTGTATTTGAGTTATAGGATGTGTTGGGCAGGTTTGCTTCAGGTTGGTTGTGTTTGGGAGCCAAGGGTTCTTTGCCGAAATTTTGTCTTCGCTCGGCGAGTTGGTCGCCGAGCGAGAGTTGAGTTTAATGTCAGTGGGTCGAGCAGGCGGCTTCGCTGAGCGGCGGCTGCGTCTGGTGGACTGAACACCATGATTTCAGCTCGGCGGTATTCTTCGCCGAGCGATCTGGTTCGATCTTCGCCGGCGGCGGTTAAATCGCTTCAGCGTCGTCTAGTTCAGAACTGAAGAGTCGAGCTCTGGCTCGGCGAGCTTTATTCGCTCGGCGAGCTTCTAGGATGTTGGCTCGGCGAGACCTTCTTGGCTCGAGCTACGGTTTTCAATGCAGTCGCTCGGCGACCAAGTCTTATTGGAAGCGAGCCTATTTATATCAGTTCGACAGCAACGAGTTTCAAATCAGATTTTTTATAAACTTTTGATCTAATCTTCAAGATCTGAGAGCTTCTCTCTCTAACTTTATATTCTCTCTAAGGATTGATCTACCTAGGATCATTTCCTACCCTTCTTGCTTTGTTAAAAAGGTAGAGGTCGTCGGGGGCTTCGATCTAATCTGAAAAAGTCGGTGTTTGGAGCATTTTGATCTTTGGGTCTTCATCTCCTTTTGGGCTTAAACTTTGAGGTAGGGATATCCTACTCCTCTTTATGGATTCTGTCTTTAAATTTTGACATTTTGATGTGTTGGGGATAGTTGTGTAATTTTGAGAAAGTTTGGGACTTTTATGCAATTTTATAAAAGTTTGGGGATTTGTTTTAAATAAACCTATATGCACGGTTGGTACATAGAAGTGAGATTAATGTGGAATCATTGATGAAAATGGAACCTTAGGGGTTGAATGTTAATTATGGGAAATGCTATAATTATATTGTTTAATTAATTGGGATAATTAATTGTGGAATTGGGATGTTGATTATATATCCATTGCGCATTTATTTTCTGTTTAGAAATATCTGCTTTGGGCTATCGGTGGAGGATAGTCTTGATTGTTGTAGACAATGCATGATGATTAGGCAAATTAAAACCAATCATTGAAATGTGCCATTGAGTATGACAGTTGAAGAATACATTAACTTTATGTATTGATTTGTGATGTGTATAATTGTTGTTTATATGCATTGTGTTGTGTTGGAGAAGATAGGGGATGTACTCCACGGTTTAGGGGAAGATAGGGGATGTACCTCTAAACCGGATGTTGTTTGGGAGAAGATAGGGGATGGACTCCGTAGATAAAGCTCATATGCTTGTCTTGGAAATGTGATATAGCTAGTATGCATATCTGTGAAAGTAGTGAAGTTGTAAGTGGTTAATATGAGTTTTTGTCTCATATGAGTTGTGTGGCCAGGTTCTGAGCCATGAGTTATAAATTGAGAATTTAATGAAAATGGAGAGTGAATTGAACATAGACATGAAAGTCTTGGAATTGAAATGTGTTATGAAAGAATGTAAAAGTGTTGACCATCTATCAACTGTTAATCTTTTAGTCATTATTCATAACTGGTTTAGTATATTTCTACTGGGCTGTGGCTCACCCTATATGGGAACATCATTTTCAGGTACCTGCAGCATGCCACCTCCAAGGACTTAGCTTGGGAGGCTAGTGGCGGATGGACTTTTTGACTTCTATTTACTTTTGATGTGTTACATGTAATCTCAAGCCAAGGGCTTTACGTGTATTGAGCTAGAGCTCTTTTGATTGCAACCAAGTGTTAACTTGGAAAGTTGTAAGCCTTTAAGGCATCCGCTTTTATTGTTTACATGTAATACTTTTGTACAGAACAGTTCAGTTAAATAGAAGAAGGTGGACTTTTATTATGTTGATGCATGTTCGATCGATGGGTTTATTGTCTTTATTTTGAGGGCGTTACACAATATACCTTAACGATCTATTTGGAAATTAAATAAAAAAGGAAGTTTAATAGAAAATGATATTGAATAAAAATTGAAGTTAAATAAAATTACAAATGGAACTTGCATAAAAATAAAACTGGAAGTTCATTTAAGAAACCACTATACCTTAACGATCTATTTGGAAATTAAATAAAACAGGAAGTTGAATAGAAATTGAAGTTGAATAAAAATAAAATTGGAAGTTCATTCAAGAAATAAAATTGGAAGTTCATTCAAGAAACCATTATATCTTAACGATCTATTTAACGTCCTTTTTTGTTCAACTTCCTTTTTTATTCAACTTCCATTTTTATTCAATTTCCTTTTCTATTCAACTTCCATTGTTATTCAATTTCCATTTCTATTCAACTTCATTTTTTATTTAATACCCAAATAGATCGTTAAGGTATAGTGGTTTCTTGAATGAACTTCCAATTTTATTCAATTTCCTTTTCTATTTAATTTCCACATAGATCAGTGGTTTCTTGAATGAACTTACATTGTTAATTTTAGGCAACTTCCATTTGTATTTAATTTCCTTTTGTATTCAACTTACTTTTTTTTTTTAAATTTCCAAATAGATCGTTGCATCAAAATTGAAAATGCAAGTTCATTCAAGAAACCACTATACCTTAACGATCTATTTGGAAATTAAATAGAAAATCAAAGTGAATAAAAATAGAACTTGAATAAACCACTATAACTTAACGATCTCTTTGGAAATTAAATAAAAAAAGGCAGTTGAATAGAACAGGAAATTGAATAAAAATGGAAGTTGAATAAAAATAAAAATGGAAGTTCATTCAAGAAACCACTATACCTTAACGATCTATTTGGAAATAAATAAAAAAGAACGTTGAATAGAAAAAGAAATTGAGTAAAAATGGAAGTTGAATAAAAATAAAAATGGAAGTTGAATAGAAAAGGAAATTGAATAAAAATGGAAGTTCATTCGAGAAACCACCATACCATAATGATCTATTTGGAAGTTAAGTAAAAAATGAAGTCGAATAGAAAAGGAAATTGAATAAAAATGAAAGTTGCATAAAATTAAAAATCGAAGTTCATTGAAGAAACCACTATACCTTAACAATCTATTTGGAAATCAAATAAAAAATGAAGTTGCATAGAAATGGAAATTGAATAAAAATGGAAGTTGATTAGAAAAGGAAATTGAATAAAAATGGAAGTTGAATAAAAATAAAAATGGAAGTTGCATATAATTAAAATGGAAGTTGAATTGAAAAGAAAATTGAATAAAAATGGAAATTGCATAAAATTAAAAATGGAAGTTCATTCAAGAAACCCACCATACCTTAACGATTTATTTGAAGGAAATTGAATAAAAATTAAAAATGGAAGTTCATTCAAGAAACCGCTATACCTTAACGATCTATTTGGAAATTAAAAAAGGAGTTTCAATAGAAAAGAAAATTGAATAGAAATTGAAGTTGCATAAAATAAAAATGAATAAAAATGGAAGTTGAATACAAATAAAAATAGAAGTTGCATAAAATTAAAAATGGAAGTTCATTCGAGAAACCACTATACCTTAACGATCTATTTGAAAATTAAATAAAAAAGGAAGTTGAATAGAAAATGAAGTTGAATAAAAATGAAAGTTAAATAAAAAATGATGTTGAATAAAAATGGAAGTTGAATAGAAATAAAAATGGAAGTTGCATAAAAATATAAATGGAAGTTAATTCAATAAACCACTATATCTTAAAGATCTATTTGGAAATTAAATAAAAAAAGAAGTTGAATAGAAAATGAAATTGAATAAAAATGGAATTTGAATAAATGAAAGTTGAATAGAAATTGAAATTAAATAAAAATAAAAATGAAAGTTGAATAAAAATGGAAATTGAATAGAAAAGGAAGTTAAATAGAAAAAGAACTTCAATAGAAAAGGAATAAAAATAAAAATGGAAGTTGAATAAAAATACAAATGGAAGATGCATAAAATTCACAATTGAAGTTCATTCAAAAAACCACTATACCTTAACGATTTATTTGGAAATTAAATAAAAAAGAAAGTTGGATAAAAAAGGAAGTTGAATAAAAATAAAAATTGAATAAAATTAAAAATTGAATAAAAATGGAAAGGGAAGTTGAATAAAAATAAAAAAGGAAGTTGAATAGAAAATAAAATTGAATAAAAATGCAAGTTGCCTAAAATTAACAATGGAAGTTTATTAAAAAAACCACTATATTTTAACGATCTATTTGGAAATTAAATAAAAAAGGAAGTTGAATAGGAAAGAAAATTGAATAAAAAGGGACGTTGAAAAGAAAAGGAAGTTGAATAAAAATGGAAGATGAATAAAAATAAAAATGGAAGTTCATTCAAGAAAGCACTATATCTTAACGATCTATTTGGAAATTAAATAAAAAAGGAAGTTGAATAAAAATGGAAGTTGCATGAACTTAAAAATGTAAGTTCATTCAATAAACCACTATACCTTAGCGATCTATTTGGAAATTAAATAAAAAAACAAAATTGAATAAAATTGAAGATGAATAAAAATAAAAATGGATGTTGCATAAAATTAATAATGGAAGTTCATTCAAGAAACCACAATACCTTAACAATCTATTTGGAAATTAAAGAAAAAAGAAAGTTGAATAGAAATGGAAATTGAATAAAAATGGAAGTTAAATAAAATTAAAAATTGAATAAAAAAGCAAATTGAATAAAAAGGGAAATTGAATAAAAATAAAAATGGAAGTTGCATAAAATTAAAAATGGAAGTTCATTGAAGAAACCACTATACCTTAACGATTTATCAGAAAATTAAATAAAAAAGGAAGTTGAATAGAAAAGCAAATTGAATAAAAATGAAACTTGAATAAAAATAAAAGTAGAAGTTGCATAAAATTACAAATGGAAGTTCATTCAAGAAACCCTTATACCTTAACGATCTATTTGAAAATTAAATAAAAAAGGAAGTTGAATAGAAAAGGAAATTGAATAAAAATGGAAGTTGCCTAAAATTAACAATGGAAGTTCATTAAAGAAACTACTATACCTTAACGATTTATTTGGAAATTAAAGAAAAAAGGAAGTTGAATAGAAATGGAAATCGAATAAAAATGAAAGATGAATAAAAATAAAAATGGAAATTGAATAAAATTAGAAATGGAAGTCGAATAAAATTAGAAATGGAAGTTAATTCAAAAAACCACTATAACTTGACGATCTATTTGGCAATTAAATAAAAATGGAAGTTGAATAAAAATAAAAATGGAAGTTGCATAAAATTAAAAATGGAAGTTGAATATAATTAAAAATTGAAGTTCTTTCAAGATACCACTATACCTTAAAGATCTATTTGGAAATAAAATAAAAATGGAAGTCAAATAAAAATAAAAATGAAAGTTGCACAAAATTGACAATGGAAGTTCATTCAAGAAACCACTATACCTTAACGATCTATTTGGAAATTAAATAAAAAAGGAAGTTGAATAGAAAGGGAAATTGAATAAAAATGAAAGTTGCATAAAAATAAAAATGAAAGTTCATTCAAGAAACCACTATATCTTAACGATCTATTTGGAAATTCAATAAAAAAAAAAAAAAAAGAAGTTCAATAGAAAAGGAAATTGAATAAAAATGAAAGTTGCATAAAAATAAAAATGAAAGTTCATTCAAGAAACCACTATATCTTAACGATCTATTTGTGTAACGCCCTCAAAAGAATACATAAAACCCATCATTTTAGACATGCAATGGTATAAGAGAAATCAACACCTTTCTATTCATCAGAGTAGTTCTTACAACAGTATTACATGTTAACAACAAAAGCAAATGCCCTAAGGGCTTACAGCTTTCCAAGTCAACACTTGGTTACAAAAAGATGAGCACTAACTCTATACAAAATAAGCCCTTGGCTTGATATACATGTAATACAAACAAAAGAATCAGAAAGAGTCTTCAACTCCCATAACCATCCAAGCTATGTCCTTGGAGGTGGCATGCTACCTGTACCTGAAAATGATGTTCCATATAGGGTGAGCCAACGCCCAGTAGAGATATACTAAACACAATATGAGCAGTAACTAAGACGTTAGCAATTGGTAAATGTTTGACTCACATAAATCAATTCACACACCATTTTCATTACATGACCAATGTGTCCATGTTTCATTTCATTTTCCATTTCTTATCAAATTCACAATTTACAACTACGGCTCAGAACCTGGCCAACAATTTCAATGAGGTGATAACTCATGTTAAACATTTCCCATTTCACAATAGATAAGCATACTAGCTATATCAACACTTCGATAGATAAGCATATGAGCTATATCAACAATTCAACAGATAAGCATATGAGCTCTATCAACACTTTTATGGATAAGCATATGAGCTATATCAACACATCATTAGATAAGCATAAGAGCTGTATCAACGGAGTCCATCCCCTATCTCCTCCCAAACACTGTCCGGTTTAGAGGTCCATCCCCTATCTTCCCCTAAACCGTGGAGTACATCCCCTATCTCCTCCCACACAACACAACGTATATACACATAGGTCATATACATAATCAATCAGTACATAAAGTTAATGTATTCTGTCAACCGTCATACTCTATGACACATCCAATTGATTAGTTTTAGTTTGCCTAATCATCATGCATTGTCTACAACAATCAAAACTACCCTCCACCAGTAGCCCAAAGCAATTATTTCTAAACAGATAATAAAAGCACCAACAGATAAAATATCCGCATTTTCAAAAGTAAACGATTTATTAATCCGACTCCACTATTCCATCTCATAATGAACCACTATCATTATATTCAACTCAATTTCACAAATCCATAACTTTCCCAAATTAATTATACCAATTAATTTATATACAAATTAGGGCTTTCTTCCCCATCTCTCAATATTACCCCAATGCTTCAAATATCAACTATCAACAACATCATTTTGAAACCCAAAATACATATTTAAGAATCAAAATAACAAAACCCTCTTTTATATCTTTTGAAACCTTAAGTCCCAAAACCAACCATTTAGACAACAAGCTCAAAATCTAGGTCAAAACCCATAAGAGTGAGTAGGAATCCCTACCTCAAATTCGGAGCCCAAGGGAAGAAGATGAAGAAATTGAAGATGCTCCAAAACCCAAAATTTTCGGATCAAAAGATAGCCCTCGACGATCAACACAACTTTTACAAAGGCCCAAGGTGAGGAAATCACTCATACTAGATCAATACTTAGAAAGAAGTTGAGTTTTAGTGAGAGAAGCTCTCAAATGGCTTTTCGGAAAAGTAAGAGAGAAAAAGGATGTTGAAAAGTGATTCAAAAATGGAATCCCGAAGTTGTTATAAAAATCGCCCCGCTCGAGCGTGAAAACCCCCACTAGAGCGTCACTCACAGACTCACGCTCGAGCGTCTAAAACTCTGCTCGAGCGCCGGATGCACACTCCTAGAACTTTTGTAGAACTAGGTCCCCCGCTCGAGCGTCAAACTCCCCGCTCGAGCGTCACACACAAAATCCCGCTCGAGCGTCAAAACGCCCGCTCGAGCGTCCAACACTGCAGAGGAAATACTGGGAGATGGATTTTCCCGCTCAAGCGCCAAAACCCCTGCTCGAGCGGAGAAGCACAACAAAGGTCCGCTTGAGCGTCAAAAGCTCCGCTCGAGCGTGAAGGCTAATTTCTGGGCAACTACTTTTGGTTTCTAAGCTTAACCAACCTGTTTCAAACCTGGCCAACACAACCCAAGGCTCAAATACAAAGAGTAAGGGATGTAAACAAGATATACACAGCAACCAACTCCATGGAACCTAAGTCCGGATACAACAATTAAAGAAAGGGAAACCGGGATCGCTATAATTTGGAAATTAAATGAAAAAAGAAGTTCAATAGAAAAGGAAATTGAATAAAAATGGAAGTTGAATAAAAATAAAAATGGAAGTTGAATAAAAATAAAAATTGAAGTTGAATAAAAATGGAAGTTGCATATAATTGAAAATTGAAATTGAATAAAAATAAAAATGGAAGTTGAATAAAAGTAAAAATGGAAGTTGCATAACATTAAAAATGGAAGTTGAATAGAAAAGAAAATTAGATAAAAATTGAAGTTGAATAAAAATAAAAATGGATGTTGAATAAAAATAAAAATAGAAGTTCATTCAAGAAACCACTATACCTTATTCAACTTCCATTTTTATTCAATTTCTTTTTTATTTAATTTCCATTTTTATTTCCATTCAACTTCCATTTTTATTCAATTTTTTTTTCTATTCAACTTCCTTTTTTCATTTACTTTCCAAATAGATCGCTAAGGTATAGTGGTTTCTTGAATGAACTTACATTTTTAAGTTCATGCAACTTCCATTTCTATTCAACTTCCTTTTTTATTTAATTTCCAAATAGATCGTTAAGGTATAGTGGTTTTTTGAATGAACTTCCTTTTTTATTTAATTTCCAAATAGATCGTTAAGGTGTAGTGGTTTCTTCAATGAACGATCTATTTGAAAATTAAATAAAAAAGAAAGTTGAATAGAAATGGAAATTTAATAAAAATGGAAGTTGAGTAAAAATAAAAATAGAAGTTTATTCAAGAAACCACTATACCTTAAAGATCTATTTGGAAATTAAATAAAAATGGAAGTTGAATAGAAAAGGAAGTTGAATAAAAATGGATGTTGAATAAAAATGGAAATTTCCTTCTCTATTCAACTTTCATTTTTATTCAATTTTCTTTTCAATTCAACTTCCTTTTTTATTTAACTTCCAAATATATCGTTAAGTTATAATGGTTTATTGAATGAACTTAAATAAAAATGGAAGTTGCAAATTGAATAAAAATGAAAGTTGAATAGAAAAAGAAATCGAATAAAAATAAATCGTTAAGGTATAGTGGTTTCTTAGAAGTTCACTCAAATTAACAATGGAAGTTAATTCAAGAAACCACTATACCTTAAAGATGTATTTGGAAAGTAAATAAAAATTGAATAAAAATAAAAATGGAAGTTGCATAAATATAACAAAAGAAAGTTGAATAGAAAAAGAAATTGAATAAAAATGGAAGTTGAATAAAAATAAAAATGGAAGTTGCATAAATATAAAAAAATGGAAGTTGAATAAAAATGGAAGTGGAATAGAAAAGGAAATTAAATAAAAAAAGGAAGTCGAATAAAATTAAAAATGGAGGTTCATTCAAGAAACCACTATACCTTAACGATCTATTTGGAAATTAAATAAAAAAAGGAAGTTGAATAAAAGTAAAAATGGAGGTTCATTCAAGAAACTACTATACCTTAATGATCTATTTGGAAATTAAATAAAAAAGAAAGTTGAATAGAAATGGAAGTTCAATAAAAATGGAAGTTGCATAAAAATATAAATGGAAGTTGCCTAAAATTAACAATGGAAGTTGAATAGAAATGGAAGTTGAATAAAAATAAACATAGAAGTTCATTTGAGAAACCACTCTACCTTAACGATCTAATCGAAAAGGATATTGTTTTCTATTCAACTTCCATTTTTATTCAATTTTGTTTTCTATTCAACTTCCTTTTTTATTTAATTTCCCAATTGATCGTTAAGGTATAGTGGTTTCATGAATGAACTTCCATTTTTAATTTTATTCAACTTCCATTTTTATTTTTATGCAACTTCCATTTTTATTTACTTTTTATTTCTATTCAATTTCCTTTTCAATTCAACTTCCTTTTTTTCTTTAATTTCCAAATAGATTGTTAAGGTATAGTGGTTTTTTGAATGAACTTTCATTTTTAATTTTATGCAACTTCCATTTTTATTTTTATTGAACTGCGATTTTTAATTTTTAATTTCCTTTTCTGTTCAACTTCCTTTTTTCTTTAATTTCCAATAGATCGTTAAGGTATAGTGGTTTCTTAAATGAACTTCCATTTTTGTTTTTTAATTTCCAAATAGATCATTAAGGTATAGTGGTTTCTTGAATGAATTTCCATTTTAAATTTCCAAATAGATTGTTAAGGTATAGTGGTTTCTTGAATGAACTTCCATTTTTAATTTTAATGAACTTCCACTTTTAATTTTATTCAACTTCCATTTTTATTCAATTTCCCTTTCTATTCAACTTCTTTTTTTTATTTAATTTCTAAATAGATCGTTAAGGTATAATGGTTTCTTAAATAAACTTCCGTTTTTAATTTTATGCAACTTCCCTTTTTATTCAATTTGTTTTTTCTATTCAACTTCCTTTTTTTATTTAATTTCCAAATAGAATGTTAAGGTATAGTGGTTTCTTCAATGAACTTCCATTTTTAATTTTATGCAATTTTCATTTTTGTTTTTATTCAAGAAACCACTATACCTTAACGATTTATTTGGAAATTAAATATAAAAAAAAGTTGAATAGAAAAGGAAATTGAAGAAAAATGGAAGTTGCATAAAATTTAAAATGGAAGTTCATTCAAGAAACGAATATACCAAAATGATCTATGTAGAAATTAAATAAAAATGGAAATTGAATAAAAATAAAAATGGAAGTTGAATAGAAATGGAATGGAAAAGGAAGTTGAATAGAAAAAGAAGTTGAATAGAAAATGAAATTGATCGTTAAGGTATAGTGGTTTCTTGAATCAACTTCCATTTCCAAATTCAATAAAAATGAAGCTGAATAAAAATAAAAATGGAAGTTGAATAAAATTAAAAGTGGAAGTTCATTTAAAAAACCACTATATCTTAACGATCTTTTTGGAAATTTAATAAAAAATGGAAGTTCAATAGAAAAAGAAAGATCTATTTGAAAATTAAATAAAAAAGAAAGTTGAATAGAAATGGAAATTGAATAAAAATGGAAGTTGAATTTAAAGAAAAAAGGAAGTTGAATAGAAATGAAATTGAATAAAAATAGAAGTTGAATAAAAATAAAAATGAAAGTTGCATAAAATTAAAAATGGAAGTTCATTCAAAAAAGCACTATACCTTAACAATCTATTTGGAAATTAAAGAAAAAAAGAAGTTGAATTGAAAAGGAAATTGAATAGAAATGGAAATTGCATAAAAATCGGAAGATGAATAAAAATAAAAATGGAAGTTCATTCAAGAAACTACTATACCTTAACGATCTATTTGGAAATTAAATAAAAAGGCAAGTTGCATAAAATTAAAAATGGATGTTTCATAACATTAAAAATGGAAGTTGAATAAAATAAAAATGGAAGTTGCATAAAAATAAAAATGGAAATTGCCTAAAATTAACAATGGAAGTTGAATAGAAATGGAAGTTGAATAAAAATAAAAATAGAAGTTCATTCGAGAAACCACTCTACCTTAACGATCTAATAGAAAAGGATATTGTTTTCTATTCAACTTCCATTTTTATTCGATTTTGTTTTCTATTCAACTTCCTTTTTTATTTAATTTCCCAATTGGTCGTTAAGGTATAGTGGCTTCTTGAATGAACTTCTATTTTTAATTTTATTCAACTTCCATTTTTATTTTTATGCAGCTTTCATTTTTGTAACACCCTCAAAATAAACCAATTTAACATACATTCTTAACATGCTGTGACAAGAGCGAATAAGGCATAATTACATTTCATCAGAGTATTCATTACAAAACGTATTACATGTTGACATCAAAAGTAAATGCCCTACGGGCTTACAACTTTCCAAGTCAACACTTGGTTACAAAAAAGAGTACTAACTCTACACAAAATAAGCCCTTGGTTTGATATACATGTAATACAACAAAAATAACCAAAGAGTCTTTAACTCCTACGACAATCCGTGCTAAGATCTCGGAGGCGGCATAGTACCTGAACCTGAAAATAATGTCCCATATAGGGTGAGCCAACGCCCAGTAGAGATATGCTAAACATAATATGAACAAAAACTAAAACATGTGCATTTGATAAATGTTTAATTCGCATAACTCAATTCACAACTATGGCTCAGAACCTGGCCAAACAATTTAAACGAGATTACGTCTCCTATCAACAATATTTCCATTTCACTTGAAATAGTAACTCAAAATAAACACTTCCATGATTCACATTGGATACACATTTCAGTGCTGTATCAATATCAAACTCAAACACCTCCATACTTCACAAGTGACACACATTTCAGTGCTGTATCAATGTCAAATTCAAACACTTCCATACTTCACAAGTGATACACATTTTGGTGCTGTATCAATGGAGTCCACCCCCTATCTCCTCCCAAACAAAATCTGATTTAGGAGTCCATCTCATATCTTCCCCTAAACCGTGGAGTACATCCCCTATCTCCTCCCACACAACACAATGTATATAAACACACATTATATACATAATCAATCAATACATAAAGTTAATGTATTACTCAAACCGTCATATTCGATGACACATCCAATTGATTAGTTTTAGTTTGCCTAATCATCATGCATTGTCTACAACAATCAAGACTATCCTCCACCGATAGCCCAAAGCAGTTATTTCTAAACAGATAATAAATGCATCAACAGATAATCTTATTAACAATTACCAAAGGTGAGTGATTAATCAATCCAACTCCACCATTCTATTTCTCAATGAGCCAATTTCATTATTTCCAACTCAATTTCATAATTTCACAATAGTTGTCATTAATTACACTAATGGCACAAATATACCCAAACATGGCATTTTCCTCCTTTTTCTCAATATTGACCCAAAGGTTCAAATATTATCAACAACACCAAACACCTCATTTTGAAACCCAAAATACACATTTGTGGTTCAAAGATTTGAAACCCCTCTTTACACATTTGAAACCCTAACTTTCAAAATCAAACCATTTATGCAAAATACCCAACATTTAAGTTCAAGACCATAGAAATGAGTAGAAATCCCTACCTCAAATTCGGAGCCCAAAGGAAGAAGAGAAAGAAATTCAAGATGCTCCAAAACCCAAGATTTTCGGATCAAAGTGTAGCCCTCAACAATCCCCACAACTTTTACAAAGGCCCAAGGTGAGGAAATAACTCCTACTAGATCAATTCTGTGACGATCCAGAATTTTTCCCTCTGCTCGAGCGGAGGGTTTGACGCTCGAGCGGACTTTTGGGGTTGTCAGCAATTTTGCAGATGTCCAGAGATTCTGTGGGTTGTGAATCTCCGCTCGAGCGGAGATGTTGACGCTCGAGCGGACTGCTTTATTAGTCTGTGCGCGCTCGAGCGGTTGAAGCGACGCTCGAGCGTATAAAGTAGATTGCCCTTGGCATTGTAATAGTGTATTTGGAACCTTCTTATTTTATTTTGGAGTATTAATTGAGGTGGTAATATGATGGTAAAGTAAGATTGGACCAAAAACTTTAATTTGAATAATTCGTTTACGACTAACCATCACTCATTTGCCCTTTTATTTTTCCACACTCTGAATATGGATGTGAGGTTAGAACCACTGGAAAGCTTATTTCCGGGGCTTCAATTTAGACACAAGAACGACCTAAAACGGAGTCCAGATGGGAGAGTTATACCTGTTCGAAGTTTTGAAATCTGTGCTGGGAGCAGGTCCGCTCGAGCGGGAATAGGGACGCTCAAGCGGGAGTAGCGGACCAGCAGCTTAAAAAACGGGATTTTGGGATCATTTTAGATATTTTCTTCTTTCCTCTTCCTTCCTCTCTTCCTAAGTCCGAAACCCTAACTCTCAAACCTTTGATTTCATCCATTTTTACCAACAATCCACCATGGTTTTTGCATCATGGATGGAGAACAAGAGGGGATCAACGTTTTTACCCGATTGGAACTCAGATTTGCGAAGAATGCTGCTCAAAGCTTGCTCCTTTGTTTGATTCTTGAGGTAAGGGTTCTAATACTCTTCAATACTTACATCCATAGATAGATTTGAGGTAGTTTCATTGTATGATGGTACAACTTTCATTTTTGAGTATATAGAAGAAATTATGAGATTTTGGGAATTTCAGGTTTGAACATTGGGGGATTCAATTGATGGGTTAAGGTGCTAGAGTATGACCCTTAAATGTATAATCAAGGAGGAAATTGGGATGTAAGGTAATGGTATGAGAAGTTTGGATATTTATGAAAAATTTATTTGTTTTTGGAAACCCTAGGTTAATTTGTAATGATAAATAATGATTTTGCCCAAATTGATAATAGAATCATGAAATTGAAGGGTTGAATTATACGTGTACAAGTTTAATTGGATTTTTGAGATGTTTTGAAATAATGTTAAAAGTTTGCGAATGAATCAAGTAGATGAGAAAAGAATTAAGGGAAAGGATTTAGAGAATTAATGTGTGACTTCATATGTGTGTAGGACACGCTTCGGGAGGAACAAATGCTCTACCAGGACACTGTGAGTAATAGTACTATAAACGTACATCAATTACCGTTAATAATTATTATTATTATTAACATTCCATTTTTCCATGGCAATTATGTTAACATGTTTGTATTTGAGAATTGGTGTGAATATAGAAGGATTCGGCATCCATTGATATGACTCTGAAACTATTCTGTATTCCGTCTATGATTAATGATTATCGATAATGTGTTACAATCTATATAGTAGTGTGTTTAAAAGACATTATTAACATTCAGTTATCCGTAGATTAAGCTTAGTGATTCATGGTGAACAAATGGAACAATGATGCTTATGTATCCCGAACTATTCAGTTTTAACAAGGATGGTTTAAGACTGGAATGAGGTAATTATTTTGTCCCTACGAATAGCATTGTGATGGCACCTGTACACTCTGTGAGATACGTTATACGTATTATCATTAATATTCTGTTACACGTAAACTAACTACATGTTAATGTAAATGATTGGAATAATTTATGTGCCTCTGAATAACTATAAGACCAATCTGTTCTGATGATATCTGTGGTTATTCCGTTAAGATGTTCGTTTCGTTTATATTATGACATAATGAGACTGATTGATTTATGTTATGGAACAAAGTGCTGTACGGAACTAAGTGCTACACTTTGGTGGGAGCCACCTCTAGAATCCATACGAGCCACCTCTTGAGTCCATACACTTGTTATTTCTGTTACCCCACGCTTATGCGTTCTGTTACCACGCTTATGCGTTCTGTTACCACGCTTATGCGTTCTGTTACCATGCTTATGCATTCTGTTACCACGCTTATGCGTTCTGTTACCACGCTTATGCGTTTTGTTGTTTCTGTTATTTCTGTTGTTTCTGTTATCTTTGTTGTTTCTGTTATTTCTGTTATTTCTGTTAATTCTGTTATTTCTGGGCCTATGGCCGTTCTGTACATTACTGGGCTTAAAGCCAATTTGTGAACTTATGAAAGATATAATTTGTGAAGATATGGAAGATATAACCTTGTGAATTTGTGAAGTTATGAACCGACAAGGCTATTCTGAAATGTGTACAGAATCAAACTAACCACAGGATTTTTACATTTACTTATGTAAATGAATGAATATGTACATTGTAGGTAAGCTAGGTAAATCTTTAAATTGTTTATGTACTGTTACTCACTGAGTTGACTCGCTTTATTTTGTGTTTGTTTCTGTAGGCACTCAACTTGGAGGTCAACCTTAACCAGTGACTTCCGTCACCCAGTTGTGAATCCCTGAGTGTCTAAGCTCTTAGATGTTGATGTTCAAGTTATGGAGTTTTGTTAAGTTATTAATTTGTACCCTAAATGTCTGTTAAGACTGAGGTGTATGTAATTCGTTTACCTTCCCATGTTTTCGTTATACGCCCGACCTTGAGGGCTGGGTCTGTATATATATATGTGTACTTAGTTATCTTTAGATGCATGTCACCGCTATTTATCTCGCATTATGCTCGCTTTGTGATCCCGCATAGTAGTGTTAGCTCAATGGATACTATTTTACGCTATTATATGATATTAGGTGCTTCCGCTCAGCCCCATATAGGTTATATTCTTCGTGTTTTATGTCCATTTTCAAGAAGGGTCATGCCCAAACTTTTAGGGGCGAGTTTGGGACGTGACAAATTCCTAGAGAGAAGGTAAGGTTTTAGAGAGAGGAGCTCTCAAATCTGTGTTTGGGAAAGTAAGAGAGAGAAAGAGTGTTGAAAAACTGATCCAAAAGTGAAATCTCGGAATGATATAATCGTTTCCCCGCTCGAGCGTGGAAACCGCCACTCGAGCATCAGACATAGACTCACGCTTGAGCGTGAAAAGCGCCGCTCGAGCATCGATTGCACACTCTCCGAAGTTTTGCAGACACGGTCTCCGCTCGAGCGTCAAACTCCCCGCTCGAGCGGAGGAACAAAATCAAAGGTTCACACTCAAGCGTCAAAACTCCCGCTTGAGCGTACGAAGACCTGCAGAGAAAAGTACTTGAGAGGAAAAATCACGCTCGAGCGTCAAAACTTCCGCTCGAGCGGAGAAGCAACAACGAAGGGCCCGCTCGAGCGTCAAAAGCCCCGCTCGAGCGTGAAGGCCAAATTCTGGGCATCAACTTTTGGTTTCAAAGTACAACTAACCTGTTTCAAACCTGCCTAACACAACCCAAGACTCAAATACAAGGAGTAAAGGCTAGAAATGAGAATGACACAACAACACAACCACGGAACCGAGTCCGGAGTACAATATACAAAGGAAAGGAAAACTGGAATCGCAATAACCTTCCCCCCTTAAAGAATTTCGTCCCCGAAATTAAGTACAAGTTTTCAAAAACAAGTTTTTCTCAATTCTCAATAATGTTATAATTCATTACTCAACAACTTGACCCGCTACCGGTCATTCCATCTCTATTCAAGAGGTGTTTCACAATATAAACTCAATATGCATTAACATATTCCACAATTTCATATCATATTCAATATTCATGATATATTCCATTTCTACAATACATTTAACATATGCAATGTTACATTAAACTTCCGTTTCAAGGCAAGTTTCAACATGCTTCCATAAACCAAAACATTTACAGTGTTTTACAACTTAAGACATATTTAATGCCCTTAAAGTTCAACAATATTACAAAATTTCCAATGCATGGTTAAACATTTACAAACAAGTCCGGATGTTTCTCACGGACATCTACCTCACGTTCCCAAGTGGCTTCCTCAACTCCGTGATGTTTCCACAAAACCTTTACAAAGGGAATGGTCTTGCCTCGCAAGACTTGATCCCGCCTATCCAAGACTCGAACCGGTCTCTCCTTATACGAGATATCCTCGTCAACCTCCAAATCGGTCCAATCTAACACATGGGACGGATCCGGCTCATACTCAAGCATACTAACATGAAACACGCCATCCACTCCGACAATCTGTGGCAAAGCCAAGCGGTAGGCGACCTCACCAATCCTCTCAAGGATCTCGAAAGGGCCAATAAACCGAGGGGATAACTTCTCATTCTTACCAAATCTCATCAAACCCCGCCTAGGTGATATTTTCAGAAAAACATGATCACTCGTCTAAAATGCTAAAGGCTTCCTCCTACGGTCGGCATAACTCTTTTGGCAACTCTAGGCTGTAACAAGCCTCCTACGGATAAGCTCAACCTTCTCCGTCATTTCCCTCACCAACTTCGGGCCCAACAATGGTGCATCACCCACCTCGGCCCAACAAACTGGAGACCTACAAGGTCGGCTATACAAGGCCTCAAACGGTGCCATACCGATGCTCGACTGAAAACGATTGTTGTAGGCAAACTCCACCAAGGGCAGGTACTTCTCCTATGACCCACCAAAGTCGACAACACAACCTCGAAGCATATCCTCAAGGATCTGAATGGTACGCTCGGACTGCCCGTCAGTCTGAGGATGGTAAGCCGTGCTAAAGGTCAATTTAGTGCCCAAGGCACTCTGCAAACTCTGCCACAACCTAACAGTAAAACGAGGATCTCTATCAGAGACGATCGACACTGGGACCCCGTGCAACCTCACTATGTCCCGGATATACAAGTCGGCAAGATGATCTACCGAATCTCTCACGCGCATAGGGATAAAGTGCGCCGACTTAGTCAACCGGTCTACAACCACCCAAATAGCATCACTACCCCGCTGAGTCCTTGGAAGACCTACAACGAAGTCCATAGTGACATGCTCCTACTTCCACTCGGCTATAGGCAAGGGTTGCAACAAACCCACTGGACTCTGATGCTCGGCCTTCACTTGCTGACAAGTAAGGCACTTCGATACGAAAACTGCCACATCTCTCTTCATATCCCGCCACCAAAACTGGCGACCCAAATCACGATACATCATGGTGCCTCCCGGATGCACTGCAAGACGTGAATGGTGGAACTCTCGGAGTACCTCATCTCGGCAAGCCTCCGGCACAAACAGACGGTCTCAGTATCTCACACTCAGGTCGGGATACACAGACAAACCCTTCTCAGCCTTCCCACTGGAGATTTTCTCTCGGATGGACTCCACCTCAAGGTCATCTCTCTGTGCCTCTAACACTCAACTCACAAGCGTAGGTCACAAGAACAATGTAAAAACAAGGTCAAGACCTCAATGGATTCGCCCAGAAGCAAATCGAACTCTCCAAGTGCACCCAACATTTCCCACTCCCAGATGGCTATACAAGCTACATCACTAATGGATTTCCTACTAAGGGCATCGGCCACCACATTGGCCTTTCCCGGGTGATAGTGCAACTCAAAGTCGTAGTCCTCAATGAACTCCATCCACCTCCTCTGCCTCAAATTCAAGTTCCTCTATGTAAACAGATACTTCAGACTCTTATGATCCGAGAATACCTCGAATCTCTCACCATACAAGTAATGCCTCCAAATCTTCAAGGCAAAGATCACTGCTGCTAATTCTAGGTCATGTGTAGGGTAGTTCTTCTCGTGTATTTTCAACTGACGTGAGCCATAGGCTACCACTCTCCCCTCTTGCATCAACACACAACCCAAACCCTCTCGTGAGGCATCACAATAAACCGCATAACCCAAACCTCTCTCCGGAATGATCAACACTGGAGCGGTCGTAAGTCTAACTTTCAACTCTTGGAACGACTTTTCACAATTCTTACTCCATACAAATTTGACCCCTTTCCACGTCAATCTGGTCAATGGCGAAGCTAGCCTGGAAAAATCTTTCACAAACCGGCGGTAATACCCAGCTAATCCCAGAAAACTGCGGATCTCAAAAACGCTCTTAGGCTGTGCCCAATCCTGCACTGCCTCTATCTTGGATGTATCAATAGGCACCCCTTCCTCGGAAACCACATGGCCTAAGAACTTGACCTCTCCTAGCTAGAACTCACACTTCCCAAACTTGGCATACAAATTTATGGGCTCTAAGCAACTCAAGCACCACTCTCAAGTGCTCCACGTGTTCTCCTCGAAGGTGAATAAATTAGAATGTCGTCCACAAAAACGACCACAAAACGATCTAAGAATTCCCGAAATATCCGGTTCATCAAATCCATAAATACTGCCGGTGCATTGGTGAGCCCAAATGGCATCACTAGAACCTCATAGTGGTCATACCGTGTACGGAATGCCGTCTTCGGAATATCCTCCTCCCTGACCCTCAACTGGTGGTAACCCGATCTCAGGTCTATCTTAGAGAAACAACGGGAACCCTTCAACTAGTCAAACAAATCATCTATACGGGGCATAGGGTACTTATTTCATCAGAGTCCGATTCAACTTCCGGTAATCGATGCAAAGTCTCAAGGCACCATCTTTCTTTTTAGCAAAGAGGGCCAGTGCTCCCCATGGTGAAACATTAGGGCGAATAAAACCCTTATCTAGCAATTCCTGGAGTTGAATCTTCAACTCACTCAACTCGGCTGGGCGAAATGATAAGGTGCCATGGAAATTGGCGATGTGCCAGGCACTAAATCAATGGAGAACTCTATCTCCTGATGAGGTGGCAAACTAACAAGATCCTCGGAAAAAACGTCCGAATACTCACAACCCACTCTCGGCAACTCAACCTCGGTCTCATCACACTCACTACTCATAAGGCTAGCGAAAAGACCACTAAGCTCACTCCGCCCTCGCGGATCATACACCGGTGGCAACACACTACCAACCCGATCTTCCAAGAAATGGAAACAATCCCTGCTCAAGGTACATATTGTGACCCTCTGGCGGTAGCAATCAATAACAGCCCGGTATGACGATAACCAGTCCATGCCCAACATTACATCAAAACCCGACATAGGCATAACTACAAAAGGAAATGGAAGTCGGCGATCAGCTACCTCTATATCGCACCCTCTACACCCTTGTTTCAGAATCAACTCACCCCCAACAGGCGATACTACACAAATCGGAGATGCTAACTGTGCCAACTCCAAACCCAAAACAGATGCAAATGCAGCAGATATAAAAGAATGGGATGCACCCGTATCAATCAACACATTGGCAACCGAGTTGCAAAACAAAAAGGTACCTCTCACAACAGACGGAGTCGATACAAGATCCTGCGCGGTAACAGCATACACACGCCCTGTAGGCCCCTGATCTACCTGCTCACCTCTCGGAGCAAAGGACTGCTGCACAGACTGGGACGACGAAGCTCCCTGATTGGCCCTCGAGGCCTGAACAGACTGTGCTGGCTAAAAACTCTGCGTCTGCTTAGAACCAGACGCGCCCGATGTAGCACCCAACTGCGGGCAGTACCTCTTCAGGTGCCCCGCCTGACCGCACTGATAGCAAGACAGTGGCTGACCTATGCCCTGACTCTGGCCCTGAGGTCGAGCCGATGATGAAGCAGCTCTCTAACCTCCTCCTCTCTGTGGGCAAGCTAGAGACTTATGGCCCAGCTGACCACACTTGTAACAGGTGATGTCTCCCTGGCTACCTCTCCCAGAGCCCGCACTCGGCACTGGAAAGGTCGATCTAACAAAAGCCCCCTGAGACTGTGGAGGGTTAGAACCCCTCTGTCTCCTGCCATCTCCCTGACCATCCTGACTCCTCTTGGAGCCTTTTTGCCCGTCCTCCTCCTCCTACATCATAATCTCCATATGGACTGCAGCATCCATGACACGTCCATACTCTCGAATCATGGACCCTCCAACCGTCATCTTGAGCCCATGCCTCAACTTCCGCTCAAACTCAATACAACAGTGTTCCTCGGACGCCACAAGCTCAGGAGCAAACCTCGACAAGCTAGTAAATGCGGCCTCAAACTCGGCCACCGACAAACCCAATTGCTTGAGCTGACAAAACTGGTCTTTCAGCTTCTCACTGACAGTCGGAGACAGAAACTTCTCCTGGAAAGCATCCACAAAGGCCTCCCATGTACCACAAATATGGCCCCTCACGTATTTCCACCATTGACCCGCATCTCCCTTCAGCTAGAAGGATGCCAAGGTCACCTTCAAAGCTCCGTCTTCGATGCCAAGCATCTCAAACGTCTTCATCATTTGTTCCAACCACTCGTCCGCCTTAAGTGGCTCCTTCGGATCCCTGACAAACTCATCCGGATTAGACTGGAAGAACTCCCGCTTGAGAAATGAGGGCCCTGCCTCAGCAACATGGGCCTGAGCCTGATTCTCATCTCTGAGAATACCCAAGGATTACCTCAAAGCTCCTGCCATTTCGCGGGCTAAGGCACCCATAGCTTGTTGACCTGCTGACTCGGCCATATTGGCCTGGCCAACCCCCTCCTGCTGTGCCGAAATCTCCTCCGGTATAGGCATCTCCTGCCTCCTAGGCCTACCTCGCCTACCTCCACGTTCTCGTCCTGACATCCTAATAAAGGCAACGAAGAACATTTGCACATTCATAAATGTACCGAAGCTATAACACTCGCGTCCTAATGCATGGACAACAGTAATTCATTCCACGTAAGCACATAATCACATAATCACATAATCACTAGAGTTCCAGTTAGAAACAGCATTGATCAAGTGCCTTTCTAACAAGACTCACAGGAACCCAAGGATTCAATCAACATTCTAGAAACTAAATCCCATACCCAAATAGTCACATAAACATGTTATCACGTAAGCACATAACATTACACAAAAGTCTCTAACAAGCGAGACAAACCCATTGTGATACTAATCACTTCCCACGTACCTAAAGTATTCAAACCCGGTACGCTCTGATACCAAGTTGTAACACCCTTAAAATAAACCCATTTAACATACATTCTTAACATGCTTTGACAAGAGAGAATAAGGCATAATTACATTTCATCAGAGTATTCATTACAAGATGTATTACATGTTGACATCAAAAGTAAATGCCCTATGGGCTTACAACTTTCCAAGTCAACACTTGGTAACAAAAAAGAGTACTAACTCTACACAAAATAAGCCCTTGGCTTGATATACATGTAATACAACAAAAATAACCAAAGAGTCTTTAACTCCCACAACAATCTGTGCTAAGATCTCGGAGGCGGCATAGTACCTGAACCTGAAAATAATGTCCCATATAGGGTGAGCCAACGCCCAGTAGAGATATGCTAAACATAATATGAACAATAACTAAAACATGTGCATTTGATAAATGTTTAATTCGAATAACTCAATTCACAACTATGGCTCAGAACCTGGCCAAACAATTTAAACGAGATTACGTCTCCTATCAACAATATTTCCATTTCACTTGAAATAGTAACTCAAAATAAACACTTCCATGATTCACATTGGATACACATTTCAGTGCTGTATCAATATCAAACTCAAACACCTCCATACTTCACAAGTAACACACATTTCAGTGCTGTATCAATGTCAAATTCAAATACTTCCATACTTCACAAGTGATACACATTTTGGTGCTGTATCAAGGGAGTCCACCCCCTATCTCCTCCAAACAAAATCTGATTTAGGAGTCCATCCCCTATCTTCCCCTAAACCGTGGAGTACATCCCCTATCTTCTCCCACACAACACAATGTATATAAACACACATTATATACATAATCAATCAATACATAAAGTTAATGTATTACTCAAACCGTCATATTCGATGACACATCCAATTGATTAGTTTTAGTTTGCCTAATCATCATGCATTGTCTACAGCAATCAAGACTATCCTCCACCGATAGCCCAAAGCAGTTATTTCTAAACAGATAATAAATGCATCAATAGATAATCTTATTAACAATTACCAAAGAAATGAGTAGAAATGAGTAGAAATCCCTAACTTTCAAAATCAAACCATTTATGCAAAATACCCAACATTTAAGTTAAAGACCATAGAAATGAGTAGAAATCCCTACCTCAAATTCGGAGCCCAAAGGAAGAAGAGGAAGAAATTCAAGATGCTCCAAAACCCAAGATTTTCGGATCAAAGTGTAGCCCTCAACAATCCCCACAACTTTTACAAAGGCTCAAGGTGAGGAAATAACTCCTACTAGATCAATTCCTAGAGAGAAGGTAAGGTTTTAGAGAGAGGAGCTCTCAAATCTGTGTTTGCGAAAGTAAGAGAGAGAAAGAGTGTTGAAAAAGTGATCCAAAAGTGAAATCTCGAAATGATATAATCGTCTCCCCGCTCGAGCATGGAAACCCCGCCGAAAGGCCGACACAGAACTCACACTCGGCGTGAAAACGCCGCCGGCGCCGATTGCACACTCTCGGTTTTGCAGACAGGGTCCCTGCTCGAAGGCCAAACTCCCCGCTCGAGTGGAGGAACAAAAACAAAGGTTCACGCTCGAGCGTCAAAACTCCCGCTCGAGCGTACGAAAACCTGCAGAGAAAAGTACTGGGAGAGGGAAAATCACGCTCGAGCATCAAAACTTCCGCTCGAGTGGAGAAGCAACAACGAAGGGCCCGCTCGAGCGTCAAATGCCCCGCTCGAGCGTGAAGGCCAAGTTCTAGGCATCAACTTTTGGTTTCAAAGTACAACCAACCTGTTTCAAACCTGCCCAACACAACCCAAGACTCAAATATAAGGAGTAAAGGCTAGAAATGAGAATGACACAATAACACAACCACGGAACCGAGTCCGGAGTACAATATACAAAGGAAAGGAAAACCGGAATCGCTATAATTTTTATTTAATTTCCATTTCTATTCAATTTCCTTTTCAATTCAACTTCCTTTTTTCTTTAATTTCCAAATAGATCATTAAGGTATAGTGATTTCTTGAATGAACTTCGATTTTTATTTTACTCAACTTCCATTTTTATTCAATTCTATTTTCTATTCAACTTCAATTTTTTATTTAATTTTCAACTCTCTTTTTTATTTAATTTCCAAATAGATCGTTAAAATTAACAATGGAAGTTCATTCAAGAAACCACTATACCTTAACGATCTATCATTTTTAACATCCAAATAGATCGTTAACGTATAGCGGTTTCTTGAATGAACTTACTTCAATTTTTAATTGTATTCAACTTCCATTTTTATTCAATTTCCATTTCTATTCAACTTCCTTTTTTATTTAATTTCCAAATAGATCGTTAAGGTATAGTAGTTTCTTGAATGAACTTCTATTTTTATTTTCATGCAAATTCCATTTTTATTTAATTTCCTTTGTTTTTTAATTTTGAAATAGATCATTAAGGTATAGTGGTTTAATTTTATGCAACTTCCATTTTTATTCAACTTCCATTTCTATTCAAGAAACCATTTTTCTTTAATTTCCAAATAGATCGTTAAGGTATAGTAGTTTTTTGAATGAACTTCCATTTTTAATTTTATGCAACTTCCATTGTTAGTTTTATGCAACTTCCATTTTAATTTAATTTCCAAATAGATCGTTAAGGTATAGTGGTTTCTTCAATTAAGTTGCATTTTTAATCTTATGCAACATCTTTTTTTATTTAATTTCCAAAATAGTTCGTTAACGTATAGTGGTTTATTGGATGAACTTCAATTTTTAATTTTATGCAACTTCCATTGTTAGTTTTATGCAACTTCTATTTTAATTTAATTTCCAAATAGATCGTTAAGGTATAGTGGTTTCTTCAATTAACTTGCATTTTTAATCTTTTCTATTCGATTGTTATTTTTATTCAATTTCCAAATAGACCGTTAAGGTATAGTGGTTTCTTCAATGAACTTTCAATTTCATGTTCTATTCAACTTCCATTTTTATTCAATTTCCCTTTCTATTCAACTTCTTTCTTTTTTTTTTTTAAAATTTTCAAATAGACCGTTAAGGTATTATGGTTTCTTGAATGAACTTCCATTTTTATTTTTACTCAACTTGCATATTTCTTCAATTTCCTTTTCTATTCAACTTCCTTTTTTATTTACTTTCCAAATAGATTGTTAAGGTATAGTGCTTTCTTGAATGAACTTCCATTATTATTTTATGCAATTTTCATTTTTAATTTTATGCAACTTCCATTTATATTTTTATTCGATTACCTTTTTTTATTCAACTTCCTTTTTTTATTTAATTTCCAAATAGATCGTTAAGTTATAGTGGTTTCTTAAATAAACTTCAATTTTGAATTTTATGCAACTTCCATTTTTATTTAATTTCCAAATAGATCGTTAAGGTATAGTGGTTTCTTGAATGAACTTCTATTTTTTTATTTAATTTTCAACTTCCTTTTTTATTTAATTGCCAAATAGATCATTAAGGTATAGTGGTTTCTTCATTGAACTATAGTGGTTTCTTGAATGAAAATGGAAGTTCGAATAAAAATGGAATTGAATAAAATTAAAAAAGGAAGTTGAATAAAATTAACAATGGACGTTCATTCAAAAAATCACTATACCTTAACGATCTATTTGCGTAAATTGAATAAAAAAAGAAGTTGAATAAAAGAGGAAGTTGAATAGAAAAGGACGTTGAATAGAAAAGGAACTTGAATAAAAATAAAAATAGAAGTTGCCTAAAGTTAACAATGGAAGTTTATTTAAGAAACCACTATACCTTAACGATCTATTGAAAATTAAATAAAAAAAGAAGTTCAATAGAAAATGAAATTGAATAAAAATGGAAGTTGCATACAAATAAAAATAAAAATCGAAGTTGCCTAAAATTAACAATGGAAGTTCTTTCAAAAAACCACTATACCTTAATGACTTATTTGGAAATTAAATAAAAAAGAAAGTTGAATAGAATAGGAAATTGAATAGAAAAGGAAATTGAATAAAAATGGAAGATGAATAAAAATAAAAATGGAAGTTGCATAAAATTAAAATTGGAAGTTCATTCAAGAAACCACTATGCATTAACGATCTATTTGGAAATTACATAAAAATGAAGTTGAATAGAAATGGAAGTTGCATATAATTAAAATGGAAGTTGCCTAAAATTAACAATGGAAGTTGATCATTCAAGAAACCACTATACCCTAACGATCTATTTGGACATTAAATAAAAAAGAGAATTGAATAGAATAGGAAATTGAATAAAAATGGAAGTTGCATAAAATGGAAGTTCAATCAAGAAACCACTATACCTTAACGATCTATTTGGAAATTAAATAAAAAATGTTTTTGAATAGAAATTGAATTAAAAATGGAAGTTGCATAAAATTAAAAGTGGATGTTCATTCAAGAAACCTCTATACCTTAACGATCTATTTGGAAATTAAAGAAAAAAGGAAGTTGAATAGAAAAAGAAATTGAATAAAAATGGAAGTTGCATAAAATTAAAATGGAAGTTGCATAAAATTAACAACGGAAGTTCATCCAATAAACCACTATACCATAACGATCTATTTGGAAATTGAATAAAAAGGAAGTTGAATAGCAAAGAAAATAAAATAAAAAATGGAAGTTGCATAAATTAAAAATAGAAGTTCATTCAAGAAACCATTATACCTTAACAATCTATGTGGAAATTAAACAAAAAAGAAAGTTGAATAAAAAATGAAGTTGAATAAAAATGAAAGTTGCATAAAAATAAAATTGAAGTTCATTCAAGAAACCACTATACCCTAACGATCTATTTGGAAATTAAATAAAAAAGGAAGTTGAATATAATTAAAAATGAAAGTTCATTCAAGAAACCATAATACCTTAACGATCTATTTGGAAATTAAATAAACAACGAAATTGAATAGAAAATGAAATTGAATAAAAATGAAAGTTGCATAATTTTAACAATGGAAGTTCATTCAAGAAACCACTATATCTTAACAATCTATTTGGAAATTAAATAAAAAAATGAAGTTGAATAGAAAAGGAAATTGAATAAAAATGAAAGTTGAATAGAATAGGAAATTGAATAAAAATGGAAGATGAATAAAATTAACAATGGAAGTTCATTCAAGAAACCACTATATCCTACAGATATCTTTGGAAATTAAAAAAAAAAAGGAAGTTGAATAAAAATAGATCATTAAGGTATAGTGGTTTTTTGAATGAACTTCCATTTTTAATTTTATGCAACTTCCATTTTTATTTTTATTCAACTTCCATTTTTATTCTTATTCAAGTTCCATTTGTATTCAATTTCCTTTTCTATTCAATTTCATTTTCTATCTATCTTTCTTTTTTATTTAACAATGGAAGTTGAATAGAATAGGAAATTGAATAAAAAATGAAGTTGAATAGAATAGGAAATTAAATAAAAAAAGGAAGTTGAATAGAAAATAGAAGTTGAATAAAAATGGAAGTTCAATAAACCACTATAACTTAACGATCTATTTGAAAATTAAATAAAAAAAACAAGCTGAATAGAAAAAATGAAGTTGAATAGAATAGGAAATCGAATAGAAATGGAAGTTGAGTAAAAATAACAATGTAAGTTCATTCAAAAAACCACTATATCTTAACGATCTATTTGGAAATTAAATAAAAAGGAAGTTGAATAGAAAAGGAAATTGAATAAAATGAAAGGTGAAAAAATAAAAATGGAAGTTGCATAAAATTAACAATGGAAGTTCATTCGCGAAACCACTATACGTTAACGATCAATTTGGATTTAATTTCCAAATAGATCGTTAAGTTATACTGGTTTATTTTATGCAAGTTCAATTTTTATTTTTATTCGACTTCAATTTCTATTTAGGAAATTAAATAACAATGGAAGTTAATTCAAGAAACCATTATACATTAATGATCTATTTCGAAATGAAATAAAAAAAGGAAGTTGAATAAGATTAAAAATGGAAGTTGCATAAAATTAAAAATGGAAGTTGAATAGAAAAGAAAATTTAATAAAAATGGAAGTTGAATAAAAATAAAAATAGAAGTTGAATAAAAAAGGAAGTTGCATAAAATTAAAAATGGAAGTAGATCGTTAAGTTATCTTTGGTTTATTTTATGCAACTTCCATTTTAATTTTTGATTCAATTTCCTTTTTTATTTTTATTCAACTTCCATTTTTAATTTTATGCAACTTCCAAATAGATCGTTAACGTATAGTGGTTTCTTGAAAGAACAACTTCCTTTTCTATTTAATTTACTTTTCTATTCAACTTCCTTTTTTATTTAATGTCCAAATAGATCGTTAAGGTATACTGGTTTCTTCAATGAACTTCCATTGTTAATTTTAGGCAACTTCCTTTTTTATTTTTATGTAACTTCCATAGAATTAAAAATGGAAGTACAGTGGTTTCTTGAATGAATTGCCAAATAGAAAAGAAAATTAAATAAAAAATGAAGTTGAATAGAAAAGAAAATTGAATAAAAATGGAAGTTCAATAAAAATAAAAAAGGAAATTAAATAAAAATGGAAGTTGACTAAAAATGGAAGTTGCATAAAAATGGAATTTGCATGAAAATGAAGTGAAATAGAAAATGGAAGTTGAATAAAAAGGGAAGTTGAATAAAAATAAAAATTGAAGTTGAATAAAATTAAAATAGAAGTTCATTTAAGAAATCACTATACCTTAAAGAATTATTTGGAAATTAAATTAAAAAAAGAAGCTGAATAGAAAAGGAAATTGGATAAAAGTTGGAAGTTCTTTGAAGAAATCACTATACCTTGACGATCTATGTGGAAATTAAATAGAAAAGGAAATTGAATAGAAAAAGAAATTGAATAAAATAGGAAATTGAATAAAAATCGAAGATGAATAAAAATAAAATGGAAGTTGCATAAAATTAAAAATGGAAGTTGAATAAAATGGAAGTTCAATAAAAATAAAAATGGAAGTTGCATAAAACTTACAATAGAAGTTCAATAAAATAAAATGGAAATTGAATAAAATGAAAGTTGCACGAAATGGAAATTGAATAAAAACAAAATGGAAGTTCATTCAAGAAACCACTATACCTTAACGATTTATTTGGAAATTAAGTTGAATAGAAAAAGAAATTAAATAAAAAATGGAAGTTGAATAAAAACAAAACTGGAAGTTGCTTAAAATTAAAAATGGAAGTTTTTTATTCAACATCCATTTCTATTTTTATTTTATTCAACTTCCATTTCAAGAAACCACAATACCTTAACGATCTATTGTAAATTAAAAAAAAGCGGAAGTTGAATACAAATAAAAATGGAAGTTGCATAAAATTAACAATGGAAGTTCATTCATGGAAGTTCATTGAATAAAAATGGAAGTTGAATAAAAATAAAAATGGAAGTTGCGTAAAATTAAAAATGGAAGTTGCATAAAATTAACAATGAAAGTTCGATTTAAATTTAATTTCCAAATAGACCGTTAATGCATAGTGGTTTTTTGAATTAACTTCACTATACCTTAACGATCTATTTCGAAATTGCCTAAAATTAACAATGGAAGTTCATTCAAAAAAACCACTATACCTTAAGTAATTCGTTAAGGTATAGTGGTTTCTTGAATTAACTTCCATTCTATTTGTATTCAATTTCCTATTCTATTCAACTTCCTTTTTTATTTAATTTCCAAATAGATCGTTAAGATATAATGCTTTCTTGAATGAACTTCAATTTTTAATTTTATGCAACTTCCATTTTTATTCAACTTACTTTTTTATTTTTATTCAACTTCCGTTTTTATTCAATTTCTTTTTCTATTCGACTTCCTTTTTTCATTTAATTTCCAAATAGATCGTTAAAATATAGTGGTTTTTTGAATGAACTTTCATTTTTATTTTTATACAACTTCCATTTCTATTCAACTTCCTTTTTCAAATAGATCGTCAAGGTATGGTGTGTCTTGGATGAACTTCCATTTTAAATTTTATGCAACTTCAATTTTTATTCAATTTCCTTCTCTATTCAACTTCCTTTTTTTATTTAATTTCCAAATAGATCGACAAGGTATGTTGTTTCTTGAATGAACTTCCATTTTAAATTTTATGCAACTTCAATTTTTATTCAATTTCCTTCTCTGTTCAACTTCCTTTTTTTATTTAATTTCCAAATAGATCGTCAAGGTATGTTGTTTCTTGAATGAACTTCCATTTTAAATTTTATGCAACTTCAATTTTTATTCAATTTCCTTCTCTATTCAACTTCCTTTTTTTGTTTAATTTCCAAATAGATCGTCAAGGTATGTTGTTTCTTGAATGAACTTCCATTTTAAATTTTATGCAACTTCAATTTTTATTCAATTTCCTTCTCTATTCAACTTCCTTTTTTTATTTAATTTCCAAATAGATCGTTAAGGTATGTTGTTTCTTGAATGAACTTCCATTTTAAATTTTATGCAACTTCAATTTTTATTCAATTTCCTTCTCTATTCAACTTCATTTTTTTATTTAATTTCCAAATAGATCGTCAAGGTATGTTGTTTCTTTAATGGACTTCCATTTTACATTTTATGCAACTTCAACTTTTATTCAATTTTCCTTTCTATTCAACTTCCTGTTAATTTTATGCAACTTCCATTTTTATTTTATTCAATTTCCTTCTCTATTCTACTTCTCTTTTCAGTTAATTTTATGCAACTTCCATTTTTATTCAACTTCCATTTTTATTTTTATTCAATTTCCATTTCTATTCAATTTCATTTTTATTCAACTTCTTTTTTTATTTAATTTCCAAATAGATCGTTAAGGTATAGTGGGATCTTGAACTTTCATTTTTATTTTTATTTAAGTTCCAAACAAATAGCTAAGGTATAGTGGTTTCTTGAATGACATCATTTTCTATTCAACTTCTTTTTTTATTTAATTTCCAAACAGATCGTTAAGGTATTATGGTTTTTTGAATGAACTTCCATTATTATTTTATGCAACTTCCATTTCCATTTTTATTTAATTTCATCTTCCGATATTATTCCATTTTTATTTCTATTCAACTTCTTTTTTTATTTCATTTCCAATTAAATCGTTAAGGTATAGTGGTTTCTTGAATGAACTTCCAAATAGATCGTTAAGGTATGGTGGTTTCTTGAACGAACTTCCATTTTCAATTTTTATTCAACTTCCATTTTTAATTTTATTCATCTTCCTTTTTTTATTTAATCTCCAACTAGATCGTTAAGGTATAATGGTTTCTTGAATTAACTTTCATTTTTATTTTTATTCAATTTCCTTTTCTATTCAACTTTACTTTTTATTTAATTTCCAAATAGATCGTTAAGGTATAGTGGTTTCCATTTCTATTCAACTTCATTTTTGGTTTAATTTCCAAATAAATCGCTAAGGTATAGGGGTTTCTTGAATGAACTTCCATTACTAATTTTATGCAACTTCCATTTTATATTTTTATTCAACTTCCACTTGTAATAAATCGTTAAGGTAGAATGGTTTCTTGAATGAACTTCGATTTTTAATTTTATGCAACTTCCATTTTTATTCAATTGTATTTTCTATTCAACTTCCTTTATGATTCAATTTCCTATTCTATTCAACTTCATTTTTTTTTATTTATTTTCCAAATAGATCGTAAAGGTATATTTGCAAATTAAAGAAAAAAGGAAGTTGAACAGAAATGGAAATTGAATAAAAACGCAAGAAACTATAATACCTTAACGATCTATTCGAAATTAAACAAAAAGGAAGTTGAATAGAAAAGGAAATTGCAAAAAAATGGAAGTTGAATAAAATTAAAAATGGAAGTTCATTCAAGAAACCACTATACCTTAATGATCTATTTGGCAATGAAATAAAAAAGGAAGTTGTATAGAAATGGATGTTGAATAAAAATGAAAGTTGAATAAAGATAAAATATGGAGGTTCATTCAAGAAAGCACTATATCTTAACGATCTATTTGGAAATTAAATAAAAAAGGAAGTTGAATAAAAATGGATGTTGCATAAAATTAACAATGGAAGTTAATTCAAGAAACCACTATACCCTAACGATCTATTTGGAAAGTAAATAAAAAAATGAAGTTGAATAAAAAAGAAGTTGAATAAAAATAAAAAAAAATGGACGCTCACAAGAAAGCACTATATCTTAACGATCTTATTGGAAATTAAATAAAAATGGAAGTTGAATACAAATAAAAATTGAAGTTGCATAAAATTAACATTAGAAGTTCATTCAAGAAACCACTATACCTTAATGATCTATTTGGAAATTGAATAAAAAAGGAAGTTGAATAGAAATGGAAGTTGAATAAAAATAAAAAATGGAGGTTCATTCAAGAAAGCACTATATCTTAACGATCTATTTGGAAATAAAATAAAATGAAAGTTGAATAAAAATGGATTTTGCATAAAATTAACAATGGAAGTTCATTCAAGAAACCACTATACCTTAACGATATATTTGGAAATTGATTAAAAAGGAAGTTGAATAGAAATGGAAGTTGAATAAAAATAAAAAATGGAGGTTCATTCAAGAGAGCACTATATCTTAACGATCTATTTGAAAATTAAATAAAAAAGGAAGTTGAATAAAAATGAAAATTGAATAAAAATGGATGTTGCATAAAATTAAAAATGGAAGTTCATTCAAGAAACCACTATACCTTAACGATCTATTTCGAAATTGAATAAAAAGGAAGTCGAATAGAAATGGAAGTTGAATAAAAATGAAAACGGGAGGTTCATTCAAGAAAGCACTATATCTTAACGATTTATTTGGTAATAAAATAAAAATGAAAGTTGAATAAAAATGGATTTCGCATAAAACTAACAACGGAAGTTCATTCAAGAAACCACTATACCTTAACGATCTATTTGGAAATTGAATAAAAAATGAAGTTTAATAGAAATGGAAGTTGAATAAAAATGGAAGTTGAATAAAAATAAAAAAGGAGGTTCATTCATGAAAACACTACATCTTAACGATCTATTTGGAAATTAAATAAAAAAGGAAGTTGAATAAAAATGAAAGTTGAATAAAAATGGATGTTGCATAAAATTAACAGTGGAAGTTCATTCAAGAAACCACTATACCATAACGATCTATTTGGAAATTGAATAAAAAGGAAGTTCAATTGAAATGGAAGTTGAATAAAATGGAAATTGAATAAAAGAAAAAATGGAGGTTCATTCAAAAACCACTATACCATAATGATCTATTTGAAAATTGAATAAAAATGGAAGTTGAATAAAAATAAAAAGTGGAGGTTCATTAAAGAAAGCATTATATCTTAACGATCTATTTGGAAATTAAATAAAAAAGGAAGTTGAATAAAAATGGATGTTGCAGAAAATTAACAATGGAAGTTCATTCAAGAAACCACTATACCATAACGATCTATTTGAAAATTGAATAAAAAAGGAAGTTGAATAGAAATGGAAGTCAAATAAAAACAAAAAATGGAGGTTCATTCAAGAAACCACTATACCTTAATGATCTATTTGGAAATTGAATAAAAATGAAGTTGAATAGAAATGGAAGTTGAGTAAAATGGGAGTTGAATAAAAATAAAAATGGAGGTTCATTCAAGAAAGCACTATATCTTAATGATCTATTTGGAAATTAAATAAAAAAGGAAGTTGAATAAAAATGGATGTTGCATAAAATTAACAATGGAAGTTCATTCAAGAAACCACTATATCTTAACGATCTATTTGGAAATTGAATAAAAAAGGAAGTTGAATAGAAATGGAAGTTGAATAAAATGGAAGTTGAATAAAAATAAAAATGGAGGTTCATTCATGAAAACACTACATCTTAACGATCTATTTGGAAATTAAATAAAAAGGAAGTTGAATAAAATGAAAATTGAATAAAATTGGATGTTGCAAAAAATTAACAATGGAAGTTCATTCAAGAAACCACTATACCATAACGATCTATTTGGAAATTGAAAAAAAAAAAGGAAGTTGAATAGAAATGGAAGTTGAATAAAAATGGAAGTTGCATATAATTAAAAATTGAGGTTTATTCAAGAAAGCACTATATCTTAACGATCCATTTGGAAATTAAATAAAAATAGAAGTTGAATAAAAATGAAAGTTGAATAAAAATGGATATTGCATAAAATTAACAATGGAAGTTCATTCAAGAAACCACTATACCAAAACGATCTATTTGGAAATTGAATAAAAAAGGAAGTTGAATTGAAATGGAAGTTGAATAAAAATAGAAGTTGAATAAAAATAAAAAATGGAGGTTCATTCAAGAAAGCACTATATCTTAACGATCTATTTGGAAATTAAATAAAAAAGGAAGTTGAATAAAAATGAAAGTTGAATAAAAATGGATGTTGCATAAAATTGACAATGGAAGTTTATTCAAGAAACCACTATACCTTAACGATCTATTTGGAAATTGAATAAAAAAGGAAGTTGAATAAAAATGAAAGTTGAATAAAAATAAAAAATGGCGGTTCATTCAAGAAAGCACTATATCTTAACGATCTATTTGGAAATTTAAAAAAAAGGAAGTTGAATAAAAATGGATGTTGCCTAAAATTAAAAATGGAAGTTCATTCAAGAAACCACTATACCTTAACGATCTATTTAGAAATTGAATAAAAAACGAAGTTGAATAGAAATGGAAGTTGAATAAAAATGGAAGTTGAATAAAAATAAAAAATGGAGGTTCATTCAAGAAAACACTATATCTTAACGATCTATTTGGAAATTAAATATAAAAAGAAGTTGAATAAAAATGAAAGTTGAATAAAAATGGATGTTGCATAAAATTAACAATGGAAGTTAATTCAAGAAACCACTATACATTAACGATCTATTTGGAAATTGAATAAAAAGGAAGTTGAATAGAAATAGAAATAAAAATGGAAGTTGAATAAAAGTAAAAAATGGAGGTTCATTCAAGAAAGCACTATATCTTGACGATCTATTTGAAAATTGAATAAAAAGGGAAGTTGAATAAAAATAAAAATGGAAGTTGCATAAAAATAAAAATGGAAGTTCATTCAAGAAACCACTATACCTTAACGATCTATTTGGAAATTAAATAAAAAAGGAAGTTGAATAAAAATGGATGTTGCAGAAAATTAACAATGGAAGTTCATTCAAGAAACCACTATACCATAACGATCTATTTGAAAATTGAATAAAAAAGGAAGTTGAATAGAAATGGAAGTCAAATAAAAACAAAAAATGGAGGTTCATTCAAGAAACCACTATACCTTAATGATCTATTTGGAAATTGAATAAAAATGAAGTTGAATAGAAATGGAAGTTGAGTAAAAGGAGTTGAATAAAATAAAAATGGAGGTTCATTCAAGAAAGCACTATATCTTAATGATCTATTTGGAAATTAAATAAAAAAGGAAGTTGAATAAAATGGATGTTGCATAAAATTAACAATGAAGTTCATTCAAGAAACCACTATATCTTAACGATCTATTTGAAAATTGAATAAAAAGGAAGTTGAATAGAAATGGAAGTTGAATAAAAATGGAAGTTGAATAAAATAAAAAATGGAGGTTCATTCATGAAAAACACTACATCTTAACGATCTATTTGGAAATTAAATAAAAAGGAAGTTGAATAAAATGAAAATTGAATAAAAATGGATGTTTGGAAATTAAATCAAAAAGGAAGTTGAATAGAAAAGAAAATTGAATAAAAATGGATGTTGCATAAAATTAACAATGGAAGTTCATTCAAGAAACCACTATACCATAACGATCTATTTGGAAATTGAATAAAAAAGGAAGTTGAATAAAAATGGATGATGCATAAAAATAGAAGTTGAATAAAAGAAAAAATGGAGGATCATTCAAGAAACCACTATACCTTAATGATCTATTTGGAAATTGAATAAAAAAAGGAAGTTGAATAGAAATTGAAGTTGAATAAAAATGGAAGTTGAATAAAAATAAAAAAATGGAGGTTCATTCAAGATAGCACTATATCTTAACGATCTATTTGGAAATTAAATAAAAATAGAAGTTGAATAAAATGAAAGTTGAATAAAAATGGGTATTGCATAAAATTAACAATGGAAGTTCATTCAAGAAACCACTATACCAAAACGATCTATTTGGAAATTGAATAAAAAAGGAAGTTGAATTGAAATGGAAGTTGAATAAAAATAGAAGTTGAATAAAAATAAAAAATGGAGGTTCATTCAAGAAAGCACTATATCTTAATGATCTATTTGGAAATTAAATAAAAAAAAGAAGTTGAATAAAAATGAAAGTTGAATAAAAATGGATGTTGCATAAAATTGACAATGGAAGTTTATTCAAGAAACCACTATATCTTAACGATCTATTTGGAAATTGAATAAAAAAGGAAGTTGAATAGAAATGGAAGTTGAATAAAAATAAAAAATGGCGGTTCATTCAAGAAAGCACTATATCTTAACGATCTATTTGGAAATTTAAAAAAAAGGAAGTTGAATAAAAATGGATGTTGCATAAAATTAAAAATGGAAGTTCATTCAAGAAACCACTATACCTTAACGATCTATTTAGAAAATTGAATAAAAAACGAAGTTGAATAGAAATGGAAGTTGAATAAAAATGGAAGTTGAATAAAATAAAAAATGGAGGTTCATTCAAGAAAACACTATATCTTAACGATCTATTTGGAAATTAAATAGAAAAGGAAGTTGAATAAAAATGAAAGTTGAATAAAAATGGATGTTGCATAAAATTAACAATGGAAGTTAATTCAAGAAACCACTATACCTTAACGATCTATTTGGAAATTGAAATAAAAAGGAAGTTGAATAGAAATAGAAATAAAAATGGAAGTTGAATAAAAGTAAAAAATGGAGGTTCATTCAAGAAAGCACTATATCTTGACGATCTATTTGGAAATTAAATAAAAAAGGAAGTTGAATAAAAATGGGTGTTGCATAAAATTAACAATGGAAGTTCATTCAAGAAATCAATATACCTCAATGATCTATTGACGATAGCTACCCACACCCAAAATAACATCAAAACCCTTCATGGGTATAACTACAAAGGAACGAAGCCGGTTTATAATCCATGCACTTCTTTATCACAACCTCTACATCCGTGCTTCAAAATCAATTCACCCTAACAGTGATACAACACATATAGGAGATGCTAATTGTGCCAACTCCAATTCCAAACAGATCAATTGCAAGAGATACAAAAGAATGAGACGCACTCGATCAATCAATGCACTAGCAACCGAGTTGCAAAATAGAAAGGTACCGCTAACAACTGATGGAACCGGTACCAAGTCCTGCGCGGTATCAGTATCACACGCTACCAAAGAGGGCCCTAATCCAATGCCACCTCTCGGAGTAGACGATGCATCGGCCAGAGATCGACGATGAAGCCCCGATTGAGCCTCGAGGTTCATACCGACTTGGCGAGGAAGACTACGCCGGCTTAAAGATGCACCAGATGTAAGCACCCAAGCTGGGCAAAACCTCTTCAGGTGCCCCGTCTGACCATACTGATAGCAAGACAGTGGTTGACCTCGCTCGACTGCTTTGCAAGGTCTAGCCGAAGAGGAAACACTCTCGACCTCCTCCTCTCCTGGGCAAACTGCCTTGTGGCCCAGCTGGCCACACTTGTAATATGTGAAGTCTCCCTGACTGCCTCTCCCCGAGCCTGCACTCGGCACTAGAAAGGTCGATCTAGCAACACTCATCAGGAGATCGCTAAGGGTTAGCACCCTTCTCCTCGCCATCACCTCGACCATCCCGGCTCCTCTTGGAGCCCTCATCCTCTTCCTCCTGTGACATGATCTCCATATGGGCCGTGATCAACCAAGCGCAGAGACACCCCATTTTTGATCATCCTCAAGACTTGGACGCCACCACTTGAACACTCGGTGATCATCCATGTTCATGTTCGCTTGGAGTTCGGAGTTCTCGGCCACGCCGCCTTTGCCTAGGACCTCCGAACTTGACCGCTTTGTGTCCGGCTTTGCACCAAACACTTGTGTTCTCCTTGAAGGTAGAGGATGCCTTGTGAGACATCCCCACACATCACCGGAAGTGGCTAGAGGCCACCGGCATTTGGTGTTGCCATCGGCACTATATTGTGCTTATCGGCACTCTTTTTGGCAAAATGACCATTTTGCCCTGCCGATCACTTTATAGCTGTTTTTGGAGATATTTTCAGACAGCTTTGTAGCACTTGTTTCCCCTCCATACACCATGGAGGGATGAGCCTTGGTTTACTTTAGCTTGTAAGCTTTGATTCTATAAGAGAAGACTCTTCTCTTGGCTCAAGGGTTGAAAAGGTTAGACATTTTAGAGAGAAAATACAGAGAAGAAGCTACGGTTTTAGGTTAGAAATCCTATATCTATCCTATCTCTTTTCCTTGCTCATTTTGTACACTAGGTGCTTTAGTTCTTACTATTGCACACAAGCACCTAGTGTTTCACCTTCCTCTTGGATCTGAGGTTCTAAGAGCTTATTCTTAGCGTTCTTGACTGGTTTGAGGCTTAAGGAGACATCAAGGTCACCATTGTTGAAGGAAAGCTTCAAGGGTAAGAAACTATTCATTTTTACCCCTTTCTTGCACCTTGTTTTTACCTATCTTTGAACTATTTTTGTGCTTGGTGTTTAATACAAAAAAGTTCTGTTTTTTAGTCCTCTTGATAGTTTATTAAGGGTGTTTTGTGGTTTGGGTGTGTTTGACCACCCTTGGGCCTTGAAAAGATCTCTTTTTTGTACTATTTTGTTGAGCTCGGGATTTTGGTGTTGGTCTTCACCACGAAATCTTGAAGGATTTCAGTGGTGAAGATGATGCCTTGAAGTCCTAAGAAGGAGAGGGCCCTCCTTGATGTCCTTGAAAAGGGCAAGTTTTGGTCTCTTAAGGGAGCATAGTTTTGAATGTTTGAAGAGCATGTCTTGGCTGCATTTTATGTTTATTATGCCCTAATATGACATTGATATGTGTTGGTTTAGTACCTTGCATGTTTTGCATAGATGCTTTGTAATGCCTTGTATTGCTTTAACTTGCTCTAGGTTGTTAGCCCTAGTTTGAGCATGCTTTAGGCCTAGATCCATGAAGCTTGTATGCTTATTTTGCCATGCTTTAGGTCTGTCCATACTTATTTTAGTCGACTATGGCTTGTATCTTGGGTCCCCTCTATGTTTGGCTTGTTGGCCTTAAGGGTACAAGTGTGTAGCATGCCTTGCTTGCTTTATTTTCAATGGTTTGGAATCATTTGGCATGTCATTTCAGTCCATTTAGCATGCTTGTTTGATTGCCTTGCATGCCTCTTTGATGCTTTGGAAGCTTGCCTTATGCCTCACATCTTAGCATTTGTGCATGCCATCCTAGTTGAGCCCTTTAGATGCCATCTAAGTGATCCTTGGGCTTAGTTTACATGTCAAAATCTGTTTTGGGTTGTTCAATGCATGCCATAATTGTCTTGCATAAGTATAGTTCAATGCCTCATTGACTTGTTTTAAGTCTTGGACCATTTGCATGTTTTGTTTGACCTATCTTGAGTTGGTTTAGTACCACACTTTGACATGATTTAGAGCTCATGTTGCGTGCTAATCATCCATGTTATCTCCTTTCAAGTGTGCTTGAGAGTGGTTTGTTTAATGCCTGTTGTGTGCTTTAACATGTGTACATGTGCATGTATGTTTTAGCTCTCATACTTAGTATTTTGGCTACTGATTTTAGGCCTAGTTTGAGCTGCTTAGGTCATGTTTAAGACCATCATTTGCATGCTTGCTCGCCAACTCATGTTCGCCAGGCTTGCATTGTTTGTCCACATGTTCATATTGCATTCCTAGTTGACATGCTTAGGTTGCATGGCATCAACATGCATGCCTTGTTCTTGACCTTGTGATAGGAATTGGGCCTCATTTTTGTTTGCTTGGTTTGCATACATTTGAAATTGAAGTTGCATACTTGGTTCTTTGGGCCATCATGCATGAAAATGCGTGATTGGTGGCTCGAGAATCGAGGTACAACTTCCTTAAAGCCATTGACATGTTAAGGAGTGGGTTAGGGGCATATATGCTTTGAATTGCTTTGCCATGCCAGTATTTGCCTTCTGCTGCTGTGAGTTGCGTGTTCTGCAGTATTCAAGGCTGCGAAGTTGTTTAGTGCCGACCGGCAGTCAATTTTCAGCCGATGGATCAATTCACTGCCGGTGGAAGTTTTGAGCAGACGGTAGTGATCTTCAGTACCTAAGGAAGTATTCCTAAGACTGTGGTAGTCTTCTGAGATGCAAAGCAGGGAAAACAGAGGCAATCTAAGCATGGTAATGCGATTCCGAGCAGGTCCCGAGCGTGCGATGCATCCGGCCCTCTTCCCGAGGCGACTTACTGTTTTCCTATTTTAATTAGTTTGTCAACTAATCAAGAAATTTGTAATATTTAATTAGCTTGCGTAGTTAATTATCTGTATTATTTATTCGGTCCCTCCGAGCGAGGGCATAATTGTAATAAGTGTGGGTGAGTGTGTGTATGTCTTCCAACCCCTATTTCTTTCTTCCCTTTTATTTACCTGCTTATGATGGTAGATTAGGGCATATTTAAAATTAGCATACCTTATGCAATGCATGCGTGCATCCATGCATCTGTTGACATGCATCGGGCTCGGTACATCATGCGAACTGCATTGTATTTCAAATCTAATTTGAATACGTGTTACTCGTGCATTTCACATGCCATCTTTAGGGTTAGCCGAGCCTACTCTAAATTGCATCCTTGCCTGTGTTGCATTAGCCACTTAACATGACCTAGGGACATGCATGTCTGCTAACTAGTTTTTGTTTTGGCACGGAGTACTATGTAAGTATTTAATGCTTTAGCATACCACATGCGTGTGAATGTTGCCATGACAAGATGCTACCATGCTAAATGCTTATGTGAGATGAACTGCTTGAATGCCTGTGGGTGGAGGTTGGATTGCTTAAGTTGGAAAACTCATTGAAATCCGTATTTTAGCCTACTTGCGAGTAGCAAATTTCGAAACATTTTCAAAACAAACGGATATGCAATGTTTATTTCCAAATTAGGCAATCTAGTCTATACTTGTTTGCTGGGCGCATAACATAGTAATTCTAGGTTAATAATTGGAATAAGAACATATAATGTTTTCAAAAACGGATATCACGGTTAGTAGAGGCCGGTCTTGACTGGCGAAAAAGGTGCTCATAATGACCTTCCCCGATCGTACTCCAACCTCGAGCCAAGACCACTTTGGTGATGACGGACACGTGGCCTTGCACGAGTCGTGGTTTCCTAAATTCTCCCATTAAAAATATTTAGGTGGCGACTCATGTCCGCAAAGCGTCCATGTTTGGCACTACTTTTTCAAAAATCTGTTTTTCTCAAAACGATTTGCCAGAGTTGGACTCTTTGGTTCAAATTAAGAACCGCAACAAACAAAAAGGGGAGTCTGAACTGTAGCGAGGTCCCCCGGCGGGCTTGTTACAGTTTCTGGCGACTCCGCTGGGGATTTAGAGAGTTTGACTCGAACTCATGATATCCTGTTTTGACTACACTTATGTGTTTCTTTGCATTGCATGTGCATTGGTGCGCTTAGGACACCGTGTTGGCCATCTGCTAGTCTCGAGCGGTTTCGGGAGGCTTGTCTTGTCAAGGCATGACCATAAGGTCGACGGTTGGGGCCTCTCACAAGATGTGAACACAAACCCGGTTTTACGGCACCCTTTTCGACCATTCGACCTAGTGCATATTCGAATCCATAGTGACCATTCCAAACTAGGACAGGTTGCTTACCGATATAGGTTGTTTGAAACCACTTATGCGCGTAGTGAAACCCTAGCTCGACAAAATAGGACAGGAACCCTACCCCAACATAGGGTGTATTGGCTCTCATTTACTTGCTATGTGCTTTTAGAGTGTATCTCTCAGGGAACGATATATACCGGTTTGGTAAGTCTGTATCGTGCCCGAGGGCACCAAAGACGCTTTTTGAGAATCGATTATATCTCATGTATCGCCGGTTTTGATAGTGATTCTGGGGAACAGTGTTCAGTAGTAGAGCGCAGTTGTCCGGCCATACCCGTATTTGATCTGTTTGAGGCTGAAATGCTGCTTGTTTTCTGTTTCAGTTTAGAGACTTAGAGATTTGATCAGCTAGTGTCTTCTCCTTGCTGAGGCAGGACCGAACATGACGCAGAACTCAGAAGAGATTGTGGTCATGACGGCCCAAGGTCAGAAATCACCCCACAGATGAAGCTGCTGGCATACCACATCCACCTAGGTCGCTGCACATCCAATTTGGACTCTCATTATACAGGGCTCATGAGCCTACTACTTTTGAACTAATGGGGATGATAGGCGATCTCCAAAGGTCAGTGGCAGATCTCGCCTATGGAATGTCAGCTTCACCACCATCTGCACCATATGCCGGAGGCTTTATACCCCAAGAGCCCCATTGGGGACGAATTAGTAATCGAACTCACCAACCCGGAGATGGCCTCCACTATGGCAACGACGATTAAACCAAGCTCTAGATCGCCGAGGCCGAGGCAAAGGCAAGATGAAGGCCGAGGCCGACCCTATCTAACAACCGTCAGGGCAGAGGCTTTGAAAGCCGGGAATGAACACGCAGATATCCACGCAGGTCAAAAGTCAGGAGGACGCTTCCCCAATCCGCCCGAGGGAAATTCCGCCAATCGAGAACCCGGATAGGCCCTCATGCTAAGACAGTTCTTCCCGCCCCACTTTGCATCCGGAAAGGGTCAGAAACCCAAAGTCACACCCGCTGATCCATTTGCTAGTGCATCTAGCAAGAGTGCTCCAAAGTACCAGCCCCGAGGGCGCAGGGTCTATCATGCTCTCTATATGCCATTATCCAAGCATTGCAGATCCTTCTTGAAGGGGACACCTTAAGCCCTCGAGCCTCGGCCGCCCGAAGAATCTCCGCCACCCATGATGCTACCTGACTTGGCGCACCACCAGCAGACGGCCATGCCACCGATTAATTGTTTCCGCCTCAAGATGAGGTAATAAGATTTGATTGATAACGGTTATCTCCCCACTTCGAAAGTCCGCCACCACCCGATTGTTGGATTTTGAAGATACAGATATCGCAAGCATGTAATCAAAGGTGAACCGTCATGCGCGTTCGTACATTTTTTTGGATATGGCGCTTGGCATGCATTTTGAGCACCGCTAATGCTAGTTTGGTAAATCCCACTTGGGTGTCGAGTCAATTTTCTTTTTTGTCTTGAGCCTGCCTCATTGTTTTGAGTCGCCTTTTGCTTAAGGGTCTGCTCTAATTGTAATGAGTCGGCCCTCTTGTATAGAATACCGTGTGATTTCTTGGTTGTTACCTCAAACACCGCTTTGTCTTATGAATAGTTGTTTTTGCTTTTTTGAGTTTGTTTCTCCCGAGGAGCCGCTATGCCAACAAATCAATGAAACAAATGGCTATCACGTTCGATTTGTTCGTTGCCGAATCAACCGTGTGGGGATGTAATGGAATGACAATGCATACCACCTACTCTCTTGTGCCTTGAACGTCATTATAATGGCCTAAGTTTTTCAAAACTCTTCAAAATCTGCGGTAAAAAACGAAGAGGAAGGAATTTCGCTTTGCAAAATTTTGATCATTTTGAGAGAAAGAGAGGCTTGCTAAGCTTTTAATGAATGAAATCATGTTTGTCGTGATGAGTACTGAGAAGGACCCCGCCCGATCTAGATCGGTTCCACACTATCTTTAACGCTAATGATTTGTCGCTTTAAAACTTTCAAAAACAAAATATTTTGCAGCAATCTTGTGAAGACCTATGTGAAATCGCTTTGAGATTGTGCAGCCCAGATCGCTCTCGCCTCAAGATTCAATTCATCTGGCAAATCGAATCTATTCAAAACATTCAAGTTATGAAACGCCAGTGTGGCCTAATTTGAAGACCATCGAAAGCAAGAGGCATCAAAGTCGATCGGGAGATCAGATCCCACCAAGCAAAGCTTGAGAAGCCACCGTGATGGACTTTTCTCGCAAATCAACACAACAACGCTTCCTGATACGAGAGGCTTTAATCTCAAAACCATTTAACGCGCTTGCTACACCTTTACCCTTTGAGAGGCTCACGGCCGAAACCCTAAGGGTGGCCTGTGCAAAAGTTAGAGCAAAGAAAATACGAAAAATACAAAAAAGGAAAATGCAAAAAGAGAAGCAAAAAGAGAAAAGAAAAGAAAGAATGTAGCAAAGAAATAAAATGAAAAATGAAAAGAAAGAAGAACAAAGCTCGCAAGGTCGAAAACCCGCGACCAAGCGCCTTTGGCAAAAGTTAGAGCATAAAAGGAGAGGTTAAATACCCGAAAGTGTACCTTAACCGAACTACATAAGGCTTGATTCCCATGTTTGGGACACGAGGCAACTTCATCCTAAAGTCCAAATTTCAACGCTTCCATAGCGTCTTAGTCCATGTCATGGTTTTGATCACTTTTGCCTCCTCCGAATTTGATGTCTCAATTGCAGCAACCTGGAACTACGTGATTAAATTCCTCTTGAAGTCCAAACCACCAACACCTTCTGTGATCGTGTCCATATATTGATTCAAACCGTCTTCGTCTCCTCCGCGTCCGAGGGTTCGATCGTCGTCAACAAAAGACTGGCTTACAATATGCCGCGGCATCATCCAAACAAGGGGCAACTTTCCGCTACATACAAGGCCATAAGTTGCCCCGAAGTTATCATCAAACCAGGGCAACTTTCGCTTTATCCCCTTTAAGCAGGGGCAATTTCCATTGCCTCCGATCCGAGGTTGCATATCATGAGGTAAGTTCCACGCCGCTGAGCGCTGATCGCTTGCAAAATAGTTTTGAAAATTTCACCGAGGTTGACTTATTTTCTAAAACTGCTTTCATTTTCAAAATTGGACCATGTTTGGACCCAAAAGGAGAATTTTCGGCTCACACCGATTCGCATGATTTTCAAATCAAAAATCTAATAAGTGTGTTAATCTAACTCTCATTTTTATCAAAGTTGTTTTAGAAAACAAAAATGGTCAAAATGACGAACTAGGGGCAACCAAATCGGGTGTTCGCCTCCCCCTTGTCACTAACGACTCGCTAGAAGGCACCCTATCTACTGAAGAAATAGCCATGGAGCTAGTCAGATATGGGCGGAACTCCGATTTCTATTCATTTGTTAATCGCCCGGAGGGATGAAAAATGAGAGAATAAAGAATAGAGAGGTGTAAGAAGAGAAAAAGTAAGAAAAGGGTTTGTGAGAAAACCAAGCCTGAGGGCCGAGTGATGTGAGAATCACAAATCAGAAAGGGTGGGAAATAATACCCGGAGGAACTGGCTTATCGAGGTCTGAGATCTTTTTGTAAACATGTTTGTGTGTCGGGTCTTTTGATTTTTCGGTCTCGGTTTTGGCTTTTGAGTCTTTTTCGAGCATGTCTCATTAGGTTAGGTTGTGTGCCTTTTTATTTCGTGTTTGAGTCTGCTTGTCGTATTTTATGGTAGGCTCGATACCGCGGTTGAAAACCCATCCTCTTCCAAAAAGTATTCGCTTGTGCTTAGAATGCTATGCCATTCTCTACATCCGTGCAAAGCAAGAGAAGGAAAGGAAAATTTGGGACATTCGAGTGTGTTTCAACCGCAACTGTCAACTTTGTGATCCGCTCTTGTCGAGTTGGGGCTATTTGTTCGGGTTTGCTCGTGCGTAATGAACAACGTCGTGTTATGGGCTATACGCAGGTCAATCCCCAGTAGAGTATGGGCTGTATATCTAGATTGAGCAGTGATTTGTATGAGTTGTTTTGCTGATTAATTGGGTGACTATCTGATTACCACAGTATAATTGCTCAAGTTTCAGACAACATATCAATATCATGTACATTTGAGGTGTAATATGATGCAATGCAGTGCAAACCACGAGATGTATAGATATAACACTCTTTTTAGACAAAAGGTTTATTTCATATAATCTTTTTCAAGTACAAATCTTGAGGAAAACAAAAACCTGCCTGCGGCTGTACAAAGTACTCTATCTACCAACAAAAGAGAAAAGTACAAGAAAAGAAATAAGAAAAAAAGAAAAGTCCGGTGCCGTCATCACGGCTCATACGGGGATCTTCCTCGCCTCTTCCGGCAGTAAGTCCAGAGCATCACCGAAGTATCAATTGTTCGAAGTCCGAGTCGCCCCGCCTTCTTCGAATGCCCCCCCGTCCTGCTCAGAACCATCGTCTGGAATTGGAGCCCGCGAGCTGCTCCCGGTATAAGTGTGCCCTCCTCTGGTGCGGGGGAATATCCTGCCATCCCGGGTAGACACGGGAGGTTCAGATGAAGCGACGCCACCCGCCGAGGAAGAAGGAAGGTCAAAAACGTGAAAGGCAAATGCATCAAGATAGGCGAAACAGTTTTATCGGCACGCGCGGTCAGTAGTTTATCGCTGCGCACGCGCAGAATGCACAGCGTAATGTAAGTACAAGAAAGGAATGCCGTGAGCGCTTGAAATAGTGTCGCAAAGGTAGGCGAATACGTAGGTATGAATGCCAGGAGCGCTTATCGGCAGAATGCAATGTAATGCGCAGGTGAATACAGAAAGTATGAACGCAGCGCGGAAAGCACGCAGAAGGTATGCAAAGTATGAGTACGAAGAGTTTCATGCCGTGGCGGGTGGAAACAAGGGTATCCATTGTTGTATCGCGGCATCGACGGTAACGCACCCTCACTTTGAATCATCTTGCTTTGCATGTATTTTGTATGATCTTGAATTGTCAAGTTTGTAATCTTGATACTTCTGCCTTGTTTTGCTTTGTTTTTATTGTAAGTTGTGGAATTCGGTTTTGTTTGGAGCGTAGCGAGGTCACCAAAGATAGTTTGCCTTTGAGCCTTTGCGTTTTGAGCGCTTTGGAACCTTAGTCGACCTCCATCTTCACCCCAAGATGTTTGCCGAGATGTTACCTTTGGTCAAGTGTGACGCCGAGGCCGAGATGTTTTGTGCTTGTAATCTTTGTTCTTGTGGCGGTATGGCCTAGGCCGAGATGCGGTACACCCAGCCAAGGTGTGGCATGCCTTAGTCAAGTGTCGCCCTCCCTAACCTTTGTCTTTGTTGACCTGTTCAAGTCTTGTCTTTGGCCGAGGTCATTTCGCCGACGCAGTTAGCCGCCAAGCGTGTTGTGCACGCTTTTGTCGAGACTTGTCTTGTCTAGCGATCACCTTTCTCGCACCAATCCGTGATGCCACGGTCCAGCCGGGAGGCTATGACCGCCGATGTGCCTATAATGCATCATTGTGTATCTTTTGATTATGATTTGGTCTCAAATCTTTGTCTTGTTTAGAGAGAGAAGCTCTAGAACTTAGAGTTAGAATTTTAGTGTGAGAGTTGAGCTCCGAGCTTGATCGTGGGAAGATCAACTGCTGGATTTCAGCTTTTGAGGTTAGATTCTTGTTCTACATCGATTGTTCTATTGATCATCTAGATGCATTGCATGATTGGATCTGTTTTGCATGTCATGCATTGATTTGAACTTGGTTTTGAAAGAGAAAATGTTGTTCTTGTGTTCTTAAAGGAGAACCTTGTTTTGATCAGAAAGTTTGGAACAAGAATCATGTTTTGTGTTTGTTCTTGCATAATTTTCTAATGAGTACCCTAGTCCACGTTTTTGAACTCTTAGCTTGAAAACCCAGTTTACGTATATGTGAGTTGGATTTGACATGCATGATCTTGATTCTTCGTGTCCTTTGAAAGGAAACTTCGGGTTTTCCTAACTTTGCCTTGTTTTGGCTTTGAGTCCACACCTCGGCGGGGAGGTGTAGGACCTCGGCTAGACTGGATGGTACCGGTGCACTTCCATGATGGGAAATAATGTTTTGATTCCTTGCATGTATGTGAAGCTCGTTTTGAGAGTATGGTTTGCTATGTGATTGTAGGACTTTGATCTTTGCTTGAGCCTACACCGAAGACCGAGGTGAGTGGTGCTTTTAATAAAGCTATGTTATAAAGCTTTTGATAAATCTTGCTTGTTTAGCTTTTGGTAAAAAGTAATTGCTAAGCATGAATGATTAGCCTATTTTGATGTTTTGTATATGAGCTTGTTTTGATGGTATTCTTGAAAGTCCTGTCTTTGGAGGACTCTAAACTTTAGCAAAGACTAGAGGAAAAAGGTAAGTATGAACCGTCTTGATGATGTCCTTGTAATGGGTTGAGCGTTGTTTGGTTTCTTTGGAAAGTCCCTTGTCTTTGGAGGACTCTAAACTTTAAGAGTACATCTTGTTAAAAGGATCAGGTCCTTTCTTTGGAAAGTCCACTTGTCTGGAGGACTCTAAACTTTCATGATACATCTTGTTAAGGTCCTTTCTTGGAAAGTCCTTGTCTTTGAGGACTCTAAACTTCATGATACTTCTTGTTAAGAGGATACGGTCCTATCTTGCTAAGATAAATGTTAAAGCTGACTCACAGCCTAAGTAACACAAGTCCCTTGTGCTAGAGGACTTTAAACTTTGTAGCACCACTTGGTGAAAAAAGGCTACGGCCTAAGTCACAAACTTCGGTGAAAAAAGGGCTCACGGGCCTAAGTCATATAAGCTTGATATGTGTTGTCTTGAAGATTACCTCGGCTACTACTTGTGCTATCTCAAGCAAATGTTTTGACTTGTAAGACTTGTTGGATGAATACGGTTCATCACTTGATTCGATACAACTTGATTTGTTTTGTTTTGGAAGGAACCTCGGCTACTACTTGTTTAATCTTTGTATTGCTTTGTCGGTAGGATTTGTGAGATGAATACGGTTCATCTCTTGTTCTGATACAGCTTGATATTCTTTGCTTGGCGGGAACCTCGGCTATTGTTTGAATGGTTTGATATGCTTTGTTTTGGCGGACTCGGCTATTATTCATGCAAACCTTTATTTCTAGTACCATTCATTTGAGTTTCCAAGCTCACCCCTCTCTATATATATGTAGGTGATGAAGCGGGGCGGCGGCGGCCTAGAAGTATTTGTGCGCTTGTTTTGGGATTTTGTTATCTTGAGCTTGACTTGCTTCATCGGTACATTTTGTGATTACCTCGGCATATGTGTTACTTGATTCTTGAAAATCATGCTTCTTTGCTTGTAATCATTGTATTTGTATATGTCGGTGAGAAGCCTTTGATCAGGATGTAACTTGTATTTGTTTTGTTATCTGTAGAGTGCGATTACATTATGTATGCATTTACATTTTGATCTATGCCTGACTCTCAAGGACCATTTGTATTTAGTTTATTAAGCCGCATATGTGAGCCCCTATGATTACTCGATGTGTGTGAAATTTTGTGAGCGGCCTTTGGTAATTACGGATTCTTGGCCATCTCGACACCAGACCTACTAAAGGCGGTTGGGGTCGTGACAGTGGTATCGAGCACAAGTTCCTCATAATGCGTTGATTCACACCTCGAGTCCTAAAGAGCATAGATTCCATTTAGAAAGATGCTAGGGTTGCATCATATTGCTTGCTATTTGAACAAGGTGTGCATTGTCTTGACTTGCTTAATTGTTACTTACTGTGGAGTTATTTGTTTACTTGCTTTAAAGTCACACTTTGTATACTCATAGTATCATGAGGAGAGGTAGACCTCCACTTGCAGAGATCGGTCACGAGCAGTTAGACGAGAATGGAAAGATTAATGGAAGGATTGACGCGTGAGTTAAGGCAAATAAGGCGATGAAAGACGCTAGTACTACATCGACCGAAGCGGGCGAATGGCGAAATGTAGTCCTCCTCCACCTCCCGATGCCACAAGTTCCTCTCCACCCGACCTTATATGGAGATGGCACAATAGCTTTGATCGAGGAGTTCAAGAAGATGAGACCACCAAGGTTTTACGGAGGTATTGAGCCAATGAAGGCCGAGGCATGGGTTTTGGAAATGGAGCTGTTTGAGATTTTCCCCGACCGATGTTGAAGGTGACTTTAGGCATTCACTACAGACGGCGATGCTCGGAGATGGTGGATGATGACGAAGAAACTAACCTGGTTTAACTGAGCAAGGTTTTGGAACTATTTTACAAGCATTTTCCCTCGGCGTTGAATCGCAAGGCTACGAATTTGAGACTTTGACGCAAGGCGATCGAGCGATGGCGAATATGATCGCGCTTTCTTGAATTGGTAAGGTTTGTACCTCACATGATCAATGATGAATACATGAAGGCTAGGAAGTTTGAAAGTGGGCAGCGGACGATTCAAGGCAAGGGTTAGCTGCTTTCGATATGCCGACCTATGAAGTCTTTGAACAAAAGCGTTTTGGCGAAACTAACGAGCAGTGCGAGAACTGGGGAAGAATGTTGAAGAGCGAACTATGACAATCACGAACCCAGTTGAACACCAATAAGAAGATGAACAAGAGGCGGTCTTTGGTTATCCAAAGCGGAAGGTAATACTAAGCGGGCATGTTGATTGTGGGAAGCAACATTTTGGGGTTTGTCGTCGGACATCTGAGCTTGCTATGAATGTGGAGAAGTGGGTCATTTTGTGAGAGATTGTCCTAAGACAAAATTTGAAACCGACAAGAAAGGTGAGAATACCTCAGTGCGGTTCAAAAGAATAATCTTTGAGAAAGGACCAGGATGAGGAAGGCGAGTATTTGCACTAGTGCGGGGATACTCGAGAATCTTTGAGGCGATGGTGTCGGGTATACTTTTAATTTGCTCTAGAAATGCTTATGTGTTAGTTGATTAAGACTCTACGCTTTTCGTTTGTTTCTACTAAGTTTGCGAGAAGATTAATAGGAAATTAGAATCTCTTGATTATGTGCTATCTGTGTCTACTCAAATGCAGGAGATCCATGATTGTTGCATCCATTTATAGAGCATGTGTTGTTGTTATTGAGCATGTTGATTTGCTAGTTGATTTAATGCCCTTGAATATAGATCAATTCGATGTTATATTGGGAATGGATTGGTTAGTAGCAAACCACGCACTCATTGATTGTGTTTGAAGAGTGTCACATTGAAACCCCAAACCTAGTAGAAGTTATTTTTCAAGGTAAAGGAGTAATTCCCCACCTTACTTAATCTCATCCATGAAGGCACGTAAGTTGATCCAAAAAACATGTAAGGGTTATTTGTGTAGTATATTGAAAGATCGGGATGGAAATGTTGGTTTAGCCGACATCCCGGTTGTTCATGAGTTCACGAAGCGTCTTTCCTAATGATTTACGGCCATTTGGTCGATAGAGAAATAGAGTTCTTGTTGATGTTATATCGGGAACACGGTAGATCTCCAAAACACCATATAGAATGGCCCCAATAGAACTTAGAAATTGAAACTACAATTGCAAGAGTTGTTGGACAAGGGATTTATTAGGCCGAGCACATCACCATGGGAGCACTGTGTTATTTGTTAAGAAGAAGGATGGCACACTTAGCCTTTGTATTGATTATAGAGAACTCAATAAGGTCACCATTAAGAATAAGTACCCATTACCTAGGATTGATGATTTACTTGATCGATTACAAGAAGCACGAATCTTTTCAAGATTGACCTTAGAATTAGGGCTACCATCGACTTAAGGTTAAGGCGAGGATGTTGAGAAGGCGCCTTTAGGACTAGATATGGCCCTCTGAATTTTTAGTGATGCCTTTGGGATTGACCAATGCCCTCTTTGCATTTATGGATTTAATGAGCGAGTCTTCAAGCCCCACTTAGATGAGTTTGTGTCGTCTTCATCGATGATATATTGATTTATTCCAAGAGTGAAGTTGAACATGAAAACCATTTGAGAATTTCTTCTTGAGATATTGAGAGAAGGAAACTATATGCTAAATTTAACAAGTGTGAGTTTTGGCTTTCTACTATTTCATTACGGGTCATGTAATAAATGAAGAAGGTATTTCAGTTGATCAGAGCAAAATAGAAGTCAGTGGTAAATTGGTAGGCCGACCAATGTGTCCGAGGTTCGAAGTTTTACGGGTTTGGCGGGTGTTACTACGGGAAGTTCGTGAAAGATTTCTCGAGGATTACAACTCCATTGACACAATTGACTAGGAAGAGCACCGTATGAATGGGTGAAGATCGAGTCGACTTTTAGAGCTAAAGGCGAGGTTAGTTCTGACACGATCTTTGGTACTTCCATCAGTAATGAGGAGTTTCATGTTCTGATGATGCGTCGTATAAGGGTTTGGGTTGTGTGTATTAATGCAAGGAGGTAAGGTTATAGCATATGCATCTCGTCAATTGAAGCCACATGAGAAGAACTATCCTACCCGTGACTTGGAGCTAGCGGTAGTGGTATTTGCTTTGAAGATTTGGCGTCATTACTTGTATGGAGCTTCTTGTCAGTTTTTACAGATCATCGAGCTTGAAGTATCTATTCACTGAAGAATTGAACTTGAGACAAAGAAGATGGCTCGAGTTGTTGAAGGACTTCTGATATGCGATTCAATATCACCCGTGGAAAGCCATCAACGCGGGTACGACGCCTTTCGAAAGCGAAAAATCATTTGGAAATTTGGCATGCCTAACCTTTGATTTCGGCAAGAATCCAACCATTGTTGAAGAAGTAAAGGCAAAGACAAATGGAGGATGAATTCTTAGAAAAGTAGCCAGGGGATGAGATTGTTACCAAGCCAGATCACGTACACCTTTGGAAAAAACCAAGTGCTTAAGTTTGAAGGAAATTGTGTGTGGCAGGTATGTTCTGTGAGTCAAAAGGAAGATTTTGGCTGGAAGCCCATAATTCCAAGTTCTTCGCTCATCCAGAAATGCTACCAAGATAAACCATGATGTAAAACAGATGAGTTTTGGTGGCCTAACATGAAAGAGAGATAGCTTGAATTTGTGTCCCAGTGTTTGCACCTGCCAAAGTAAAAGCGAGAACATCAGAGACCAGCAGGACTTCTCTACAACCTTTGCCGATCCCCTCGAAAGTGGAAGTGGAACACATCTCTATGGATTGTGTTGTAGGATCGAAGAATCACGTAGTATGGATTCGATTTGGGTTGTGGTAGATGGGGACTAACCAAGTCAGCACACTTTTTGCCTCATACACTACTTTCATTGTTGCCATCAATCACTTTCTACTTTATCACGCGAATGAGATTGTTAGACTTCATGGAGGCCATGATGTCAATAATTAATGTCGTGACAGAGATCCTAAATTTGTTTCCAGATTTTATGTAGTCTACAGAGAGCCTTTTGGTTTCGAAGCCGGAGATTTAGTCTGACTTTTCATCCCCTGGCATGATGGGCAAACAAGTAAAAGAACGATTCTATGAACACTTGAAGATATGCTTGACTACTCGTGGCCAGTGGATTTCCAAGGAAATTGGGGAATGCATTATATTAGTGGAATTCGCTACAACAACATGCTGCTTATCACTGCCAGCGAGTATTGGTATGATGTCAAAATGGAAGCTCTATATGGAAGAAAATGCATCGCCGATATGGTTGGACCGAAGTTGAGATAAGGCTCGGCTTTTGGTCCCGAACTCATTCAAGTAACAACAGAGAAGATTAAACTTATTCACAGCTAGAATTAAAATCGCCCAGAGCTTCGGCAAAAAGAGTTATGCCGCATCAGAGAAGAAATGAGCTAGAATTCCAAGTTGGGGATCACGATTCCTAAAGCAGTTTCCCACCAATGAAAAGGAGTTTCCATTTGGGAAGAGAGAGTGTGTTAGCACCTCAAGAGTATTGGTCCATTTGAAGTCTCTTGGATACAAGGTTAACTCAAGGTTTCATGCATTCTTGCTTTGCCACCGCACTGGAGCCAAGCCCATAACGGTTTGCGCTTCGATGTTACGAAGTATATTCGGATCCACCGCATGTACTACATTCGAATCGGGCACGAGAATTTGGGCTATGAAGAGAAGCCGACGCCTATTGTGACGCATAAGCATAAATGAGAAAACAAAGTCGATACTCAATGGTAAAGGTGGAATGGAAAGAGCACTATGCGGTGACGCCACATGGAAATGGAAGAGGAAAGTCAGAGAATTGACATCCGTGAGTTATTCTGGACCAAGGTATTGTAAGTTTGGGGACCAAACTTCCTTAAGGGGGTAGGATGTAACAACCCTCACTTTGAATCACTTTGCTTGCATGTATTTTGTATGATCTTGAATTGTCAAGTTTGTAATCTTGATACTTGCCTTGTTTTGCTTTGTTTTATTGTAAGTCTTTGGAATTGTGTTTTGTTTGGAATAGTTTGCCTTGAGCCTTTGCTTTTGTTTTGGAACCTTAGCCGAGCTCCATCTTCACCCCGACATGTTTGCCGAGATGTTACCTTAGATGTTTTGTGCTTGTAATCTTTGTTCGTATGGCCTAGGCCGAGATGTGGTACACGCCAAGGTGTTTAGTCAAGTGTCGTCCTCCCTAACCTTTGTCTTTGTTGACTGTTGTCGAAGTCTTGTCTTTGGCCGAGGTCATTAAGCGTGTTGTGTACGCTTTGTCGAGACTTGTCTTGTCTAGCGTCACCTTTCTAATCGCACCAATCCGTGATGCCACGTGTCAGGCTATGACGCCTATAATGCATCATTGTGTATCTTTTGATTATGATTTGGTCTCAAATCTTTGTCTTGTTTAGAAAGCTCTAGAACTTAGAGTTAGAATTTTAGTGTGAGAGTTGAGCTCCGAGCTTGATCGTGGAAGATCGAACTGTTGATTTTTTTGAGGTTAGATTCTTGTTCTACATCGATTGTTCCTATTGATCATCTAGATGCATTGCATGATTGGATCTGTTTTGCATGTCATGCATTGATTTGAACTTGGTTTTGAAAGAGAAAAATGTTGTTCTTGTGTTCTTAAAGGAGAACCTTGTTTTGATCCGAAAGTTTGGAACAAGAATCATGTTTTGTGTTTGTTCTTGCATAATTTTCTCGAATGAGTACCCTAGTCCACGTTTTTGAACTCTTAGCTTGAAAACCCCAGATTTCGTATATGTGAGTTGGATTTGATGCATGATCTTGTTCTTCGTGTCCTTTGAAAGGAAACTCAGTTTTCCTAACTTTGCCTTGTTTTGAGTCCACACCTCGGCGGGAGGTGTAGGACCTGATGGTACCAGTGCACTTCGTGATGGGAAATAATGTTTTGATTCCTTGCATGTATGTGAAGCTTTGAGAGTATGGTTTGCTATGTGATTGTAGGACTTTGATCTTTGCTTGAGCCTACACCGAAGACCGAGGTGAGTGGTGCTTTTAATAAAGCTATGTTATAAAGCTTTTGATAAATCTTGCTTGTTGGTAAAAGTAATTGCTAAGCATGAATGATTAGCCTATTTTGATGTTTTGTATATGAGCTTGTTTTGATGGTATTCTTGAAAGTCCGAGGACTCTAAACTTTGACTAGAGGAAAAGGTAAGTATGAACTTCGTCTTGATGATGTCCTTGTAATGGGTTGAGCGTTGTTATCTTTGGAAAGTCCGAGGACTCTAAACTTCATCTTGTTAAAAGGATACGGTCCTTTCTTTGGAAAGTCCGAGGACTCTAAACTTCTTGTTAAGAGGATACGGTCCTATCTTGCTAAGATAAATGTTAACTAAGTAACACAAGTCCCTTGTGCTAGAGGACTTTAAACTTTTGTAGCACCACTTGGTGAAAAGTCACAAACCCTAAGTCATATAAGCTTGATATGTGTTGTCTTGAAGATTACCTCGCTACTACTTGTGCTATCTCGCAAATGTTTTGACTTGTAAGACTTGTTGGATGAATACGGTTCATCACTTGATTGATTTGTTTTGTTTTGGAAGGAACCTCGGCTACTACTTGTTTAATCTTTGTATTGCTTTAGGATTTGGATGAATACGGTTCATCTCTGATATTCTTGAACCTCGGCTATTGTTTGAATGGTTTTGATATGCTTTGTTTTGATTATTCATGCAAACCTTTATTTCTAGTACCATTGAGTTTCCAAGCTCCCCTCTCTATATATATGTAGGTGATGGTTTTGGGATTTTGTTATGCCGACTTGACTTGCTTACATTTTTGTGATTACCTCGGCATATGTGTTACTATTCTTGAAAATCATGCTTATTTGTATATGAGAAGCCTTTTGATCGATGTAACTTGTATTTGTTTTGTTATTATGTATGCATTTACATTTGATCTATGTCTCAAGGACCATTTGTATTTAGTTTATCATATGTGAGCCCCTATGATTACTCGATGTGTGTGAAATTTTGTGAGCCTTTGGTTCGTGACAAGATTATGGCGCTTTGGGTATGATTTGAAGCTATGACAGAGAACATACCGAAGGCCGTAAAAGGCTAAGAAGTCGAAGGTCCGCCGCAAAGATCCTCGCCATGGAGGCATTCATCTCCAATGACCGCCGTGTACTCGAAGACGCTCATAAGGAATCAGATGCATCAATACTCTGTGGAATATCAAATAAACTAAAATGAAATAACTGTATAGAAATGCAGTAACACATACCGGAGGCAAGTCGGGGATACCGACAAACTCGTGATCAGCCGGCGGAGGGGCGAAGGGTATCTGATAGGTCGCCCCATCCGACCCCCAGAAAGACAGTGAAGCGGGTAGAGTGGGCCAACTGGCCTCCCGTCCTCTCTGGACTCCGCCGCCATGACTCGAGCCCTCGGCGCTCCTCCTCTCCTCCTCCTCGCCGCCACGGCGCCGCAGTCTCTCTCTCGGCGACCACCACTCGGCCGCATGATGAAGGTCCGGACGCATTTCGAGTAATCGCCTCGCCTCTGGCCATCCGCCCCACCGATGGTGTAGTCCGCCATCCGCCAGCGGTGAAACGCTCGTGTCCTCATATGCTCGGGAGGATGCACCGACTATCTCGCCAGTAACCCTAAGGTTCGACGCAAGAAGCGCTTGCCAGTACCAAGCCCGGCTGCATCGCCTCCAAAGAAAATCCAGTAACGCGAGGTCTCAACGGCGCCGGCAAACCGATCCTGCACCATCGCTGGCAGAGGAGCCCACGGCTACCAGGTGATCTGAAGTTGAAATACAGTTTGTTATCTACTGGTATTGCAAATATACAGTGGAAAAGTGAAGCTTAAATAAACTGGAAGTAAAACATACCTCGGCAGGAGTAATGGTGTCGAAGTAGCGACGAAAGAAGCTGAAAGTCTCTCGCGGCCTCCGGGTGCATCTCCCGTCATAGCGGCGTGAGAAGGGAATGACTAGAGGAGTCTCTATCCAGACTGCTCTAGCTCGAAAGTAGGCGTAAACCCACAACTGCAAGACAGATGTCAGGACATTTATCAGATAAAGCAGGATACAGAGTAAAGCCGAAATAATAAAGCCGTGTGTTGTGCAATGTATTGAGCAGAGTATATTGTGTGAACAAGCAGTACTATCGGTAAAGCGTAGTATGTGTGTGCTGTGTACAGATATATAAGTGTAAAGCAGACTACGGTGTGCAGTGTGCGAGTACGTAAAGTGTAATGTAAATGTAAAGCGAGGAGAAGGCGTACCTCAAGCTCGCCAGTAGCCTCCGAGCAACTGCCCGCTACCACGGGAGACCGAGCTCATGTACCCGTAAAGAGTGGCCAGAGCCGCGCCACCCCAATCAAAACGCAAGATATCTCGGACGTCCACCAGTGCGCTGAGTAGGCAGAGAGGCACGGTGTTCGCCCGGTCGGCGAAGAGGGTCGTCCCTAGCAAAAACATCAGAAAGCCGCGCGCGTATCGCTTACTACGCTCTCTGCCGCCATCGGTCATCGCCGCCACCAACGCACTCGACGCACCTCGAACCAGGAGTAGCGGACAAAGCCTGGACGAGCAAGAGGTGGCGCCTCGCCAAGCAAGTAGATTTGAGTGGCGGTCCACTCGTCCATGTCGGTGTCGAAGGGGATCGGATCACCCCCTACCCCGATGCCGGTGAGCACCGAGAAGTCGTAGGGAGTCATCGTCATGTCTCCCGCCGCAGATAGGTGGAACGAGTCGGTGGTGTCCCACCACCTCTCTGCCAGGGCAGCTAGAAGAGGCTCAGCAGAAGTCCGGTCCGACTTCGCAAAGGAACCGAAGCCCGCATCGTCCACAATGCGTCGAACCGCCTCGGGAAGCTCCAAGTACCAATCTCGAGCCGCGACATTCCCATACCCGTGGATGGTATGGGAATCTCCCTGTTTTCAAACAAATAGTTGCAAAGCAATATGAGATGTACAGTTCTGAGGAAACATGTTAAAGTCGATACAAATCTAGCATGCGTGCAAATTTTTCAGATCCAAGCAGATATCAGGTTTCAGTGTACTACGGTGGACTACGGCCTGTGATGTGTCAGTGTGTTTGTGAGAGTCAGCATACAGATATGGTGCATGTGTGCACATTTTTCAGATTCAAGCAGATGTCGGGTTATAGTGTGCCAGTAGGTGAACTACAACGTATGATGCGTCAGCGTGTTGTGTGTGGTTCAGTTTAAATACAGCATACAATATGTTTTCAGATTCGAATAAGTGCCGGGTGTCGGTAAGTTTGCAGTGAAGTACGGTGTGTGCCGTGTGTTTGGGTGATTGAGACTAGTGCAGTGTGTGTGCATGTGTCCGTCTTAAACAGATATCAGTTGTAAACATGATTGCGAACAACTACAGTCTACAGCATATCAGAGCTAAACAGTTAAAGAACAGATTCAGCTATGGCAGTTAAACAGTTCTACATTGCAGAAAGTAAAACAGAAAAAAAATGTGTTACCTCGGAAGCGCTGAAGGATAGATGAGAGGTCGGCTCGCGCAGGAGAAGCTCCGGGTCCAGCGCTCGGTCAAAGCCTCAGAAATGGCGAAGACCATCAGGAGGTAGGACGTGGATCGCCGGGCGGTATGTCACCGGATCGAAGGGACGCTCGCTCAACGAGAGGAGCTCGACCCCAGGATCCATCTCGTGATCTGGGAGGGTCCCGACGTGTGGAACATCGTCAGCCATGGCGATGGTGGTGAGAAAATGTCCGGAAGAGCTGGAATGTGAAAAGTCAACCGAAAAAGTCAACCCCGAGCGGGCCGAAAATGACCGGGAAGGCCGGAAGATGCAAAGGCACGGAAATGAAGAGAAAATCAAGGGGAACAAGTCCCGAAAAAGTGGAAATAGCAAAGGGAGTGCCGAAACGAAATTTCGATCGGTCGAAAATGTCCGAAACGCGATGAACTTCGCGAATCGAACGGCGAAAATGTCGCGAAAACGCAAAGAAATGAGCGAATGAGGAGGAAAAGAGACTCTGGAGAGAGAGGGAGAAGTTTTTCGGCGGTAGGGGAGTGAGGAAATAGGGTTTAAAACCCTATTTTAAAAGACCCGAGGTGAAATGTCAAAACTGTCCCCGATCAGCAACTTTGTGCCGGTCGGCACAATATTGTGCCGGTGGAACTTTTATGCAGCCGGTGGCCACCTAGTCCAGCCGGTGATGTTCCCACAGCCTTGTTTAGGCCATGTGAGCAGTTTTGGGTCTTCATAGCTCAAGAAAATGCAAGAAAGTGCATCCCCGATGCTCAACCGGCCTCCGTTTTGACCTCGGACCGTGTCTTCTCTGCATGGCACTCAAGTTCAAGCAAAGATTGTATCCTTTTGTATCCTTTTGTCTTTTACAAGATTCAAAAGTTGCCCCGTGTGCGTTGCATACATCCATCACATTGTCCGATACGTCGCATCGCGCTATCTTGCGCATCATATTGCATTTGGCATGCATTCAATCGCCTTTGTTTTGCACTCGCGTTGTCTAACGATCGCGCTTATCTTGCGCATCATATTGCATTTGGCATGCATTCAATCGCACTGTTTTGTGCACTCGCGTTGTCTAACGCATCGCGCTATCTTGTGCATCATATTGCATTTGGCATGCATTCAATCGCACTGTTTTGTGCACTCGCGTTGTCTAACGCATCGCGCTATCTTGCGCATCATATTGCATTTGGCATGCATTCAATCGCACTATTTTGTGCACTCGCGTTGTCTAATGCATCGCGCTATCTTGCTCATCATATTGCATTTGGCATGCATTCAAATCGCACTGTTTTGTGCACTCGCGTTGTCTAACGCATCGCGCCTTTTTGCACAGCGCACTATCTTGTGCATTACATTTCATTCGCGCTATTTTGCGCATCGCCCCGTTTGGCGCGCCCTCTTTGCATTGTCTTGAATCTTTTGAGGCACGCATACGTCATTGCACTCCATTTTCCATCCTTTGAGGCACGCGTACCTCATTGCACTCCATTTTCCACCTTTTGAGACACGCACGTCTCATTTACCCCATTTGCATCCGCATGCGTGTCTCATTTGCATTGGCATGCGCGTCCCATGTGCGTTGCCTTTTTCCCCCCTCTCTTGCGTGTACTACGCTGAGAGGTTTCTTTTTTTGCTTTTGCCTTTCCTCTCTCGTGTGTACTACTACCGAGAGGCTTTTTGCTTTTGTCCTTCTTCTCTCCGTACTACCGAGAGGCCTTCTTTCCTCGCAATACCACGCCGAGATATTTTTGCTTTTTTCCCTTTTTTTCAAGGTACTACGCTGAGAAGTGTTGCTCTTTTTCTTCTCCAATGAGCACGCTAGAGACGCCAGATTTGAGACCTCGAAAGTGTCTCGGTAGTTGCTTTTAGCCTTCTCCGGCTAGAGGGTCGAGAATTGCTTAATTCTCTTAACTCTTGCCGCATGAGATGGTAGTTCGTCTAAGTTTACTCGCTGAGACTCCATCACTAAGTACAATTGTTGCCCCTGCCCGGTTCACAGACTCTTAAAACATCAAGACGTCTAGGAGACCTTAAATCCTCTAAAGGCAATTCCTTTTGGTGTTTGTCGTGTCTGAACGACTTTCGATGAACCGTAAAGCCACCGCTCGCTGTGAGTTCCTAGAAGACCAACTGATGGTGAAAATCAGAGTTCGAACGGCTTATGTTTCAGAACGAAGGTTCGAGATTCAGACTAAAGTCCGTTTAAATACCCGTGAGGGTGTACCGGCTTGAAATCTCAGATGAAGCCCCATAGGCTGAGGTGGCATGTCCGGGCGCCACACGAACCAACCTAAGGTATCGCCTCACAGGTAAGATAGGAAAGTTGCAATCATAGTCAAGCAGATCATAGTGCATTGTCATGCATCATTGTAAATAATGTCATGCATTTCAAAAAAAAAAAAAAACCCATGCATGTGTGTCATACTAACAAATAGAGTGTATATAAGTCATGCATTTTCCAGAAAACATCTGAAGGTATAGTGTATTGCAGCTTGTATGCATCTAACGATCATCTCTCCATTTATGGCTTATGCCTTTCCTTGTTGTTTTTGGTCTGGTATATGTGTCTACCACAAAGTAAAAAAAACACAGCTTAGCATGTGTATCGTGCTACTACTCCTTGGTGAACTTATTTATAGTTATGCACCTTTCGTTAGACATGGTTTGTATGTACGCATGCTCTTTCCTAAGCAAGATTTGCTCATTTTCACATACCATACATCCATTCTCCTCCTATATTACATTGTAGTGTAATCTGTTGTATCTCGGCATTAGGATCATTTTTCTCGCTGTAAATGGGTCGTTAATTTAATTTATGTCATTCCAATTCCAATAATTTGTTCTATGTCCGTAAGCAAGTACCTTATGGTAGATCGACATCGTTTCTACGTGGAGACTCGACTAAGTACCTCCATCAATTTGCACACATTTGTGTGGTTTCTAACCGCTTCGGCGATTAGATCATGATTCAAATGCATTGCATATTACATTGCATATCATTTGCATTGCATATAGTTTCAATTGCATTGCATATTAGTTGCATTATTCATACATTGTTGTTGTATATTGCATATCATTTGCATTCATTTTTTGCATTGTCATGCATATTAATAATAGTTGACAAATTCCGCTAAGTTTGTTTTTATAGGCACGATATTGTATGTACTACCATTTGAGGTCGGTGAAACCTATGAAGTCAGATGTGTATTGTATCCTCCAAGATGAGAATGCTTTTGGAGAATTGCATAATTCTCTTACATCCTTTCTGCAAGATCGTTAGTGTAGTTTTGGTGCATGCTAGCTTATAAGCTGTCACATGTGATGTAGCTTCTATTACTGACTTCCTTTGCATGATCAGTAAGTTATGCTCGGCCTTTTGTATCGTCGATTTGCATCTTGCCCATACCTCACAGTATATACATATTCTTGGCTTGTATGCGTACTGTTTCTGTTGGTTTGATTCCTAAAGGAGATCGTGGCGACTTGCCGGGGTTCAACCATTTTAGCGCTTTGTATGTTTGTCCAAGTCTTGGCCTTATTAGAAAATGGAGTGGAATCTCCCCGGGCTTTGATGACATTTCCTCGCGTCATTGTTGTGACTTTTCGGGATTCTGTCCAAGAGGGCAGCTGTAGACACCCCATTTTTTACCGTCCTCAAGACTTGGACGTCACCTTTCGAACACTTTCGGTCATCCATGTTCGTGTTAGTTTGGAGTTCCCGAGTTCTCCGACTCTGCGCCTTGCCTCCACGACCTCCGAACTTGACCGTTTGTGTCGGTTTTGTACCAAGCTTGTGTTACACCTTGGAAGAGGATGCCTGTGAGACATCCCACACACATCACCGGCAACGCGGCGCTGAGGCCACTTGGGCTGTTTTAGTGTTGCCATCGGCACTATATTGTGCCCGGTCGACACTCTTTGGCAAAAGCGAAGCCATTTTGCCTGCCGATCTACGGTGTTTTTTTTTTGGAGATATTTTAGAGAACTGACTTTGTAGCACTTGTTTCCCCTCCATACCGTGTATGGAGGGATGAATACCTGGTTTACTTAGCCTTAGCTTTGATTCCTATAGAAGACTCTCTTCTCTCTTGGCTCCAAGGGTTGAAAAGGTTAGACATTTTAAATCTGAAGAACAAGCCTACGGTTTTTAGGTTAGAAATCCTATATCTATCCTATCTCTCTTTCTGCTCATTTGTACACTAGGTGCTTTAGTTCTTACTATTACACACAAGCACCTAGTGTTTTACCTTCCTCTTGGAGCTGAGGTTCTAAGAGCTTATTCTTGAAATGTTCTTGGTGGTTTGAGGGCTTAGAGCCTGACAAGGTCACCATTGTTGAAGGGAGCTTCAAAAGGGTAAACTATTCATTTTACCCCTTTCTTGCACCTTGTTTTACCTATCTTTGAACTATTTTTGTGCTTGGTGTTTAATACAAAAAAAGTTCTGTTTTTCATTCTCTTGATAGTTTATTAGGGGTGTTTTTGTGGTTTGGGTGTGTTTGACCACCTTGGGCACTAAAGGTCTCTTTTTGTCTTTATTTGTTGAGCTCCGGATTTTTGGTGTTGGGGGTCTCTTTCACCACTGAAATCTTGAAGGATTTCAATGGTGAATGATGCTGTGAAGTCCTAGAAGGAGGGGCCACCCCCTCTCCTTGATGTGTCGCTAGAAAAGGGCAAGTTTGGTCTCTTAAGGGGAGCATAGTTTTGAATGTTTGAAGAGCATGTCTTAGCTGCATTTATGTTTATTATGCCCTATGTAACATTGATATGTGTTGGTTTTAGTACTCCTTGCATGTTTTGCATGTAGATGCTTTGTAATGCCTTGTATTGCCTTAACTTGCTCTGGGTTGTTAGCCCTAGTTTGAGCATACTTTAGGCCTAGATCCGCCAAACGCATGCTTATTTTTGCCATGCTTTAGGTCTGTCCATATACTTATTTTAATTGACCATAAGCGTATCTTGGGTCCCTCTATGTTTACGGCTTGTTGGCCTTAAGGGTACAAGTGTGTAGCATGCCTTGCTTGCTTTTATTTTCAATGGTTTTGAATCATTTAACATCATTTCAGTCCATTTGCTTGTCTTGTTGATTGCCTTGCATGCCTCTTTGTCTTTGGAAGCTTGTGTATATGCCTCACATCTTAGCATTTGTGCATGCCATCCTAGTTAGGCCCTTTAGATGCCATCTAAGTGATCCTTTGGGCTTAGTTTTATCTTTGAAAATCCGTTTTGGGTTGTTCAATGCATGCCATAATTGTCTTGCATAAGTATAGTTCAATGCCTCCCATTGACTTGCTTTAAGTCTTGGACCATTTGCATCATTTTGTTTGACCTATCTTGAGTTGGTTTAGTACACACTTTGACATGATTTTAAAGCTCATGTTCGTGCTAATCATCCATGTTATCTCCTTTCAAGTGTGCTTGAGAGTGGTTTTGTTTAATGCCTAAGTTGTGCTTTGCTGTAATGTACATGTGCATGTATGTTTTAGCTCTCGCTATACTTAGTGTTTAACCTCTTGATTTTTAGGCTTTGATTTGGAAGCTGCCTAGGTCATGTTTAAGACCATCATTTGCATGCTTGCATGTAACTCATATTCGCTTGTATGCTTGCATTGTTTGTCCCATGTTCATATTGCATTCCTAGTTGACACACTTGGGTTACATGGCATCAACATGCATGCCTTGTTCATGACCTTGTGATAGGGTGGGCCTCATTTTTGTTTGCCTTGGTTTGCATACATTTGAAATTAAGTTGCATACTTGGTTCTTTGGGCCATCATGCATGAAAATCGTGATTGGTGGCTAGAATCGGTACATCTTCCTTTAAGTCATTGACATGATAAGAATTGTGTTTAGTGCATATATGCTTTGAATTGCATTACCATGCAGTATTTGCCTTACTGTGCTTTGTGAGTTCGCGAGTTACTACTTGACATTCAGTGCCGGCGGCCGGTGTTTAGTGCGGCCGTGATCAATTTTCAGCGATGGATCAATTCGATTGCCGATGGGCTCCAATTCTGCGGTGGAAGTTTTGAGGCAACCCGGTAGTGATCTTCAATACCTGAGTATTATTCCTAGGCGTGGCGGTCTTGAGATATAAGCGAGGAAAGCAGAGGCAATCTAAGCATGGTAATGCGATTCCAAGCGAGTCCGGCGTGGAATCGTCGACCCTCTTCTAGAGGTGACTTCTGTTTTCCGATTTTAGTGGTTTGTCAACTAATCAAGAAATTTGTAATGTTACAATTAGCTTGCGTAGTTAATTATCTGTATTATTTATTAGGTCCTCGGCGAGGGCATAATTGTAATAAGTGTGGGTGAGTGTGTGTATGTCTTCCAGTATTTCTTTCTTCCCTTTTATTTACACCCTTATGATGGTAGATTAGGGCATATTTAAGAATTAGCATACCTTATGCAATGCATCGTGCATCCATGCATCTGTTGACATCATCCAGACTCGGTACATCACTCTGAAGCGCATTGTATTTCAAATCTCAGTTAGACCGTGTTACTCGTGCATTTCACATGCATCTTTAGGGTTAGCCGGGCCTACTCTAAATTGCATTCTTGCAATGTTGCATTAGCCATAACATGACCTAGGGACATGCATGTCTGCTAACTAGTTTTTGTTTGTACGGTACTATGGAAGTATTTAATGCTTTGCTTTACTACACATGCGTGTGAATGTTGCCATGACGTTATGCTTACCATCTTGACTAAATGTATGTGAGATGAAGCGCAGATACTGTGGGTGGAGGTTGGATTGTAGGATTGGAAAAACTCATTGAAATCAGTATTTTTAGCCTACTTCGCGGTAGCAAATTCGAAAGCTTTATTTTCAAAACAAGCGGATATGCAATATTTTATTTCCAAATTAGGCAATCTAGTCTACTCACTGTTACTCTTGTATAACATAAAAATTCTAGGTTAGTGGAATAAGAACATATAATGTTTTTCCAACGGATATCACGGTTAGTAGAGGCGGTCTTCGGACTGGCGAAAGGGGGTGCTCATATTTGACCTTCTCGATCGTGCAAGCTCCCGAGCCAAGACCACTTTGGTGATGGCGGACGTGGCACCGAGTTAGGGATTTTCTAAATTCTCCCATTAAAAAATATTTAGGTGGCGACTCACATGTCGCTTAAGCGATCCATGTTTGTACGACTTTTCCAAAAATCTGTTTTTTTTTCTTCTAAAAGCGATTTGCAGGATTAGACTCTTTGGTTAAGATTAGAGCCGCTTAACAAACAAAAGGAGTTCAAGAAGCTATGGCACTTGAGGTCCCCCTTGACTTATTCTGAGCGCCCATAGTCTCCGGATCATAGGCCCTGCTAACTCTCATCTTGAGGCAGCGCCTCAACCTCTTCTCGAGGCTTCGATACTGTTGTGATTTCCTCGGGAGCGCCTTCAAGGATTCAGTCTGAATCTTGATTACAGACAAGCCTAGTAAAAAGCAGACCTCATTCTCGTGGCCCAGCTGTGAGAACTCAAGCTATACATACTTGTCTTCTTGCGAAATTGATCACCTCGGCTTCTCTCTGTTCTTTGGCTAGATAGAACTTCTCTGGAAAGCACCATAAAAAGCCTCCCAAAGTGCCCATCCAAACAACCTCTTCACGAACTTCCTGTGACCGACCGCATCTCCTTAATTGGTGGAAAGATGCCAAGGTCACTTTCAATGCTCAAGTCCTCCACGATGCCAAGCATCTCGAGCGTCTTACTCATCTTGCTCAACCTTATCACGCCTTAAGTGGCTCCTTGGATCCCCACAAATCTCATCCGGGTTAGTGCCAGGAAGAACTCCCCTCTTCAAGAAGGAAGAGGCCTGCCTCGAAACACACGAACTTTTGCCTTTGGAACTGGCCTTCAGATTCATCGACTGAGGAATACCCACTGGAACTCACCCTCAAAGCATGTCCCGGCTATCCCCTCGGGCCAAAAGTGCCCATAGCCTCTGACATTGGCAGCTCGGCCACACATTGGCTGACCAACTCCCTCTGCATTCTTGCGAACGTCATCCGGTGAAGGCATCTCACCGCCTCTTAGGCCTATCACCTCGCCCCACCTAGTCCCTCGACATCCCTAATAAAAGTACGGAAACGTTAGCACATTCACAAATGTGCGAAGCCATAATACTTTCGCGTCCTAATGCATGAACCATGTAATTCCTCCCCTTAAGCACATAAACACATAGCACCTCTGAATCTCATTCCGGATAATGATAGTCACGGCGTTGCTAGAGTTACGTTAGAAACAGCATTGATCAGTGCTTTTCTAACAAGACTTCTGAAAACCAAGGATCAATCAACATCCAAGAAACTAAATCCCATACCCCAAGCAGGTCACATAAGCATGTTATCAATTAAACACATAGCATGAAGCACTACATCTAAGTCTCTATCAAGCGAGACAAACCCATTGTGATACTAATCACTTCCCGCGTACCCAAAATGTTGAACCGGAGACTCGTGCCAGAAGTTGACACCCTCAAAAATAACATTAGAACCCATCAATTTAGACATGCATTGAAGTGTAAAAGATAAATATTCTTCTATTCGCCAGGTAGTTTATTACAACAAGTATTACATATTTAACAACAAAAAGCAAATGCTCTGGACATCTGACTTTCTAAGTTAACACTTGGTTACAAGAAGAGAGTACTAACTCAAATACACATTAAAGCCCTTAACAATTTACATATAATACGTCAAAGATAACAAAAAACAACAAAGGTATGCACTCTTGCCTCCCAAGCTATGTCCTTGGGTGGCATGCTACTGATGCACGAAAATAATGTCCCTATATAGGGAGTGAGCCAGCGCCCAGTGGAGATATGCTAAACCGCAGTATGGGCAATAACTAAGACATTAGCAATTGATAGATGGTCCAATACAGATACATCCACAGCGTATCACATTCGAGTTTCATGACATTAAGTCCATGTTACATTTCATTTTCCCATTTCCTTTTCAACTTTGAGTTTGAAAACAAGGCTCAACACCTAGCCAAATAACTTAATGAGATTAGAGACTCATCTTTAAAAACACCTTCGAAATTCATGATGGATACACATTGTAATCTTGTCTGGGCCAACACCTGAGCAAACTTCCACTGACTTTAGAAAAGATGCTGGCATTTTAGGTCTTTGCATCAACAAAACATAGAATCACTTCTGCAGCTACTGATTGATAACGATATACATTTTTAGTGCTATATCAAACCAGATTCGAATTTACTTCCATAATCAACACTTGATACACACATTGGCAATCTTTGTATTACAATGTCACACAAAATCCGGTTTAGAGGTTAGGCTCCTATCTTCTAAGCAAGTGGAGTACATCACTATCTCACTCCCATGCAACACATGTATAAAACATAGATCCATATACAATCAATCAATACATAAAGTTCATGTATTATTCCGAGTCCACTATATTCGATAACATACTCAATCGATTAGTTTTAGTTTGCCCTGAAATCATCGTTACATTGTCTACAACAATCAAAACTACCCTCCACATAGGTAGCCACTTTAGCAATTATTTCCTAAGCAGAGATAATAAAAAGCTCCAAGCAGATAAAATATCAATGTTTTTTTCAAAAGTAAGCGATTAACCAATCGACTCCACCATTTTCACAATATAATGAGTCCAATTTCATTATTTCCAACTCAATTTCCATAAATCCTGACTTTTCCAAATTAATTATACCCGATTAATTTATACTATAACACCTTAGGGCTTTCCACCTTCTTTCAATAACAACCCAATGGTCAAAAATCAACAACCAACCACTTATACCATTATTTTGAAACCTAAAATACACTTTTTTAGAATCAAAATAATAAAACCCTCTTTTAACATTTTGAAACCCTAAGGTCCTAAAATTACCCAGCTTCAACACTTTATCAGAAACAACCAAAAATCTCGTCAAAGACCATAAAGAGTGAGTAGGAATCCCTACCTCAAAAGTTGACACCCTTGAAAGATGAAAGAAAATGCTCCAAATCCAAAATTCTTGGATCAAAAGATAGCCCTCGACGATCAACAACTTTTTGTAAGGAGGCCAAATTTGAGAAAAACAACTCCTACTAGATCAATACCAGAGAGAGAAGGCAAGGGTTCTAGAGAGAGAGGAGGCTCAACAATGGAGTTTTGAAAAAAAGTAAGAGAAGAAAAGGATGTGGAAAAAAGTATTGATCCAAAAAGTCGGGATCTCGGTTTTATATAAATTAGTACGCCCAGCTCAAAGCGTGGGAAACCCCGCTCGGCGTCACTTTCACCGAACTCGCTTTCGAGCGTCAAAAATTCACGCTTCGGCGGTGGATACCTGCTTCGAGAACTTTTCTTCCGGAACGAGAGTCTCTGCTTTCCGGCGTAAAACTCCCCGCTTTCGGCGTCACACACTAAACTTCACGCTTCGGCGTCAAAAGCGCACAGCTTCGGCGTCCAGTACGTGCGGAGAAATCTTGGGGAGATGGAAAATCACGCATTTCGGCGTCAAAACACCCGCTTTCGGCGGAGAAGCTACAACAAGGGCCGCTCGGCGTCAAAAAGCTCCACTTTCGGCGTGAAAGGCAAATCACGGGCAACGCTACTCTTGGTTTCTAAGTTCAACCAACTTTGTAACCAAACTGCCCAAAACATCCTATAACTCAAATACAAAAGTCACGAAAGGATGCAAACAAAGGTATATGTAACTAATAATAGCATCCGCGGAAACAAGTCCGGATCACTTTGTACACAAGGGGAAAACACGGGATGGCTATAACCGCCTCCCCCCTTAAAGAATTTAGGTCCACACTGAGAAATTAAGCCGCGAGTTTTCAAAGACAGAGTTTTTTCTCCGGGTTCCCATAGGTATTACAACACCATGTTAAACAACCCGACCCATTACGAAGTCAATCTCATCTCTTGTCAGAGGCAATTCACATCATATATATGAGCACGTTATCAACATGCCATTCCTTTGAAACTTATTAATTTCCAACTCATCTTCCACAATTTCATATCATAACTTATGTTCATGATACATTTCCAATTATACAACCCTCGAGCATATGCAATGTTACATCAAACTTCCATTACGCCAAAACATAAACCATGTTTTACAACCTAAGATATATTCAATATTCTTGGGTTCAATAATACAACAAAATATACAATATATGCTTAAACATCCCACAAATAGATCAGGATATTTCTCTTGGACCTCCAACTCCACGTTCCCAAGTGGCTTCCATCCACTCCGTGATGTTTCCCACAAAAACCTTCCGCTAGGGAATGGTCTTGCCTCGCAAGACTTGCTCCTACGCTATCCAAAGACTTCGAAGCAGGTCTCTCCTTACAATCTGAGCACATCCTCATCTACTGCTCCAAATCGGGTCCAATCCAACACATGGGGCGGATCCGTCGTACTTCAGAAAGCATACTTACTCTCACGCCATGAAATCGTCATGCACCTCCGGACAAGCTGTGGTAGCAAAAGCCAAGCAGTAACAACTTCCCCAATCCTCTCCGAAAAGGATCTCAAAGGGACCAATAAACCGAGGGATAACTTCTTACTCTTCCCAAGAGCCTCATCAAACCTCGCCTTTCGTGATATTTTTCAAGAAAACACGATCACCTATCTCAAGCGTAAAGAGCCTCGCCTCCCTCGATTAAGCATAACTCTTTTGGCGACTACGAAACTGTAATGCTTGAGCCTCACCTACGGATAAGCCTCAACTTTTCTCAAAATCGTCTCACTGTGCTCAGGACCCAACAAAGGTGCATCACCCCGCCTCGGCCGGCAATAATGGAGACCTCTGCGATTAAAGCCCATACAAGGCCTCAAGCGGTGCCCATACCGAGTACTACACTAGAAAGCATGGTACATTTGTAGGGAAAAACTCCACCAAGGGTCAGTGCCTGCCTCCCGTCACAGCTAAAATCAAGGACACAACCTCGAAGCATATCCTCAAGGATGCTGAATAGTGCGCTCGAACCAGGCTGAGTCGGTCTACGAGGGATGATAAAAATTGTACTAAAAAGGTCAGAAACTTAGTTACCCAAGGCACTCTGCAAACTCTTTTTTGCCACAACACGGCAATAAAAGCGAGGATCTCTATCACGAGGCAGCCGATCGATCCCTTTGGGACCGTCAGAGTGCAACCTCACTTTATGTCCAATACCACAAATTAAATAAGATGATCTCACCGAGATCTCTGTAGCGTAGCATGCAAGGGATGAAGTCTTGGCCAAACTTAGTCCAACGGTCTACAACCACCCAAATAGCATCACTACCTTGGTAAGGTCCTCGGGGAGACTGTATGAGAAGTCCCATAGTGACATGCTCCACTTCCACTCGGCAATAGGCCCAGGGTTTACCAACAAACCCGTGTGACCTCACGATGTTCGACCTTAACTACAATGGCGACAAAGTAAGAGCACCCGGCCTTGACCATAGCGCCACATCGTCTCTTCATTACCCTCCGCTGGCCCCGGGCGTCCCCACGAAATCCACGATACATCTTGGTGCCTCTGACGGATCTGCTTTACCAAAGGCGTGAATGGTGAAACTCTCGGAGTACTTCCTCTTGGCAAGACCTTCACGTACTGAAACAAATGGTCTCGTACCTCACACTTCGGAGTCGGGATACAGATTAAACCCTTTCTCAACCTTCACTTGCGGAAATCTTCTCTCGGAGGATTCTACCTCAAGAGTCCACCTCTATGTCGCACTCTACAACACTCTAGTCCGCAGTGTAGGGTACGTGCAACAACAGAAAATAAGGCCCTTGACCTCTCGCGGATTAAGCCCAAAAGTAAATCAAACTGGCAAAAGCACCCCTAACATCCCCCATTCCTGATGGCTATGGCTACATCACTAATGGATTTTCTACTAAGTGCATAAAGCCCTGACATTGGCCTTTCACGGGGTGATAGTGCAACTCAAATCGTGATCCTCAATGAACTCCATCCACCTTCTCTGCCTCAAGTTCAAGTCCTTCTGTGTAAACAGATACTTCAAACTCTTATGGTCCGAGAATATCTCGTACTTCTCACCATATAGGTAATGCCTCCAGATTTTCAAGGCAAAGATCACTGCTGCTAACTCTAGGTCGTGTGTAGGGTAATTCTTCTCGTGAATTTTCAACTGACGTGAACCGTAGGCTACCACTTTCCCTCTTGCATCAACACACAACCCAAACCCTCTCGTGAGGCATCACAATAAACCATAACCCAACCCTCTCTCAGGAATAATCAAGACCGAGGCGGTGGTCAATCTAACTTTCACTCTTGAAACGACTTTTCACAAGTCTCACTCCATACGAATTTGACTCCTTAAGTCGGTCTAGTCAGCAGTGAAGCTAACTGGAGAAATCCTTCACAATCTGGCGGTAATTCCTAGCTGAACCTAGAATAGTGCGGACCTCAATCACACTCATAGATTGTGCACAATCTTGCATTGCCGCTATCATGGCAGTATCAACAGACACCCCTTCCCGGATACTACATGGCCTAAGAACTTGACTTCTCCTAGCGAACTCACACTTCCCAAACTTGGCATCTGACCTATGGGACCGGACTCAATTTGTGTCGCGGTTCTCATCTGAACCAAAGAGTCCAAACCCGTCGTTTGAGAAAAGCAGATTTGTTTTGAAAAGTAGTGCCAAACATGGACTGCTTTGCGATTCTGATCGCCACCTAAATATTTTTAAATGGGAAATTTAGGAAACCACGACTCGGTGCGAAGGCCATAAAATCATCACCAAAGTGGTCTTGGCTCGGGAGCTTGGGTACGATCGGGGAAGGTCAGCTATGAGCACCCCCTTTCGCCCGGTCCGAAGACCGGCCTCTACTAACCGTGATATCTGATTTTGAAAACATTACATGTTCTTATTTCGGTTATTTAACCTAGAATTACTAGGTTGTGCGCACAACAAACAAGTATAGACTAGATTGCCTAATTTGGAAATAAACATTGCGTATCCGTTCGTTTTGAAAACAGTTTGAGTTTGCTACTCGCAAGTAGGCTAAAACACGGATTTCAATGAGTATTCCCCACTCAAGTAATCCAACCTCCACCCACAGGCATTCAAGCAGTTTATTTCACGTAAGCACTTAGCCGCATGTTAAGCATATTGTCATGGCAACATTCACACGCATGTGATATGCTAAAGCATAATAGCTCACCTAGTACTCCAAGCCAAAACAGAAGCTAGTTAGCAAACATCGTGTCCTAATTCATGTCAAGTGGCTAATGCATTACATGAAGATGTAATCTAAGCAGGCTCGGCTATCCTAAGCGTGGCACATGAAATCCAACTACCGTATTCAATTTGGAATTGAAAGTCTGATCTGATTTGTATGATGTCAATGCATGTAAACAAATGCATGAATGCACACATGCATTGCATAAGGTACGCTGATTTAAATGTGCCCTAATCTACCAACATAAGCGGGTAAATAAAAGGGAGAAAGAAATGGGGGTTGGAAGACATACACCCACTCACACACACTTATTACAAATCTGCCCTCGCTCGGAGGGACCAAAATATCTGATCCCAAAATAAATGAATAAATATTACAAATTCTAATTCTTGAATAAATAAATGTGAAATAAAGGGGCCTGACCCCTCGCCTCGAGATCTTGTGAATGATGCATGCTCGATCCAACTTGCCGGAAAGCCCACACCGCTGCTACGCCTCTGTTTCCTTTGTCTGCCTCCTGGAAAATTGCCAAAGTCCCGAGAACACCTTCCAAATTCACTGCGTTACACCAGCTAGAGAAATAACCACAGTGCGGGGTTTGACCTCCGACTGCAATTGATAGTTATCGGCACGAAAAGATTGCAGTCGGCACTAAGAGTGCAGTCGGCACTAAATTCTGCGAGAGGCAGTTTGTGACAGAGACAATGGCCAGCATAGCATTGGAATTTTTGGGACAAATGTATGCGGACACACTCCTATCATGCAATAGACTCGAGGGAGCATGGCCCTCGACCCGGCCATCAATCACGCATTTCAATGCATGATGGCCCGAACCAAGTTAGCAACTTTTAATGGAATGGAATGCAAGCACAAACAAACAAGAGGCCAACCTCTATCATGGTGATTCAAGAGGCAAGGTATGCATGCCAAATGCAACCTAATCATGTGAGCTAAGTATGCAATATGAGCATAAAGGCAAGTATGCAAACATGCAACATGTATTAGGCACACAACCTAAACCAACAAGCATGGCATGCAACAAACATACAACAATGGACTTAAACTAACATGGATAGCTCACAAGCATGCCAAAATCGTGACCATAAGATGAAAAGAGATGCCTCGAAATGCGTGCATGCAGGGCACGCAAATCGGCGATGACATCTAAGCATGAAATAGCATTCTAATGAAACATGAAGCATGGCATACTACACATACAAATTTCAGTAGCTAAATGAGGGGCAAAACAGCCCCGAAACAAAAAAATGACACCGATGCATGGAATCACTCCGAAATGCAAAACTAGGCCTCCAGAAATGGCCTATAGCTATACTAAACATGCAAGATATGAACATGAAGTATGAAGACAGCAGCTAGACAATCCCAAAAAAAGCATTTTTTCAGTATAAAGCATGGCAAAACAGCAAATACAAATGAGGCTAAACTAGCATCTGAAAATAGCCCCAAGAGCAAGCTATTGAAACAACCCACAGCTGCTGTCCAAAAAATAGAAAGGCCCTTCTTCAATGTTGAAGAGGGGCCCGAAAAATAGTGTTTTACAGTTTATGGTCAGCCCAAAAACAGATACAAGTGGGCTCAAAATGTCACAAAACAAGGGCAAAATGAGGCCACAACATGAGGTATGCAAAGTATTCACTAAACAGACAAAAACCCTTCATGAGACATGTAGAGGAGGGCAAAATAAGACCTTTTTCAGGCCTGTCGAAGACCCAAAACCAGAAGCATGGTAGGCTAACAAAGCATGCAAGATTACGGTAAATAGAAGAGATTATGAAACAAGTACAAGATAGGGGTCCCAAACAAGGTTGAGCCCTTCTTCAATGTTGAAGAAGGGCTCAAAATAAGCCTACTTACAGCTTACATCAAGCCCCAAAACAGATCATACATCAGCCAAATATTCTATGCAAGAAACATGGCATACAAGAGGATATTGAGATAGGTGCTATATGCAATCACCAAACGGAAAGGGGCCCTCAATCAAACATGAAGAGGACCCCAAAATAAGACTATTTGAAGTTTGGGTCGGAGCCCAAAAGTGCTTGCAAGAAAGGCTAAGAGATGATGCAAGAAAATGCTGGTTTGAGGGAAATAGACACTTACCCTTGAAGACCAATGAACCAGCAGGTTTTGATCCAAGTTTAGGTGCTCTTAAGCTCTGCAAATGACCTCCAAGTCACTGGAAATGGAAGTGGTGGTGTTGTGCTATGGGTTGGTGAAGGAATGGTCCAAGAACAAGGTTGTTTGGAGGTGGATTGAGAGAGATATGGAGAGAGGGGGTGGGATCTATATGTATATATCAGATATACATATATATCTGCTGGTTTTTTGTTCCAAACCTCTAACCCTTGAGCAATGGAGAGGGGGCATGCTTATATAGGCAAGTATAAGCCAAGACTTAGAGGCTAAGTCATGGAAAGGGTCAAAGGGGCAAAGGGGGTTCAAAAGGGGGGGTGCAAGGCTTCTAGGAGAAGCTAATACAGCTGGCCAAGCTTCTCCAAGAAGCTTGGCCAAAGGGTTCAAGCTTCTAGAAGCTTTAAGGGGTTCAAAGGTGCAAAAGGGGTAAGTGATAGCTACGGGTCTCAGATGGCCGAGAGCCCTTAAACAAAGTTGAAGAGGGGCTCAAAATAAGAAACTTTTTAGTTTACGACCAAGCCCAAAACAGCCCACAAGTACGCCTAAAATGCCGTGCAAAAATAGGCCCAAAAAGAGGTAAAGAAGCAAGTGATAGATGGAGATGTCAAACAGTAAAATATCCTTAATCAAACATGAAAAGGACCTCAAAATATGACTATCTCAAGTTGTGGGGCCCAAAATGCAAGATGAGGGTTAGGGGCGAAACCATGATTCGGGGCCGAAAGTGAAATTAGGCACCGAAAGTGGCATCTGACCACGAAGTGGGTATCAAAGGCCCAGGTTCCTTGTAATGATAAGCAGAGGTTCCTTGAAAATGAACAAAACCGATCTGAAATGAATGCTCGGGGCCTAAACCGTAGCGGTTTAGGGTGAAATGGCAGAAAGTGGCGTAGTGGATATCGAAGGCCCAGTGTCCCTCGGTTCGATAAAGCAGTGCATGCCAAAAACGGAGAAATCGAGAGATGGTTGGGTGGTCGGCCGAGCTACTGGCACGGCAGCAAGGGAGGCAAGACTCCGAAATGGGAAAAATGGCTGCGACCACAAAGCGTAGCCTCTGACCATTGAGAGATGGTCTCTGAGACCTCTCCCTCCCTTTGGGAAGAAAATAAGAGAACTGGTTATAAGAGACAAAGCACAAAAAGTCAGGAGTCAGGAGGCAAGGCTAAATGGCGGGACCATAACCTCGAGCGAGCACAATATACAGCATCACCAGCGCTCAATTGATGGCGTCTGAGTCTTAAGGTCGGTCAAAAATGGGGTGTCTCTGATTGCCCCTCTTTGTGAGAACTTCGAAAGCCATAACAATGGCGGAGTGAATGTCAAAGCCGAAGCGACCATTTTGACAAGGCGAAGACTTAGACAAAGCATACAAGCCTGAGATAAAGATATGCCAGAAGGCGGGGCAAAATGCAATGACAATGCAAGAAGCCATAACTTATGATCATGCAAAGAAACATAGGGGCGTATCCGGTGTTTGAAATGTATAAGCATTGGGCGTATTCGGATGCTCTTAACCAAAGATGGAGAAACATGGGGCGTATCCGGTGTTTGGGGCGTATCAGGATGAGGGGCGTATCCCAGGATTAGGGATGTATCCCAAAGAGTTGGGCGTATCGAGAGGATTAGGGGCGTATCCCAAGGTTAGGGCGTATCAAAGGTTAGGGCGTATCCCAGGATTAGGGGCGTATCCCAAAGGATTAGGGCGTATCCCAAGGATTAGGGGCGTATCCCAAGATTGGGGCGTATCCCAAGAGTTAGGGGCGTATCCCAGGTTAGGGCGTATCCAAGGGTTAGGGGCGTATCCCAAAGATTACGGAGAACGGAAGATAGAAGAAACATAAGGGCGTATCGGTGTTTAGGAAGAAGGTGAAAAACCTAGGGGCGTATCCGGTGTTTCAAAGCAGAGAGTGCATAACAATGCGATTGAAAGCGTACATCACAATGCAAGTAAAGGGGTGCATAACAATGCAATTTAGAGTAATCATAACAATGCTATGAAAGTACAAACACATGTAAGTAAAGAACACGCAACAAACGTGTACAATGTGTGTGATAGGAAAATTGAGCATATGTAAGTAAAAGCGATGCTGCGCATGCAAGCAATGTGTAATGAAATCTGAAAATACATATGTAAAGTGAAGCAAGAGTGAATTATTGTGAGCAATGTGCATGAAAAGACTTGAACACATGTAAGTAAAAGCGATGCTGCGTATCGCCGCAATGTGTATGAAAAGAACTTGAACACATGTAAGTAAAAGCGATGCTGCGTATGCCGCGATGTGTATAAAAGGAATTGAACACATGTAAGTAAGCGATGCGTATGCACACAATGTGTATGAAAAGGACTTGAACACATGTAAAGCGATGCGATGCGTATGCATGTGTATGAAAAGGACTTGAACACATGTAAGTAAGCGATGCGTATACACTCAATGTGTATAAAAGGAATTGAACACATGTAAGTAAAAGCGATGCCGCGTATGCGCATAATGTGTATGAAAAGGACTTGAACACATGTAAGTAAAAGCGATGCGTATGCATGCAATGTGTATGAAAAGGACTTGAACACATGTAAGTAAGCGATGCGTATGCATAATGTGTATAAAAGACTACAATGTGCATAACGATGCGGTGTAGCAGGTGCATAACAATGCAAGTGGAATGTGCGTGACAGCGCATAGTTGAAACAAAATGCGAATAAGGAATACTGCATATACTTGAGACCAGTTCAAAGCGACCTCCGATTTACCTTCGGAGGGTTTGCAACACATTTAGCTCAAAGCAGGCACACCTGTTCATATTAGAGAGATAACATCTGTTCTTTAATCGCCATTCGACTTGAAGCGAGGCTTAAGCTTGGGGTCGAGATACACTCATACTTGAGTAGTGACAAGGCACGAGGTACATCCGAATACAATCCGGAATTCTTTGAAGGTGAAATACACTCGGTGCTTCAATTTTCCTCTTTTCTTTTGCTTTGTGATGCGGAACCCATATAACCGAGATAGGTCTGATTTCCTTTATTCACACTTATCGGGGTGGACCTGCAGTTTTGAAAGAACAAATTCCTTTTTACACAAATGTGGAGAATGGCCGATACTGAGCACACAACAAATCATTTTGAAATTGAGAAAATGAGTTCTCGTAGGGTATTGAGCCTGGCGAACCTGAAAAAAAGACTCAACAAACAAAAATAAGGTAAACAACCTTAACACATCTATTGACACTTGAAGCGACTCAAAACAAGACTCGAGACAAACAAAACACTGAAAGACTCAAGCTATACGGGGAGCTGTTTCAGGGTATTATTCCCACCCTTTCTTATTTGTGATTCTCACATCACTTGGCACTCAATCTCTAGTTTTCGAAAAAGCCCTTTTCTCACTTTTTCTCTCAGCACATCTCTCTATTCTTCAATCTCTCATTTTTATCCCTCACTGGGTGGTTGATGGGTGAACAAGAAGTTGCGGGCTTTTGCCCTAACGTTACGCTAGATTCTCTTTCTTCTGCTCTATGTGAACTTCCCCCTGAGAGGGTTATGCTACAGCCCAGGTGTCTGACAAATCTGCAATTGACATTGGTTGTGATGCTCTGCTAGGGAGTTTGGGCGTGGTTAGATCTGTCCGGATGAGGAAGTGGAACATCTAATCCATTCGATTCGTGCCGCACTTGACTTAATACCTCGTTGCTTGGAGGATGAGAGCTTTGACCCTTTCTTGTTGACTTGATTGTGCCCTTTTGGCAAAATATCTTTGGCGGGGAAAAAACAGAAACTGACTCAGTGCCCCTAGTTCATCATTTTGACCATTTTTTTTATTTTGCTTTCTACTAAAACAATTTTGACCAACATGAGAGTTAGATTAACATGCTTATTAGATTTTGATTTGAAATCATGCAAGTCGGGTTGTAATCTTGAAAATTTTCCTTTTTGGGTCAAGAAATGGTCGATTTTTGGAAAAATGGAATGATTTTTGAGAGAATAGTCAACCTCGGTAAAATTCTCAAAAGCGTGCAAGCGGCCAATGCTCAACAAGCGAGGAACCAACTCTTTGAGATGCACAACCTCGGACCCATAGAAATGGAAAATTGCCTTATGCGAAGGACCTTTGCGTGGCGGAAAGTTGCCTTGTTTGAAATGACATTGCGGCGTTTTGAATAGCGGAAAGTTGCCCCTTGTTTGGATGATCTTGACACATTGTAGTCGATCCTCGGAGTGATGAACACAACGGACTCTCGAATCTGAGAAGACAAAGATGGCGAGAACCATCGCATGGACACAATCAATTTGAATTGTTTTAAGTGGACTTGAGAATGAAGTTGCCTCGTATCCCAAACATGGGAATCAAGCCTTCGTAGTTAGGGTTAAGGTACACTCGGGTATTTAACCTCTCCTTTTATGCTCAAACTTTTGCCAAAGCGCCTATGCAGTTTTCGACCTTGCGAGCTTTGTTCTTCTTTCTTTTCTTTTTCTATTCTTTTCTTTTTTTCTTTTTCTTTTTAGGCTCTAACTTTTGCCAAAGCGCCCGATCTTGTTTTCGACCTTGAGCTTCTTTTCTTTTCTTTTCTTTTCTTCTTCCTTTGTTCTTCTTTTTACGTATTTTTTTCTTTCCTTTTGTATGTATTTTGCTTGCTCTAACTTTTGCAGGGTCTCCTTAGGGTTTCGGCCCGTGAGCCTCTCAAAGGGTAAAAGTGTAACAAGTCCATGCCAAATGGTTACGAGATTGAAGCCCTCTGTATCTAGGAGAGTGGGCATTGATTTAAGAAGGACTCATCTTGACTCTTGAGCACATCGGACATTTTGCCCATAGTTCGAGGTGCTTTTGACCTAGCTGCGAGCTTCTTGATGGTCTGACCTTCTTGATTTGACTTTGGTGCCTCTTGTTAGTTGCTTCCGTCTGGCCACAGGCCTCATATTGTGATTGACCTTGGAACATTACGAATCACGAGTTCAAGGTTTGAAGGCAAGGACTCAAGTCTCGAGGTGAGGCGATCCTAATTGCACAATCTCAAGAGCGATTCCACATGTCTTCAGGACCGAAAAACATTTTGAAAGTTTTAAGCGACAAATCGCTTCATTTGAAGGCGATGTAGAACCAATCTGGATCAAAGCTAGGATCCTTCGGTACTCACACTAACAAGCATGATTTCATTCATTAAGGACTTATACGCCTCTCTTTCTCTCAATTTGATCAAAGTTTTGCAAATCCAGAATTCCTCCCTCTTTGTTTTATCACAATATTTGAAAAAGTTTTGGAAAACTTAAGTCGATGCAATGAATTCAAGGCCTGAAAAGACATAGCTTCTAGTCAAATACCACCATCTCATTTAAATTTACGGCACAAGCGGCTGCACTGAAGCAAACACGAGAGTGTGAAAATCCTTCTTTGTTCCATTCAAATCTGTTAGCACAAGTTGGCTCCTCGGCAGCAGACTCAAAAGAAAGTGAAAAGACAAACACAAAACAAAATAGTGAGATCAGGGTAATATCCGGAATCACCCAACTCCAATAGCAGGTGACTCGAAACCACCACAAGGCGGACCCAAAACAAAAAGGCGGCTCAAAACAAAGGCAGACTCGAAATAACACAACAAAATTGACCCAATACCCAAAGTCGAGAATGTACAAAACCGGCATTCACAAATGCTCAAAAGCGATCGTGCCATCGCCACATCTGGAGTAAAGGCCTTTCGCTCGTGGGTGGTCCATCACGATCACATCACATTATCCCCCAGTTCGCGATCAAGTCCGATAGACTTCTGAGCTTAGTGCGGGGATGACCCCATTGTCGATCAAATTTTGTATCTCATGGCGGACGGGCCCATCGATGTCATGCCGGTTTGTTGATGGAAAACCTGATGCTTAGCGGTCATGCTTTGCGAGGAGAGGATCGGGTAGGGGCCGTTGTTCTGCGGTTTGAGATGTCCTTTCCTGAGTAGGACCCCTAAAGCCTTAGACAAAGGCATAAAGAGTGGGGTGAAGACCCTCTTGCCTCGGGGTAGATAGTCTGAAGTTCGGGGTTTGAAATCGATGTACCAATAAAGGGGGGGGCTGCTTTTGGTGTGGTGGTGGCGACCATGCCCACGTCGGAAGATCTTGCGGTGCATCACTGGTGGTCGCATTGAGCTGGCAGTGCGCCCTCTGGTGCTCCTTCTCTGATCAATAAGGCCTTGTTTCATAGCATCTTGATCTGTACTCCCATCTCATGTAAGTCGAAAAAGGTGGGGAAGGGACTACTATCATCTTTTGCATTAACCGGTGAAGATTGCGCACAATCATCGAATTTGGTCTTTGTCCATGAGCCTCAAGGTCATCATCGAAGCCTTGGCCCTCCATCTAGTTACAAACTCTGAGAAACTTTCCTTAGGCTCTTGCCTAGTCGTCTCGAGATCACGAGTCGTGATCTCAATCTGTATTGTATGAATATTGTTGTGGCGAAGGCCTCGGCCATCTCCTCCCGTTTCGTTTCCTTTGAATTCTCCAACTTAGCGTACGGATAGCAATACCAAGCAGTCTGCCGAACAAAGGCGGTTCTCTTGATCTGGTGAGGCCCATCGGCCTTAGGATATCTGAAAACAATCTCAGGTGCACCATGGGGTCCCCGGCCCCATCAAATCGGTCAATTTGAGGCATCTTGAACCGATCTGGCAGCGTCACAGCTGCGCCCGTATACCCATCCTCGATGACGGGCATAGACCTGTCTCCTTGGGATTTCCTAAACATTTTTTCCAACTTACTCGGTATTTGTGGGGTCGCCGAACTCAAAGGAGAGTGGGGTACATTGATAGGCATGGCGCCTTGGATAGTTCTTGGTAGGCAAGGCGGTGCCCGGCCCAATGGAATGTCGTCTGCTGGACATTTGGTGTCTCTCGGTGTTGGAGCTCTGGTGGGGAGGAGCTTGATGTGAAGTAGATACTCGGTTCTTTGTTCTAACACAGCAATTGTCTACACTGTTGGGCTATGACCCTGACTGTTGCTGGTGAATTGATTGACGACTGACATCTTCTTTGCATAGCTTTCATACTATCACAGGTTGGCGCACCATCTCTTCCAAACTCGACATATTGCCGGTCTAAGCGAGCAACGGTATATCTGTTCTGTGATGGGATCGAAATCTCAACGACTCCTCAAGGATCAGCGATCTGGTAGGCTGTTGCCTTTGGTGGTCTATGTCATTGGCCCTCTCGGCGTGATTACCCTTGGCGGAGTCTCGACTGACAAAGTCTACCGGCACAAATTCAATGTACAGGGGATAGTGGAGCCTACGAAGCTATAGTTCGGGACTACCTAGCAAAAGAAAAGCGACATCTTAGCTCAATTTCACTTTGGAGCGGATATGAGCAAAAGGTGAGCGATTGCATTCTATTGCGATCCTTTGTTCCGAAATCATTGCCCCAAATCTGAATCGATGCATGGATATAAGCGATTCTCAAAATCGATCTTAGTGCCCATGGTCGGATACCCAGTTACAAACTGGTATATGCATTCCTGTGAGATACACTCTAAAAGCACATAGCAAGTAAATGAGAGCCAATACACCCCTATATTGGGGTGGGGTTTCCTGTCCTATTTTGCCGAGGAGCTAGGGTTTCACTCACACCCGTGGTTTCAAACAACCTAATATCGGGTAAGCAACTTTGTCCTAGTTTGGAATGGTCACTATGGTTCGAATATGCACTAGGTCGAATGGTCCAAAAGGGTGCCGGTAAAAAAGGGGTTTGTGTTCCCCTATCTTGTGAGCGAGCCATAACCGGTCAGCCTTATGGACATGCCTTGACAAGACAAGCCTCGACAAACGCTCGGGGAATAGCGAGATGGCCAACCACGGTGTCCTAGGCGCACCAATGCACATGCAATGCAAAGAAACACATAAGTGTAGTCAAAGCAGGATATCACGAGTTGAGTCAAGCTCTCTAAATCCCAGTGAGTCGCGGAAGCTAAGCGTCCATGGGGACCTCGCTTCTGATTCGGACTCAATTTGTGTCAGCGGTTCATCTGAACCAAAGAGTCCAAATCAAACCGTCGTTTGAGAAAGCAGATTTTTGAAAGTAGTGCCAAACATGAATTGCTTTGCGGATTCTGAGTCGCCACCTAAATATTTTAAAATGGGAAATTTAGGAAACCACGACTCGGTCTTAGAAATACATGTAAAATCATCACCAAAGTGGTCTTGGCTCGGGAGCTTGAGTGCGATCGGGAAGGTCGACTATGAGCACCCCTTTCGCCGTCCGAAGACCGCCTCTACTTAGTGATATCGATTTTGAAAACATTACATGTTCTTATTTCGGTTATTTAACCTAGAATTACTAGGTTGTGCGCACAACAAACAAGTATAGACTAGATTGCCTAATTTGGAAATAAACATTGCATCCGTATCGTTTTGCCTCAAAAGCGTGATTTGCTACTACTTAAGTAGGCTAAAATCAGTTTCAATGAGTATTCCAACTCAAGCAATCAACCTCCACCCACAGGGCATTCAAGCGAGTTTATTTCACGTAAGCACTTAGCCACATGGTAAGCATATTGTCATGGCAACATTCACACGCATGTGATATGCTAAAGCATAAAAGCTCACCTTGTACTCCAAGCCAAAAGCGAAGCTAGTTAGCAAACATGCATGTCCTAGTTCATGTTAAGTGGCTAATGCATTACATGCATAGATGTAATCTAAGTAGGCTCGGCTATCCTAAACATGGCACATGAAATCGGCAACTTCTACGTATTCAATTTGGAATTGAAAGTACGATGCGATTTGTATGATGTCTGAGGCGAATGCATGTAAACAAATGCATGAATGCACATGCATTGCATAAGGTATGCTGATTTAAATGTGCCCTAATCTACCAACATAAGCGGGTAAATAAAAGGGAGAAAGAAATGGGGGTTGGAAGACATACACCCACTCACACACACTTATTACAAATTTGCCCTCCCTCGGAGGGACCAAAATAATAATATAGTCCCAAAATAAATGAATAAATATTACAAATTCTAATTACTGAATAAATAAATGTGAAATAAAAGGGGCCTGACCCTACGCCTCGAGATCTTGTGAATGATGCATGCTTTCGATCCAACTTGCAGAAAGCCCACCGCACCACTTCTTGCCTCTGTTTCCTTTATCTGCCTCCTGGAAAATTGCCAAAGTCCCAGAACACCTTCCAAATTCACTGCAATACACCACCGGCTAGAGGAAATAACCACCATTGCGGGGTTTGACCACTACTTGCAATTGATAGTTGCTCGGCACAAAAAAGATTGCAGTCGGCACTAAATTCTGCGAGGCAGTTTGCTTGACATGAGGCGGCCGAGCATGGCATTGGAATTTTGGGACAAATGTATGCGGACACACTCCTATCATGCAATAGACTCGAGGAGCATGGCCCTCGACCCGGGCCATCAATCCGCATTTCAATGCATGATGGCCAACCAAGTTAGCAACTTTTAATGGAATGGAATGCAAGCACAAACAAACAAGAGGCCCAACCTCTATCATGGTGATTCAAGAGGCAAGGTATGCATGCCAAATGCAACCTAAACATGTGAGCTAAGTATGCAATATGAGCATAAAGGCAAGTATGCAAACATGCAACATGTATTAGGCACACAACCTAAACCAACAAGCATGGCATGCAACAAACATGCAACAATGGACTTAAACTAACATGGATAGCTCAGAAGCATGCCAAAATCGTGACCATAAGATGAAAAAGAGATGCCTCGAAATCGTGCATGCAGACGCATAAATCGAAGCGATAGCATCTAAGCATGAAATAGCATTCTAATGAAACATGAAACATGGCATACTACACATACAAATTTCAGTAGCTAAATGAGGGGCAAAACAGCCCGAAACAAAGCGAAATGACACCCGATGCATGGAATCACTCGAAATGCAAAACTAGGCCTCGAAATGGCCTATAGCTATACTAAACATGCAAGATATGAACATGAAGTATGAAGACAGCAGCTAGAAAATCCCAAAAAAAGCATTTTTTCAGTATAAAGCATGGCAAAACAACAAATACAAATGAGGCTAAACTAGCATCACGAAAATGGCCCCAAAGCAAGCTATTGAAACAACCCATTGCTGTCAAAAATAGAAAGGCCCTTCTTCAATGTTGAAGAGGCCCGAAAAATAGTGTTTTACAGTTTATGGTCAGCCCCAAAAACAGATACAAGTGGGCTCAAAATGTCATACAAAACAAGGGCAAAATGAGGCCACAACATGAGGTATGCAAAGTATTCACTAAACAGACAAAAACCCTTCATGAGACATGTAGAGGAGGGCAAAATAAGACCTTTTTCAGGCCTGTCGAAGACCCAAAACCAGAAGCATGGTAGGCTAACAAAGCATGCAAGATTACGGTAAATAGAAGAGATTATGAAACAAGTACAAGATAGGGGTCCCAAACAAGGTTGAGCCCTTCTTAAATGTTGAAGAAGGGCTCAAAATAAGCCTACTTACAGCTTACATCAAGCCCCAAAACAGATCATACATCAGCCAAATATTCTATGCAAGAAACATGGCATACAAGAGGATATTGAGATAGGTGTTATATGCAATCACCAAACGGAAAGGGGCCCTCAATCAAACATGAAGAGGACCCCAAAATAAGACTATTTGAAGTTTGGGTCGGAGCCCAAAAGTGCTTGCAAGCAAGGCTAAGAGATGATGCAAGAAAATGCTGGTTTGAGGGAAATAGACACTTACCCTTGAAGACCAATGAACCAGCAGGTTTTGATCCAAGCTTAGGTGCTCTTAAGCTCTGCAAATGACCTCCAAGTCACTGGAAATGGAAGTGGTGGTGTTGTGCTATGGGTTGGTGAAGGAATGGTCCAAGAACAAGGTTGTTTGGAGGTGGATTGAGAGAGATATGGAGAGAGGGGGTGGGATCTATATGTATATATCAGATATACATATATATCTGCTGGTTTTTGTTCAAACCTCTAACCCTTGAGCAATGGAGAGGGGCATGCTTATATAGGCAAGTATAAGCCAAGACTTAGAAGGCTAAGTCAAATGGAAAGGGTCAAAGGGCAAGGGGTTCAAGGGGGTGCAAGGCTTCTAGGAGAAGCTAATACAGCTGGCCAAGCTTCTCCAGAAAGCAGCCAAAGAGATCAACTTCTAGAAGCTTTAAGGGTCAGAGCTCAAAAGGTGCAAAAGGGGTAAGTGATAGCTACGGGTCTCAGATGGCCGAGAGCCCTTCAACAAAGTTGAAGAGGGGCTCAAAATAAGAAACTTTGTAGTTTACGACCAAGCCCAAAACAGCCCACAAGTACGCCCTAAAATGCCGTGCAAAATAGGCCCAAAAGAGGTAAAAAGAAGCAAGTGATAGATGGAGATGTCAAACAGTAAAATATCATAATCAAACATGAAAAGGACCTCAAAATATGACTATCTCAAGTTCAGGTCAGGGCCTAAAATGCAAGATGAGGGGTTCGGGAGGCGAAAACCTTGATTCAGGGCCGAAAGTGGTAGTATTGAAGCATCTGAAAGTGGTAGATATCAAAAGGCCCGGGGTTCCTTATAATGATAAAACAGAGTTCCCTTGAAAATGAACAAAAACCGATCGAAATGAATACTCGGGGCCTAAAGGGCCCATGCAGTTAAGTCTCGAAATATGGGCAATGGGGCCGTGAAACAAAAGTGGCGTTTAGCCGAAGTGGAAAGTAGGTATCGGAAGGCCCAGTGTCCCTGATTCGATAAAAGCGAAGGTGCATACCATCGAATCGAAGATGGTTGGGTGGTCCGAGCGAGCTTCTGCAACTGTGACTCAGCAAAACCGAGCAAGACTCGAAATGGGAAAAATAACTGCGACCACAAAAAAGCGTAGCCCTCTGACGGCGAGAGAATGGTCTCTGAGACCTCTCCTGGGAGCCAGACTGGGTTAAGGCGAGACAAGCCTAAAGGCTCCGTCAGGAGGCAAGGCTCGTGGCGGACATAGCCTCGAGAGCAGTGCAGTGTCCCAACATCACCAAGCTCAATTGATGTCTAGTCTTAGGGGCCCCGATTAAAATGGGGTGTCTACACCTATGGGCTCTAAGCAACTCAAGCACTACTCTCAAGTGTTCCTCGTGCTCCTCCTCAGAAGGCGAATAGATAAGAATGTCGTCCACGAAAACGACCACAAAGCGATCTAGGAATTCCCTGAAGATCCGGTTCATCAAGTCCATAAAGAATGCGGTGCATTGGTAAGCCCGAATGGCATCACCAGAAACTCTTAATGGCCATACCGCGTACGGAATGCCGTCTTTGGAATATCCTCCTCCATGACCCTCAACTGGTGGTAACCCGATCTCAAGTCTATCTTAGAGAAACAACGGGAACCCTTCAAATGGTCAAACTGATCATCTATACGGGGCATGGGGTACTTATTCTTGACCGTAGCCCGATTCAACTTCTGATAGTCGATACAAAGTCTCAAGGCACCATCTTTCTTTTTAGCAAATTGGGCCGGTGCTCCCCACGGCGAAGCACTAGGGCGAACAAATCCCTTATCCAACAACTCTTGGAGCTGAATCTTCAACTCACTCAACTCAGCTGGGGCAAAACGGTAAGGTGCCATAGAAATTGGCGTCGTGCCGGGCACTAAATCAATGGAGAACTTAATCTCACTGTGAGGTGGCAAACCCAGCGAGATCTCGGGAAAAAAAAACATCCGAATACTCACAAAACCACCCTCGGAGAAAAACAATGCAGGTCTCATCACACTCACCGCTCAAAAAGCTAGCAAGTAGACCTAAACTCCTCCACCCTCATGGATCATGCCAGATGGCAACACACTACCAACCCATCCCCCAAGAATGGAAACACTCCCCGCCAAGGTACAACCGTGGACCTCTAGCCAGAAGAATCATCAATAATGCAGATGACGATAGCCACCCATACCCAAAATAACATCAAAAACCCTTCGCGGCATAACTACAAGAAATGGAAGCCGATGATCGCACTTATATCACAACCCCTACATCCGCGGCTTCAAAAATCAATTCACTCCAACAGTGATACAACACATATAAGATGCTAATTGTGCCAACTCCAATTCCAAAACAGATGCAAATGCAAATAGACATAAAAGAATGAGACGACCAGATTAATCATCACACTAGCAAATCCAAGGTAAAACAGAAAGGCATCTCACAACCACGGAACTGCACCAAGTCCGCGCGGTATCAAAGATATACGCCTCTGGGGTGAGGTCTCGATCCACTGCCACCTCTTCGAGCATACGACCAGACAGATCACGATGAAGCCCCTTGATTGGCCCTCGAGGCTCGCAAGATCGACTGGGTCAATAAGACTCGTCGGGCCAGATGCACCGTGACAAATACCCAATCGGCGCAAGTAAAACCCTTCAGTGCCCTACCGACCACACTGAGATAAGAAGATGCTGGCTTTAATTTCGCCTTCCACTGCCTCTCGCGGTTCATTGAAGATGAAATCACTGCCCGAGCTCCTCCTCTCAGGCAAATCAAGCCTTGTGGCCCACCGCCACACTTGTAACATGTGAAGTCTCCTCGATGTCTCCCCGAAGCTTGCACTCCAAGACTCAAAAGATCGACATCTAGCAACACCACCGAGACCTGCCATGGTTAGTACCACTGCCTCCGCCATCTCTCGACCATCCCGGCCTCTTGGAGCCCTCTCATTCCTCTTCTCCTCCGTGATTATGATTCCATATATGCCACATTCACTGTGCCTATAGTCTCTGATCATATAGACCCAATTAATCACATCTTGAGGCCGCTACCAACCTCTTCTCGAACTTCGAGCATCTGGCTGGCTCCTCGAACATCCACAAGTTCAAGTCGCGAACACTGGACAAGCTAGTAAAAGCATGACCTCATACTTTCGACCCTTTGAAAAGAACTTCAGGCTCAGTATAAATTTCGGCGTAGGCGATCCTCGCCTTCTCTCTCTTGACCGGAGATAAGAACTTCTCCTGGATAGCACCCACAAAAGCCTCCCAAGTGCCATCCAAAGCGACTCTTCACTAACTTCCACCAACGCCTCAAGCATCTCTCCTTTCACCGGAAAGATGCCAAAGGTCAATTTTCATCACCGATCCTCGATGCCAAGCATCTCGAGCGATCTTACTCAATCTCCGCCTCCAACCACTATCCGGCGCCCAAGTGGCTCGCTTCCGGATCCCCCTTGGAAACTCATATCCGGGTTCAGACCTGGGAAAAGAACTCTCTCTTCAAGAAGGAAGGCCCCGCTTCGGCCGACAACTGGAAGCCCCACATGTTGAAACTCGAGCTGGATTCTCAACTCTAGAATACCCCATAAGACTCCCTCAAAAGCATTGGCTATCCTCAGACCTAAAGCTACTTATAGCCTCTTAATGACTATTTGGCTCGGCCACATTGGCCTAACCAACTCCCTTCCTGCATTGCTTGGGAATGCCGTCCATGCAAAGGCATCCTCCGCCTCCTAGGCCTACCTCGCGCCTACCACCTCGTCCTGCGTCCCGACATCCTGTAATAAAGGTAACAGAGAACGTTAGCACACATTCACAAATGTGCCGGGCTTACAATACTCGCTAGTCCTAATGCATGGACAATCGTAATTCACTCCACGTAAAGCGACATAAACACATAATCTCCTGCATGAATCTCATTTCCAGAATAATGATAGTCTCGAGGTATGCTGCTAGAGTTCAAGTTAAAACAACATTGATCAATTCCAACAAGACCACAGAAACTCAAGAATCCAATCAACATCCTGAGAAACTAAATCCCATACCTAAAATGAGTCACATAAGCATCATTATCTAAATTAAAACCATAGCATATAACACTACATCTAAGTTCCCTATCAAGCGACACAAACCCATTGGGATACTAATCACTTCCACGCATCCAAAGTATTCCGAACTCAGACGGCCTTTCGATACCAAGTTGTGATGCCCTCAAAAAAAATATTAGAACCCATCAATTTAGAGCATGCATTGATGTAAAAGATAAATATTCTTCTATTCATCGAGTAGTTCATTACAACAAGTATTACATGTTAACAACAAAAGCAAAATGCCCTCACAGACTTACAGACTTTCAAGTTAACAGCAATCTGTTACACAAGAAGAGAGTACTAACTCAAATACACATTAAGCCCTTGGCCCTAACATTTACATGTAATACTGTCCAAAAGATAAATAAAAAGCGCATACAAAGTTCTGCACATCTTGCTTCCCAAGCTATGTCCTTGGAGGTGGCATGCTACCAAGACTTGAAAATAATGTCTCATAGGGTGAGCTAGCGCCTCAAGAGAGAGATATATAAGCTAACACATAGTATGGTGTACAATCTAAGACATTCTTAATTGATAGATGAATCACGACCACATGTATACATCCACACATATCACATTCCCATTTCATGACATTAAGTCCATGTTACATTTCATTTCCCATTTCTTTCAACTTTTGAGTTTTGGACAAACAAGGCTCAACACCTAGCCAAATAACTTAATGAGATTAAGGGCTCATCTTTAAAACACCTTTGAAATTCATAGACGGATACACATTGTAATGATGTGCATCGATAACACACAAACCCATTTCCACACTTTCACTTAGAAGATACACATTTTGCCTTGTATCAACAAAAACATAGAATCACTTCTACACTTCAAAGCAATTGATAACGATATACATTTTAGTGCTATATCAAACCAATTCGAACACTTCCCGTAATCAACACTCTCTGATACACATTGTAGTCTCAGATTATCAATGTCACATGTAAATCAAGTTTAGAGGTCCATCCACCTATCCTTCCCTAAACTGTGGAGTACATCCCCTACATCTCGCTTCCACACAACACATGTATATATAAACATAGATCATATACAATCAATCAATACATAAAGTTCATGTATTCATTCACTACTATATTCGAGTAGCATACTCAATCGATTAGTTTTTAGTTTGCCTAATCATCATGCATTGTCTACAACAATCAAAACTACCCTCCACCCAGGTAGAGTCTTCCAAGCAATTATTTCTAAATGCAGGATAATAAAAAGCTCCAATGCGAGATAAAATATCAATGCTTTCTAAAAGCTGGAAGCGATTAACCAATCCAACTTCCACCATTTCCACAACTGATAACGAGTCAATTTCATTATTTCCAACTCAATTCCATAAATCCATAACTTTTCCAAATTAATTATACCAATTAATTTTATATAATACCTTAGGGCTTTCCACCCCTTTATTTCCAATAACAACCCAATGGTCCAAAAAATCAACAACCAACTGACAATACCATTATTTTGAAACCTAAAATACACTTTTTAGAATCAAAATAATAAAACCACTCTTTTAACATTTTGAAACCCTAAGTCCCAAAATTACCCCGACTTCAACACTTTATCAAAACAACCAAAAAATCTATGTCAAAGACCATAAAAGTGAGGTAGGGAATCCCTACCTCAAAAAGTTGACACCAACGAAGAAGATGAGAAAAAAAAACGAAATGCCTCCCAAATCGTAGATTCTTGGATCAAAAGATAGCCCTATTTATCAACAACTTTTTTTGTAAAAAGGCCAAAGGTGAGAAAACAACTCTGATAGATCAATACCTAGAGAGAAGGCAAGGTTCTAGAGAGAGGAGGCTCAACAATGGAGTTTTGGAAAAGTAAGAGAGAGAAAAGGATGTGGGAAAAAGTGATCCAAAAAGTCGGATCTCGGTTTTATATAAGAAGTCGCTCAGCCGGCGTGGAAACCCTCGCTTGAAAGCGTCGACTCATGAACTCCCCACTGAAGCGGCGTGATACATTAATTTCCGTAGAACTTTTACTTAACCAGTCCCCACACGCAGTGTAAAAAGTCCCCGCTTCGAAAGCGTCACATTGTCAAACTCAGATCGCCGAAAGCATCAAAATCGCCGCTCGAAAGTGTCCAACACTTCGCAGAGAGAAATACTTTGGAGAGATGGAAAATCACGCTCGGCGGCTAAAACACTCGGCGCTTCGGCGTGAGAAGCAAGCGAATTTAAGGAGTCCGCTCGAGCTGGCTAAAAGCTCCGCTTTTGAGCGTGAAGGCAAAATACTGGACAACTACTCTTGGTTTCTAAGTTCAACTTGACCTATAACAAAACCCACGCCCAACACATCCTAGTAACCTTAAATACAAGAGGTACGAAGGATGCAAACAAGGTATAAGCAACTATTAACATCCACGGAAACTTAAGTCCTGATCACTTGTACACAATGAGAAAACCCGGGATAAACGCTATATATTCATTGAAGAAAACCACTATACCAGCAACGATCTATTTGGAAATTGAATAAAAAAGGAAGTTGGGAATAGGAAATGGAAGTTAAAGAAAAAGAAAAAATACATAGGTTCATTCGAAAAAACCACTATACCTTAATGAATCTATTTGGAAATTGAATAAAAAGGAAGTTGAATAGAAATGGAAGTTGAATAAAAATGAAAAGTTGAATAAAAATAAAAAATGGAGGTTCATTCAAGAAAGCGCACTATACCTTAACGATCTATTTGGAAATTAAATAAAAAAGGAAGTTGAATAAAAATGGATGTTGCATAAAATTAACAATGGAAGTTCATTCAAGAAATCACTATACCTTAATGATCTATTTGGAAATTGAATAAAAAAGGAAGTTGGATAGAAATGGAAGTTGAATAAAAATAAAAAATGGAGGCTCATTCAAGAAAGCACTATATCTTAACGATCTATTTGGAAATTAAATAAAAAAAGAAGTTGAATAAAAATGAAAGTTGAATAAAAATGGATGTTGCATAAAATTAACAATGGAAGTTCATTCAAGAAACCACTATACCTTAACGATCTATTTGGAAATTGAATAAAAAAGGAAGTTGAATAAAAATGGAAGTTGAATAAAAATAAAAAAATGGAGGTTCATTCAAGAAAGTACTATATCTTGACGATCTATTTGGAAATTAAATAAAAAAGGAAGTTGAATAAAAATGAAAGTTGAATAAAAATGGATGTTGCATAAAATTAACAATGGAAGTTAATTCAACAAGCCACTATACCTTAACGATCTATTTGGAAATTGAATAAAAATGAAAGTTGAATAGAAATGGAAGTTGAATAAAAATGAATGTTGAATAAAAATAAAAAATGGATGTTCATTTATGAAAGTCTATTTGGAAATTAAATAAAAAAGGAAGTTGAATAGAAATTGAAGTTGAATAAAAATAAAATGGAAGTTCATTCGAGAAACCACTATACCTTAACGATCTATTTGGAAATTAAATAAAAAAGAAAGTTTCATGAAAATTAATGGTAAAAGTTCATTGAAGAAACCAATATACCTTAACGAACTATTTGGAAATTAAATAAAAAGAAAGTTGAATAGAAAAGGAAATTGAATAAAATGGAAGTTGCATAAAAATAAAAATCAAAGTTGCATAAAATTAATAATGGAAGTTCATTCAAAAAACCACTCTACTTTAACGATCTATTTGGAAATTAAATAAAAAAGGAAGTTGAATGAAAAAGAAAATTAAATAAAAAAGGAAGTTGAATAGAAAAGAAAATTGAATAAAAATAGAAGTTGAATAAAAAAAAAAGCGAAGTTGAACAAAATGGATGTTGAATAAAATAAAATGGAACTTGCAAAAAATAATAATGGAAGTTAAATAAAAAGGAAGTTGAATAGAAAAGGAAATTAAATAAAATGGAAGTTGAATATAATATCCCGGTTTTACACTTGTTATACTGCTGATCCCACTTGGTTCCGTGGATGTTAATAGTTGTTTATATCTTGTTTACATCCTTTCATACTGTATTTGAGTTATAGGATGTGTTGGGCAGGTTTGTTACAGGTTGGTTGTGTTTGGGAGTCAAGTGTTGCTGCCCAGATTTCTGGACCTTCACTCGAGCGAGAAGTTTGTCGCTCGAGCGAGCTTCTTGTTTTGGTCCTTCACTCAAGCCAGGGTTTCTTAGCTCGAGCGAGAGTTGAGTTTTTGTATCTGGTGGATCGAGCAGTGGGCTTTCACGAGCGAGCGACAGGGTCTGCTCTGGACCGAGTTGCATTTCTTGGCTCGAGCGAGCTTTTCTTCGCCGAACCTGGTTTGTTCTTCGCCGAGCGAAAGATCCGTTGCCGAGCGCAGATCCGGTTGCACGAGGGTTTGGGTTGGTGGCCTGGCCAGTATTCTATTGCTCGGCGTGCTTACGGTTGTTGGCCCGAGCGAGACCTTCTTGGCTCGAGCGAGAGTTTTATGTCCGGTCACTCGGCGACCAAGTCTTCGCCGGCGAGCTTGCTTATATCAATGGACAAGCGATTTTAAACATCACTTTTTCATTCCCTTTTTCTTTTTCAAACACTATATCCGAGACCCTCTCTCTCTAAATTTACTCTCTCTCTAAGATTTGACCTTTCTAGAGTGTGAATCTACCATAGGGCCTTTGTTAAAAAGATAGAGGGTGTTGAGAGCTTCAATTTAATCTGAAAAACTTTGGATTTAGAGCACGTTGGTCTTTGGGTCTTCATCTCCGTTTGGGCTCAAACTTCAAGGTAGGGATACCCTACTCCTCTTTATGAGCTTTGTCTTTGAATTTTAGCATTTTGATATGTTGGGGGTTGTTGGGCAATTTTTAGAAAGTTTGGGTCTTTTGTGTAATTTTACAAAAGATAGGGTTTTATATATATATGAACCTATATGCATGTTTGGCATGGAGAAGTGAGATAAATGGTGGATTATTGGTAGAAATGGAACCTTAAGGTTTTTTGGTAATTATGGGAAATGCCCTAATTAGATTGATGAATTAATTTGTGAAATTAATTTGAGGAATGAGAAATTGAGTTGAAAATGTTGGAATTGGTAATGTATGGGATTAAAGGGTGTAGTTGGATTATTTATCACTCACTGAATTGAAATGTCGATACCTTATCCATTTGATGCATTTATTTTCTGTTTAGAGATAACTGCTTTGGGCTATCGGTGGAGGCTAGTCTTGATTGTTGTAGACAATGCATGATGATTATGCAAACTAAAACTAATCGATTGAGCATGTTAATGAACATAGCGATTGGAATAATACATTAATTTTTATGTATTGGATGATTGTATATGACCTATGGGTATATGCATTGTGTGTGTGAGAGGAGATAGGGGGATGCACTCCACTTAGCATTAGGGAAGATAGGGATGGACCTCTAAACCGGATTAGGTAAAGTGACATTGATACAAAGACTACAATGTGTATCAAGTGTTGACTACGGAAGTGTTTAAGTTGATTTGATATAGCACTAAAATGTATATCAAGTTATCAATTGTGAAATATGGAAGTTTTTCTATGTTATGTTGATACAACACCAAAATGTATTCTTTGGTAAAGCACGAAAGTGTTTTAAAGATGAGTTGCATTCTCATTAAATTATTTGGCTATGTTGAGCCTTGTTTCAAACTCAAAGTTGAAAAGAAGTGGAAAGAGAATTGTTACATGGACTTAAATGTCATGAAACCTAACGTGATATAAGTGGATGAGTTCGTGTTGACCATCTATCAACCTGCTAATCTTTTTAGTCACTGCTCATAGTCTTGTTTAGTGTATTTCATCGGTCGGGTCATGGAGCTCACCCCTATATGGGGACATCATTTTCAGTGAGTGTAGGGCATGCCACCTGGCCAAGGACATAGCTTGGGGAGGCTAGAGGCGCATGCACTTTTGGGTTGTTTGATCTCATCATTTTTGATGTATTATATGTAATTTCGGGCCAAGGGCTTAATGTATTTGAGTTAGTACTCTCTTTTTGTAACCAAGTGTTAACTTAGAAAAGCTTCAGAAGTCTGTGTGAGGGCATTTGCTTTTGTTGTTAACATGTAATACTTTCTCGTAATGAGTTACTCGATGAATAGAATTGATATTATCTTCATATCAATGCATGTCTAGATTGATGGGCTTTAATGAAAGTTCATTCAAGAAACCACTCTACCTTAACGATCTATTTGAAAATTAAATAAAAAAAGGAAGTTAAATAGAAAAAGGTAATTGAATAAAAAAATTGAAATTGAATAAAAATAAAATGAAAGTTGCCTAAAATTAAATAAATTGAAGTTCATTCAAGAAACCACTATACCATAGTGCTCTATTTGGATAACAATGCAAGTTGCATAAAATTAAAAAATGGAAGTTGCATAAAATTAAAAATGAAGTTGAATAGAAAAGGAAATTGAATAAAACTAGAAATTGAATAAAATGAAAATTGGATAAAAATGGAAGTTGAATAAAATGAAAATGGAAGTTAATAAAATAAAGTTCTTTTCAATGAACTTCCATTGTTAATTTTATGCAACTTCTTTTTTATTTAATTTTCAAATAGATCATAATGTATAATGGTTTCTGAATTAAATTCCATTGTTAATTTTATGCAAATTCCATTTTATTTTCCAAATAGATCAAGAAGGTATAGTGGTTTCTTGATGATTGTTATTTTTAATTTTAGTCAACTTCCATTTTTATTGAGTTTAATTTTTCTCACCAACTTCCTTTTTATTTAATTCTCCAAACAGATTCCAAGTTAAGTATGTATAGTGGTTTTTAATTAACTTCCATTGTTAATTTTGCAACTTTCATTTTTTATAAAATTAACAATGGAATTAATTTCCTTTGTTAAACTTGGGGCTTTACATTTAATTTCCAATAGATCGCTAAGTAGTGGTTACTTGAATTAACTTCCATTTTTATTCAACTTATTTTTATTTTATTCAATTTCCATTTTGAGTTATCAAATAGATCAAGGTATAGTGGTTTCTGAATGAACTTCCATTTTTAATTTTAGGCAACTCTTTTTATTTACAATGGAAGTTGAATACAAATAAAAATGTAGTTGAATAAAAATGGAAGTTGAATAAAATGGAAGTTGTATAAAAATTAAAAGTGGAAGTTCATTGAAGAAAACCACTATACCTTTTAACAATCTATTTGGAAATTGAATGAAAAAATGAAAACTGAATAAAAAATAAAACTAGAAGTTGCATAAAATTAAAAATGGAACCACTATACCTTTTACGATCAATTTGGAAATAAAATAAAAAAGGATGTTAACTAAAAAAAGGACATTGAATAGAAAAAAGTAAATTGAATAACAAAGGATGTTGAATACAAAAAGGAAATTGAATAAAAATGGAAGTTGCATAAATTAACAATGGAAGTTCATTGAAGAAACTACTATACCTTGATGATCTATTTGTAAATTAAATAAAAATAGAAGTTCATTCAAGAAACCACTATACCTTTAAATTCTAATTTATTTGGAAATTGAATAAAATGAAAGTTGAATAGAAAAGGGAATTGAATAAAACGGACGTTGAATAGAAAAGGAAATTGAATAAAAATGGAAGTTGAATAAAAATAAAATGGAAGTTGCCTAAAATTAAAAATGGAAGTTAAATAAAAATTAAAAAGTGGAAGTTCATTTAAAAACCACTATATCTTTAACGACCTTTTTGGAAATTTAATTAAAATAGAAGTTGAATAAAATAAAATGGAAGTTGAATAAAAATAAAAATGGAAGTTGTATAAAATTAAAAAATTGAATAAAAAATAAAAATGGAAAGTTGCATAAAGTTAAAAATGGAAGTTAGAATAAAAAAAAAGGAAACCAATAAAAATGGAAGTTGAATAAAACTAAAAATGAAAGTTGAATAAAAATAACAATGGAAGTTGATTCAAGAAACCACTATACCTTAACGATTCATCATTTTAACTTCCAAATAGATCATTAAGGTATACAAAAGGAAATGGAAATTAAAGAAAAATGAAGTTGAATAGAAAAGTTAATTGAATAAAAATGGAAGTTTGAATAAAATAAAAATGGAAGTTGAATAGAAAAGTAAATTGAATAGAAATGGAAGTTGAATAAAATAAAATGGAAGTTGCATAAAAACTTAACAATGGAAGTTCATTCGAGAAACATTTTTAATTTTATGCATAAGATTAACAATGGAAGCTCATTCAAGAAAACCACTATACCATAACGCATCTATTTGGAAATTAAATAAAAAAGGAAGTTGAATAGAAAATGAAAATTGAATAAAAATGAAAGTTCAATAAAAATAAAAATGAAAGTTGCATAAAATTACAAATGGAAGTTCATTGAAAACCATTATACCTTAACGATCTATTTGGAAATAAAATAAAAGAGGAAGCTTCAATAGAGAAAACCACTATACCTTAACGATCTATTTGGAAATTTTAAAAAAAATAGGAAGTTGAATAGAAAAGGAAAATTAAATACAAATGGAAATTGCATGTACTAGAAGTCTAATAGAAAAGGAAATTGAATAAAAAAATGAAAAGTTGAATAAATATAAAAATGAAAGTTGAATAAAAAATGGAAGTTTCATAAAATTGAAAAATGCAAGTCTTTATTCAATAAACCACCTATACCTTAACAACGCATCTATTTTGGAAAGTAAATTAACAATAGAAGTTGAATAGAAAATGAAATTGAATAAAAATGGATGTTGAATAAAAAATAAAAAAGAAAGTTGAATAGAAAAGAAAATGTTGAATGGAAAATGGATGTTGAATAAAAATAAAAATGGAAGTTGCATAAAATTAACAAAGGAAGTTCATTCAAGAAACCAATATATTCTTTTAAATTCGATCTATTTAGGAAATTAAAAGAAAAAGGAAGTTGAATAGTAAACATAAAATGGACAGTTGTGCATAAAATTAACAATGGAAGTTCATCTCAAGAAAATAGTATACCTTTAACGAATCGATTTGGAAAAATTCAATAAAAAGGAAGTTGAATAGAAAAGGAAATTGGATAAAAATGGAAGTTGAATAAAAATAAAATGAATTTGCATGAAATTATACAAATGGAAGTTCATCCAATAAACTACTATACCCTAGAAAAGGAAATTGATAAAAAATGAGAGTTGAATAAAAATAAAAATGAAAGTTTATTCGAGAAACCACTATACCCTACAGATCTCTCTTTTGGAAATTAAATAAAAAAGAAGGAATAGAAATTAACAATGAAGTTCATTCAAGAAACCACTATACATTAACGATCTATGTGGAAATTAAATAAAAAAAGAAGTTAGAATAGAAAAGGAAATTGAATAAAATGCAAGTTGCTTCTAAAATAAAAATGGAATTTGAATAAAAATAAAAATGAAAAGTTGTATAAAATAAAATGGAAGTTCATTCAAGAAACTACTATACCTTAACGATCTATTTGGAAATTGAATAAAAAATGGAAGGAATAAAATAAAAATGGAAGTTGAATAAAATTAAAATGGAAGTTCATTCAAGAAACCACTATACCTCTAACGATCGTTATTTGGAAGTTGGATAAAAATGGAAGTTGAATAAAAATAAAAATGGAAGTTGCATAAAATTCAAAATAGAATTTGCATAAAATTAATAATTGAAGTTGATTCAAGAAACCACTATACATTAATTCCAATTATTTGGAAATTAAAAAGAAAAAAGTTGAATAGAAAATATATTGAATAAAAATGAAGTTGAATAAAATTAAATGGAAGTTGAATAAAATTAAAATGGAAATTATTCAAGAAAACCACTATACTTCCAATTCTATCTATTTGAAATTAAATAAAAGGAAGTTGAATAAAAATAGAGTTGAATAAAAATGCAAGTTGTTAAGATATAGTGGTTTCTTGAATGAACTTCTATTTTAATTTTATTCAACTTCCATTTTTATGCAATTTCAATTTTATTTAATTTCCAAATAGATCGTTAAAGTATAGTGATTTCTCGAATGAACTTCCATTTTTAATTTTATGCAACTTCCATTTTTATTTTTATTCAACTTCAAATGTTATTTTTATTAAATTTCCATATTTATTAAATTTTCTTTTCTATTCAACTTCCTTTTTTTATTTAATTTCCAAATAGATCGTTTAGGTTTTTTTTGTTAATTTTATGCAACATCAATTTTTTATTTTATGCAACATCCATTTTTTATTTTATGCAACTTCGATTTTTAATTTTATGCAACTTCATTTTCTATTCAACTACCTTTTTTATTTTATTTCCAAATAGATCTTTAAGGTATAGTAGTTTATTGGATGAACTTCCATTGTTCATTATATTCAACTTCCATTTTATTCAATTAATTTCCATTTTATTTTTATTCATCTTCCGATTTTATTCAACTTCCATTTTTATTCAATTTCTTTCTATTCAATGTCCTTTTTATTACTTCTCCAAAATAGATCGCTAAGGTATGCTAGTGGTTTCTTCAATTAACTTCCATTGTTATTTTTATTCAACTTCCTTTTTTATTTAACTTCCAAATGGATCTTTAAGATATAGTGGTGTAGACACCCATTTTTTACATTCTCAAGATTTGGACGGCCCTCAACATTCTGGATCGCCACCATTGGAACACTCGGTGATTATCCATGTTTGTGTTCGCTTGGAGTTCCCTCGAGTTCTCATTGCTCACATTTTGTCTCAGATTCTCCGGAACTTCCCCACCGTTTTGTGTCTCGGTTTTGCAATCAAACACTTGTGTTTTGAAGGTAGGGAATGCTTTAGAGGCACCTCAAGATACCAATCGCCGGCTAGAGGCCACCGTTGGCTGGTGTTACATCGGGCACTTATTATTGTGCCGACCTGCACTAAGCTTTGTCAAATGACACTCTTTGCTCAATGGACACTATGTGCGCTTGTTTTTGAGATATTTTCTGTGACAAATACCAGTGATAGTTTTGGTTCCCTCCATACACGTATGGAGGGGATGACCCTCTTAGTTAGCTTAGCTTGTAAGCTTGCAAGCTTTTGCTTGCCTATAAGAGGACCACTCTCTTCTTGGCTTGGGGTTACAAAATTTTAGACATTTTTTAGATAGGCCAAGCTCGTTTTAGGGTTAGGATAGATACACATCCCATTCTTCTTCTTCTTCTTTGCTTTTGTACACTAGGTGTTTGTGTTCCATACTTTTGCTCACCAACACCTAGTGTTTCACCTTCCTCTTGGGAACCCGAGGTGCTAAAGGCTTGTTCTTGGAGTTTTTTGACTGGTTTGGAGCTCAAGGAACCAACAACTCTTTAACCTTTGTGTATAAGGCTGTGGTCAACAAGGGTGAGAAACTTACCTTTTTTTACCCCATTTTGCACTCCATTTTTGCCTAGTTTAAAATAGTTTTTGTGCTTAGTGTTTAACACATAAAAGTTCTCAGCTTTTTTTAAGCCTTTTATTGTTTATTAAGAGTGTTTTTGTGGTTTGGAGCAAGTTTGACCAATTCTAGGGTCCTTGAAAAGGCCCCCTTCTTGTGCCATTTTGTGAGAGATCCGAGACCTTGGTAAAGATTTTCTTTTTCACCACCGAAATCTCAAGGGATTTCAAGCAGGAAGATGATGTTCTTTAGAGTTCAAGAAGGAGAGGACCAATTCTCTCCTTGATGTCCTTGAAAAGGACAAGATTTGGCTTCTTGAGTGAGCTTGTCAGCTTAGGTATGTGTTGAGCATGTTTGGTTTGTTTCTTTGCGTTTATATTGCCATGATATAACATGTTTCTAAGTTGGTTTTAGGGTCCCTTATGCATGCTTTAGCATAGTTGCCTTGTAATGCCTTTTTGATCCTCTAACATGCTCTAGGGTTGTATGCCTTAGCTTCTAAAGCATGTTTTTAGGCTTGCATTTGTGAAGTTTTTGTGCTCATATTTGGCAAGTGTTTTAGGTCTGTTCCTATGCTATATTTCTGGAGCCAACCACAACATGTTTAATACATATAGCCTTTATTGGGCTTTGTTGGCCTTTTAAAAGCATTTGAGTGTGTAGCATGCCTTGCTTGCTTCATTCTTGACGGTTTGGGAACCATTTTTGGCCATGCTATTTCAGTCCTTTTATACATGTTTGTTTGATTGCTTAGTGCCTCTTTTTAATCGCTTTAAGAGTATGTATTAAAATGCTCCATGTTTTGGCTTTTAATGCATGCCTTTTGGATTCATAAAGGTCATCTAGATGCTATCTAGGTGGCCCCTTTAGGCTTAGTTTTTATGTGTTAAAAACTCTGTTTTTAAGTGTTTAAGTATTGCCATGTGTGGTTAAAGTGCTAAGTGTGGTTCAAAGCCTCATGGGCTTGCTCTTTAATGCTTGGAGCCATTTGTATGTTATCTTGTTTGGCTTGCTTTGTTAGTTAGTTTGGCACCATGTTTTGTACATGAATTTCAGAGGCTTTTTCTTATGTATGCTAATAGTCCATGTTTGTGCTCTCTTAGATGTGCTTTAAGAGTTGCTTAATTGTGCTTAAGTGTTGGTGCCCTTTAACTCGTGCATGTGTGCATGTGTAAGTTTGGCCCTTTTGACTTAGCAAGAGCATTTTGGCCACTCATTTAGAACTATTTGGAGTTGCCTAATTCATGTATAAGACCATCCTTCCATTGGTTTTACAGTATGCTTACCTTTGCATGCTTGTTTTGAACCCTTTTGCATGAACATATTGCATAGTCCATGTTGCATGCCTAGTTGACATGTTTAGGGTTGCATTTGTATTGTGCATGTTTGGCCTCTGAAGCTTTTGAAGTATGATGACAGGCTGGAGCACCCTGTTTGCTTGTTTACATTGCATGCATTTGAAATCAAAGTTGCATTCTTGGTTCTTAGGGCCATCATGCATGGAAATGCGCGATTGGTGGTCCGGGAATCGAGGCACATGCCCCTTTGAGTCAATAACATGATAAAGGGGTGTGTTTAGTGCATAAATACCTTGAATCACATTGCCATGGCAAGTCAGGTCCTCACGTCAGTGAGTTGCATGTGTCTCGCAGTATTTTGTGCCGACTGCAATCGCTTAGTGCTTCGACTGCCAGCTTCATCCGGGACAAATGATGGATGAATTCAAAGGTCGGGTGGTCGATACTTTAACCTATGGTGTTCTACCCCACTGTTCTATGGTGATTTCTGGAAGGTTCTCAAGGAAGTATTCTGAAGTTTTAAGCAGCCTTCAGAGGGAGGAAAGCAGGAAAATAGAGGCAATCATGCATGGCAAGGCGATTCCAGGCGAGTCAAGTAGGATGCATCTTGGTTCTCTTCGTAAGTATTTACCGCTTTTAATTAACTTAGTTAATTTGAAAGTGCCAATTAATTTAGTGAATTTTGTAATATTAATTAGCTTCATGTGAGTTAATTAATCTGCATTATTTATTCGGTCCCTCTTTGCGAGGGCTACGTAATTTGTAATAAGTGTGTGTGAGTGGGTGTATGTCTTCCAACCCCCATTTCTTTCTCTCCTTTATTTACCTGTTTGTCATGGTAGATTAGAAGTACGTTTATTTTGAGGCATATCTTATGCAATGTATATGGCATCCATGCATTTGTTCAAACATGCACCTGCCCGGCACATCATACAAACCGCATTGCAATTTTCAATTCCAAAATTGAACACGTATATCACAGATTTCACATGCCATGTTTAGGTTAGCGAGCCTACTCTAGATTGCATCTATGCTGTGTTGCATTAGCCACTTAACATGAACTAGGTCATGCATGTTTGCTAACTAGTTCCTTGTTTTGGCAGAGTGCGATGTAAGTTTTTACGCTCTAGCATATCGCATGCGTGTGAATGTTTGCCATGATGGTATGATTGCCATGCGGCTAAATGCTTATGTGTTATAAAGCTGTGAATGCTGTGGGTGGAGGTTGGATTGCGTGAGTTGGAACAACTCATTGAAATCCGTATTTTAGCCTACTTGCAAGTAGCAAAAACCAACACGTTTTGAGACAAAAGCGGATATGCAATGTTTATTTCCAAATCGGGCAATCTAGTCTATACTTTTGTCTTTGTCATAACATAGTAATTCTAGGCTAATAATGGGAATAAGAGCACATGATGTTTTCAAAATCGGATATCACGGTTAGTAGAGGCGGTCTTGACCGGCGAAAGGGGTGCTCATAGCTGACCTTCCCTGATCGTACCCAAGCTCCCGAGCCAAGACACTTTGGTTATGACGGACACGTGGCCTTCGGCACCGAGTCAGAGTTTCCTAAATTTCCCATTTTAAAATATTTAGGTGGTGACTCTGTATCTGGCAAAGCAGTCCATGTTTGGCACTTCTTTTCAAAAATCTGTTTCTCAAAACGATTTGCCAGAGTTGGACTCTTTGGTTCAGATTAAGAACCGTGACATTTGAGTCCTTGAACTGTAGTGACCCAATATCGAACCAGAACGGGGGGGACTCGCACTCCTCGCCCGGGATGCGTTCGGGGACGTCTACAAGTGGTTTCTTGAATGAACTTCCATTTTTATGCAATTTCCTTTTCAATTTTTAATTATATTAAATTTCCTTTTTTATTTACTTTCCAAATAGATCGTTAAGATATAGTGGTTTCTTAAATGAACTTCCTTTTATTCAACTTCTATTTTTATTGAATTTCCTATTCTATTCAACTTCCTTTTTTATGCAACTTCCATTTTTATTTAATTTCCAAATAATTCGTTAACGTATAGTTTTTTTTTGATGAACATCATTTTTTTTTTTTTGCAAACTTATTTTTTTTTTTATTTCTTTTTCTATTCAACTTCATTTTTCTATTCAACATCCTTTTTAATTTAATTTCCAAATAGATCGTTAAGGTATAGTGGTTTCTTGAATGAACTTCCATTGAATAAAAATGGAAATTGCATAAAAAATGGAAGTTGAATAAAAATGGAAATTCATTTAAAAACCCATTAAGGTATAATGGTTTCTTGAATTAACTCCATTGTTAATTTTATGCAACTTCCATTTTTATTTTTAATCAACTTCAATTTTTATTCAACTTCCATAGTTATTTTTATTCATCTTCCATTTTTATTCAACTTCCATTTTTTATTCCATTTTTGTTTACTTTCCTATTCTATTCAACATCCTTTTTTATTTTTATTTCTATTCAACTGCCTTTTTTATTTACTTTCCAAATAGATCGTTAAGGTATAGTGGTTTCTTGAATGAACTTCCATTGTTAATTTTAGGCAACTTGCATTTTTATTCAATTTTGTTTTCTATTCAATTTTCTTTTTTATTTAATTTCCAAATAGATCGTTAAGGTATAGTGGTTTCTTAAATGAACCTCCATTTTCAATTTTATGCAACTTCTATTTTTAATGTTATGCAACTTCCATTTTTATTTTTATTCAATTTCCTATTCTATTCAACTTCAATGAACTTCCATTGTTAATTTTACGCAACTTCCATTCTATTCAACTTCTTTTTTTATTTAATTCCTTTTTTATTTAATTTCCCCTTTTATTTTTATTCAACTTCTATTTTTATTTTTATTCAACTTCCATTTTTATTCAATTTCCATTTTTATTTACTTTCCTATTCTATTCAACATCCTTTTTTATTTTTATTTCTATTCAACTGCCTTTTTTATTTACTTTTCAAATAGATCGTTAAGTTATAGTGGTTTCTTCAATGAACTTCCATTGTTAATTTTATGCAACTTCCATTTTTATTCAATTTCCTTTTCTATTCAATTTTCAAATAGATCATTAAGGTATAGTGGTTTCTTGAATGAACTTTCATTTTAATTTTATTCAACTTCCTTTTTTATTCAACTTCCATAGTTATTTTTATTCAACTTCCATTGTTAATTTTATGCAACTTCCATTTTTATTTTTATTCAACTTCCTTTTCTATTCAACTTCCTTTTTTATGAAACATTCATTTTATTTATTCAACTTCCATTTTATTCAATTTGTGCTTTTTAATTTTTTAAAAAAAAAAAAAAAAGAATAATAAAAAAAAAAAAAAAATGAAAAAAAAAAAAAAAAAAAATAAAAATGGAAGTTGAATAAAATGGAAGATGAATAAAAATAAAAATGGAAGTTGAATAAAAATAAATATGGAAGTTGAATAAATTAAATAAAGTTCAATTAAATAAAATAGAATTAAATAATAAAAAGTTGAATAGAATGGAAGTTGCCTAAAATTAACAATGGAAGTTCATTCAATAAAAAAAATAAAAAAAAAAATAAAATAAAAAAAATAAAAAAAAGAAAAAAAAAAAAAAATAAAAAAAAGAAAGAAAAATTAATAAAAAAAAAAAAAAAAAAAAAAAAAAAAAAAAAAATTTAAAAAGAAACTATAATTGATCTATTATTTGGAGATAAAAAAAAAAAAAAAAAAAAAAAAAAAAAAAAAATGGAAGTTGCATAAATAACAATGTAAGTTCATTTAAGTTGAATAATAGAGGAAATTGAAAAAAAAAAAAAATGCAAGTGCCTAAAAAATTAACATGGAAGTTCATTCAAGAAACTACTATACCAAAACGATCTATTTGAAAGTTAAATAAAAAAGGAAGTTGAATAGAAAAGGAAATTTCCAAATAGATCGTTAAGGTATAGTGGGGTTTCTTGAATGAACTTGTTATTATTTTATTGAACTTCCTTTTTTATTTAATTTCAAAATAGATCGTTAATGCATAGTGGTTTAATTTCCAAATAGATCGTTAGGGTATAGTAAGTTGAATAAAAATAAAAATGGAAGTTGAATCAAATTAAAAATGGAAGTTGAATAAAAATAAAAATGGAAGTTGCATAAAATTAAAAATGGAAGTTGAATAGAAAATGTAATTTAATAAAAATGGAAGTTGAATACAAATAGAATGGAAGTTCATTTAAGAAACCATTATACCTTAACGATCTATTTGGAAATTAAATAAAAATGGAAGTTGCACAAAATTAACAATGGAAGTTCATTCAATAAACCACTCTACCTTAACGATCTCTATTTGGAAATTAAATAAAAATGACGTTGAATAGAAAAGGAAATTTAATAAAAATGGAAGTTGAATAAAAATAAAATGGAAGTTGCATAAAATAAAATGGAAGTTGCATAAAATAAAAATGAAAGTTGCATAGAAGTGGAAATTAAAAATGGAAGTTGAATATATAGCAATCCGGTATTCCCTTCTTTATTAGGTTGTATTCGACTCGATTAGTGGAGTTGGTAGTGTGTCTACCTTGTTGTTGTCCTTTAATTCCATTTGATTGAGTTTTAGTATGTGTTGAACATGTTTCGGCAAGGTGGGTTGAGCCTTGGTCTAGAATCTACTTGCCCAAGTTTTTGGCGTTAGCTTTCGGCGGGTTATTCTGCTCGGCGGAGTTCGTTTTGGTTGTCGCCGAGTGGGCCTTATTCTCGGCGGGCTCGGCGGGGTTTACACTCCCAATATTTCGTGCCTCTGCAAAATTTCTGAGGTGTGTTTTTCACTCTCGGCGGGTTTTCTTTTTTCGGGCGAGTCGCGCTTGGCGGGTATGTTGGAGCTCGGCGGGTAGTGCTTTTTTGTGAAAGTAGTTGGGGAAATCACGCGCCGAAGGGGTGGTTTTTCGGCTCGGCGGATGTGCTTTATCCTTGTGTCTTGGCGCTCGGCGGGACATGTTGTGCTTCGGCGGACCATGGTTTTTATTCTTGCGATGGCGTTACATTTTAGCTCGCTCGGCGGATCTATCGTATCGGCGATAGCGATTGGGCATTTTTTTGAATCTTTTTTTTTTTTTTCTTCTCTCTCTCTTACTTTTGATTTTTTTCTCCTCTCTCTCTAGAAACTCCTCTCTCTCTAGGGTTTGATCTAGTTAAGTGCTTTTCTTTCCTTCCTCCTTTTAAAAAAAAAGTGGTGTTGGTCGTCAAGGGCTACACTTTGATCCAAAATTTGAGTTGGAGCATCTTCATTTTTAAATCATCTCCTTACGTTGGGTTTCATCTTTTGAGGTGAGGATTCCTCTCACTCATGGGTTTTGACCTAGATTTTTTGGAGCATTTTGTTAAATGGTTGATTTTTGCAGGGAGATTAGGGTTTGGAAATGTTGAAAGAGGGTTTGGTTATTTTGATTCTAAAAAAAGTGTAACTTGGGTTTCAAAATAATGACAATTGTTATTGGTTGTTGAAATATAGACCATTGGGTCAACGTTGAAAGTAAAATTGAAAATCTAATTTGTTGTACTCTAAATTAATTGGTATAATTGGTTTGAGAGAAAAGCATTTGTTATTTGGAAGTGAGTTGGAAATAATAATGAAATTGGCTCATTATATTGTAAAATGGTAGAGTTGGATTTATTAATAAGCTCATTTAGCCAAGCTTGATATTTTTATCTTGTTGGAGCTTTTGTTATCTGTTTAGAAATAATTCTTTTAGACTCTTAGGTGGAGGGTAGTTTTGATTGTTGTACACAATGCATGATGATTAGGCAAACAGCTAATCAATTGGATGTGTCTCATAGAAATTATGACGGTTGATAGAGATACATTGGCGTTATGTATTGATTTGATTGTGTATATGACCTATGTGTATATCAAATTTGTGTTGTGTGGGAGAAGATAAGGGATGTACTCCACGGTTTGAGGGAAGATAGGGGATGGGCGTCTCATGGGATGTTGTTGGGAGGATGAGAATGAACTCCGTGATAAACTCATATGCTTGTCGATTAATGTGTTGAAATATAAGCTAAATATGTACTCTATGGAAATGTTGATAAACATATGTATCTGTTGAGATGTTGATATAGCTAGCATGTATCTATTGTGAAATAGGAAATGTTTATTTATGAGTAACTACCTCATATGGTATTGGCGATTACGGCGTTGTTGTAAATTGGGAATGCTGATAAGAAATACAAAATATTCTAGAAATGAAACATGGACATCGTGGTCATCATAATATGATAGTTTATATGAATTGATTTATGGGAATTAAACATTTATCCATTGCTAATATGTAGTTATTGCTCTCATCTTGTGTTTGTATCTCCTACTAAGCGTTAACTCCTTTGTAACTTAACGCTTATGAGAAACCTTCACTCTCTGATTCATGCGGGACTCTTCTTTTTGTTTGTGTTGCGGTTCATCTGAACCAAAGTCCCACCTCTGGCAAATCGTTTTAAGGAAAGCAGTTTTTGAAAGTAGTGCCAAACATGGAGTTGCTTTGCGGTCTGAGTCGCCACCTAAATATTTTTAAAAGGGAAATTTAGGAAACCACGACTTTCGGTGCCAAAGGCCGCGTGTCGTCATCACCAAAGTGACTTGGCTCGGGAGCTTAGAGTACGATCGAGGAAGGTCGACTATGAGCACCCCCTTTCGCCGGTCAGAAACCGGCCTCTACTAACCAAGTGATATCCATTTTTTGAAAACTTTATGCGTTCTTATTCGGTTATTAGCCTAGAATTACTATGTTATCGCCGACAAACAAGTATAGACTAGATCGCCCTAATTTGGAAACAAACATTGCATATCCGTTTTGTCTCGGCGTGTGTTAGATGTTGCTACTCGCCAAGTAGACTAAAATCACAGTTCAATGAGTACTCCCAACTCAAGCAATCAACCTCCACCCACAGGGCATTCATCTGGTTTATCATGTAAGCATTTGGCAGCGTGGTAATCCTCTTGTCATGGCAAACCCTGTACTTGCGGTATGCTAAAGCAAGAACACTTACATCGTACTCAGGTGCGAAAAAAGTAAACTAGTTAGCAAAACATGCATGACCTAGTTCATGTTAAGTGGCTAATGCAACACGAGCATAAATGCAATCTAGAGTAGGCTCGGCTAACCCTAAATATGTCATGTGAAATGCTATCACGTAGCGTTATTCAATTTGGAATTGAAAATTGCAATGCGGTTTGTATGATGTGCAGGCAGGTGCTTATGTAAACAAATGCATGAAATGCGCATGCATTGCATAAGGTATGCTAAAATAAGTATGCCCTAATCTACCATAGCGAGGTAAATAAAAGGGAGAAAGAAATGGGGATTGGAAGACATACACCCACTCACACACACTTATTACAATTTAAGCCCTCACTCGGAGGGACGAATAAATATACAAAACCAAATAAATAATTAACTAAACTAGCTAATTAAATATTACAAATTAACTAAATTAATTAAATAAATTAATAAATCTAATTAAGCATTAAATGCCTCGGGATGAGGCTAATTGCGGCAGCGCCGGGACTCGCTTCCGGAATCGCCTTCTTAGTGCAGGTTGCCTCTGTTTCCTCTGCTCTTGACTCAAAAAATTCCCAAAACTTGAGGTGCCTCCCGAGAACAGAGAAGCATCATCGGCTCAGACGGAGGCCCACAGTGAGGAGAATTGCCATCGACCTTGAATTCATTATCGGCTTGCTCGAGGCGTGGGTCGGCCTAAAAGTGCGGTCGGCACAAAGTGTTACGCAAACACGCAACTCACGGCCGAGAGGAACAAAGGCAAGGCAATGCAATTCAAGGTATATATGCACCAAACACATCCCAAATCGTGCTATGGACTTAAAGGGCATGTGCCTCGATTCACGGGCCTGTCAGCGCATTTCCATGCGTGATGGCCCTAGAGACAGAATGCAACTTTGATTTCAAATGCATGCAATGCAAACAAAGGTGCCAAACCTCTATCAAACTCACTTCAAGAGGCTTGGCATGCATAATGCCAATGCAACCCTAAGCATGTCATCTAGCATGCAATATGGCAATGCAATGCGAGAATATTGTTGTGTAAACATACAAGCATGCAAAGCAAAGTAGGAATGGACTTACATGAATTGGACAGCTCTAAAAGGCCCAAGAGCAGTGGCCAAGATGCCTAAAGATGGGGTCTAAACACACGCGCACACATGCACATATTAAGACACCAACACTTGAGCATAATAAACAACATTCAAGTACACTTGAAATGAGTTAAACATGGACTACTAGCATGCAACAGGCTCTGAAATTCATACAAAACACATGGCCAAAACATGCAACAAAGCAAGCCAAACAAAGCATGCAACTAGCCTATGCTTGAGGCAAGCTCAAGAGAGCATTGAACCACATCTATGCAAAAGCAAACAAGGCATGCATTGAACAACCTAAATCAGGTTTCTAGCATGTTAAAACAAGGCCAAATGTCACTTAGATGGCATCTAAGAAGCTTAAGCATGAAGGCATGCAACAAGACCAAAACATGGAGTACTTAACACACACCTTTAAAGCATTAAAAGAGGCATGCAAGGCAATCAATCAAGCATGTATGAGGGACTGAAATAGCATGGAAGATGGTCCCAACCATCAAAAACAAAGCTAGAATAGCATACCACATATTCATGCTTTTGAGGCCTACAAGCCAAATACAAAGGGGCTACAAAATACATGCTAAGATTGGCCAAAATAGCTATGGACAGAGCTAAAAGCATGACAAAATAAGCCTACAAGCTTCACAAATGCAAGCCTAAAACATGCTAGAAATATAGGCTAACAAGCTAGTCATGTTAAGGCAATATTAAGGCATTACAAAGTAACTATGCAAATCATGCAAAAGTACTAAAACCCACTTGAAAGCATGCTATAATATGACAATATAAGCATGATAAACAACAAAACATGCTCAATACACAACTAAACATGGAGCTCTCTTAAGGAGCCAACCTTGTCCTTTTCAAGGACATCAAGGAGAGGGTGGCCCTCTCCTTCTTGAACTTCAAGGCATGCTCTTCTGCTTTGAAATCCCTCAAGATTTGGTGGTGAAAAATCTAAACAAAATCTCGGATCTCTCCAAAATGGTACAAAAAGTGCCCTTTTCAAGGCCTAAAAGGTGGTCAAAGTTCCTCAAACCACAAAACACTCTTAATACACAATAAAGAGAGTCAAAAATCAGAACTTTTATGTGCCAAACACTAAGCTCAAAAACTGTTTTAAACTAGGTAAAAACAAGTTGCAAAAATGGGGAATAAAGTGTAAGTTTCTTACCCTTGTTGACTACCTTCACAAAGGTTGTTGTGCTTGGTCCCTTGAGCTCCAATCCAGTCAAGAATCACCAAAACTAACCTTTAGAACCTCTGAACCAAGAGAAAGGTGGGACACTAGGTGCTAGTGTGCAAAAGTAAGGCACAAAACACCTAGTTAAACAAGAGAATGAGAGAGATATAGAAGTTATATCTATTCTAACCCTAAAACCGAGCTTGGCTCTCTCTAACAATAGCTAACACTCACGAAATTTTCTAACCCTCAAGCCAAGAGGAGAGCTTCCCTCTTATAGGCCAAAAGCTTACAAGCAGCCACTAAGCAAGCCCATCCCTCCATACTGCGTGTATGGAGGAAACAAGATTGCAAGCAATTTGTGAAAATATCTCACCAAGCAAGTGCAGATGGTCGGCGAGGGCAAAATGGTCATTTAAGCCCAAAAGCAGTGCCGGCAGGCACAAAATAGTGCCGGCAAGCACAATATAGTGCCGGTGACAACTCTGACCAGCCGGTAGCCTCTAGCCCCGGTGGTGGTGTGTGGGGATGCCTCGAAGGCATTCCTGCCCCTCAGGCAAATCACGGTGTTTGGTGCAAAACCAAACACAAGCGGTCAGTTCGGAGGTCACGAGGCCGCACGCGGCGAGAACTCAGGAACTCAAGCGAACACACATGGATGATCACCGAGTGTTCCAGCGGTGACATCAAGTCTTGAGGCGGTCAAAAATGGGGTGTCTCTGATTGCCCCTCTTTGTGAACTTCGAAAGTCATAACAATGGCGGAGTGAATGTCAAAGCCGAGGCGACCCATTTTGACAGGCGAAGACTTGGACAAACATGCAAAGCATAAATGGTTGAACTTCGTAAAGTGCCTCGTATCCCTCAAGGAATCAAACCGGCGTAGTTCATGTAAGAGGCACACATACCAGCGATAAGATATCGCGTGGCGGGGGCAAAATACTGGCTGAAAATGCAAGAAGCCAAGCATAACTTATGATCATGCAAAAAAGGCATAATAGAGGCACACATGCAGCAGTTATAAGCTAACATACAGCGATCTACACTACAATGTAGAAAGGATGTAAGAGAATTATGCAATTCTCAAAAGCGTCTCACTTTCGGAGATACAATACTGTCGCGACTCGTCACGGTTTCACGGTAAATAAGCCGTACATACAATATCGTGCTGGAAAGAAAACAAACTTACTTGGTGCAATATGATTAACAACATGCATGTCATATGCAATATGAATCTTGAATGGTATACAATATATACAAAACTATGTATAGATAATGCAAATGAAAATGTAGTGCAATTAAAACTAAATCACGAACTACATGCGAGGGCAATTGAATCATGATTCAATCATAGGCAGTTCAAAACCTCACAAATGTCAAATAGATTGATGGAGGTAACAAGTCGAGTCTCCCATAGATCGATGTCGATCTATGAGTGCCATACGGACACAAGAACAAGTATTGGGTGGATTGACATAAGTGGGGTGGCGACCCGTGATGAAAGAACAATGATCTAATGCGGATGCAACAATTACACTACAATGTAATGGAAATGGATAAATGATACAATGGATATGTACGCGGGCCAAACCAAATCTTGCCTAGGAAGGCATGTACACATACAACCCATGTCTAACGACAGCGGTGCCGCTACCCTCTAGGCTCGGACACAAAAGCTCGACAAGCGTAGCCCGACCACGAAAAATATGGGCACATACCGGACCAAGCTCAACTTGGAAAAGCCATAGATGGAAAGGTGATGCAATGGATGCATGCAATGGAATAGATACAATGGATATGGCAGCGGGCCAAACCAAATCTTGCCTAGGAAGGCATGTACACATACAACCCATGTCTAACACGACAGCGGTGCCGCTACCCTCTAGGCTCGGACACAAAGCTCGACAAGCGTAGCCCGACACGAACAACATGGGCACATACGGACCAAGCTCGACTTGGAAAGGCGCAAGCCATAGATGGAAGGTGATGCAATGGATGCATGCTGACTACAATGCAATGGGTATTCTGAGAAAATGCATGACATATGCACTATACTACAATGATGCATGACATATGCATGTTTTTTTGTTTTTTGTAATGCAATGCATGACATATGCAATATTTACAATGATGCATGACAATGCATGTTGATGCAATGACTATGATTGCGATTTTCCCTATCTTACCAAACGGGCGATACACTAGGTTGGTTCGATTATCGAAATTGGCGTGAACCGCCGCCTCAACCTATGGGGCTACCATCTGATTTCAAGCGGTACATCACAGGTATTTAAACCGGACTTTAGTCTCGGAAATTCGAACCTTTGCGTTCTAGGCATAAGCGTTCGAACTCTAGTTTTCACCGTCGATTGATCTTCTAGGAACTCACGCTTGAGCATAGGCGGTGGCTTTACGAGACCACGAAAGTCGTTCGAACACGACAAAACGAAGGAATTGCACCTTGAGAGGATTTAAGGTCTCCTAGGCAGGGATGCGGCGTATGCATGACAATGCATGTTGTGTTTTTCTTTGAAATCTTGGCAGCAGCGGCTTTGAATGCATGATAATGCAAATGGCGGGTTTAAGGTCTCGCCCGGACCTAGGGGAGCAACCGATGAGGTCGCTAAACAATGCGATGGAATGCATGCCAAATGCAATGAGGTGCACAACACAGCGCTATGGAATGCATGCCAAATGCAATGAGGTGCTCTTGTAATGCAGGAGGTCTTACACCTCCGAGGACTTAAGGTCTCCTAGGCCGTGCGTGTTTAAGGTCTCGCCGGACCAGGGCAAGCTGTTACCACAGTATTCAAGAGCATCACGATGCAAAATGGGGCAATTGAGGCAGCGTGTCTCAAAAGATGGAAAATGGAGTGCAATGAGGTACGTGCCTCAAAGGATGGAAAATGAAATGCAAATGAGGGTCGCTAAGCGGTAGCGACGAAATCGTGCCAAATGCAATGAGGCGACTTAACACAAGAAGGTCTTGCACCTCCAGGATTTAAGGTCTCCTAGGCAGGCGTGTTTAAGGTCTCGCCCGGGACGAAGAACAGCGGTGCATGTATAATGTGACACTGCGTATCACGGGATCACGAAACAATGTGAGTGAAGAAGAAAGCGAAACAAGAGGCGCATACCTCATTGGATGGAAAATGAAGTGCAAAGCGAGGCCTACATGCCTCGAGATGCAATGAAATGCGAAATGGGGCACCGTGCCTCATTTGATGGAAAATGAAGTGCAAAAGCGAGGCGTCGTGCCTCGAGATGCAATGAAATGCGAAATGAGGCACCGTACCTCATTTGATGGAAAATGAAATGCAAAATGAAGCGGTATGACCGCATGCCACATGTCAATGCAAAAGCGGTGCAAGTCGCGAGAGGCGTGCGAGATGGCGCGATACGATCGTGGGACAACATGATGGATGCCGTGACACACACGGGGCAACTTTTGGATCTCCGTAGATGACAAAAGGATACAAAAGGATACAATCTTAAGCGAAATTGAGCACCACGCGTAGTAGAGGCGGTCAGAAGTCAAAAGCGGAGGCGGTTGAGCATCGGGGGCGCATTTTCTCGTATTTTCTTGAGACTTGAAGACCCAAAGTGATCATCTAGCCCAAACAAGGCCCAAGGAACACCAGGTGGGTGGAATATTGCCACCGGTGGCAGCCGGTGATAAAAAACTTCATCGGCACAAAAGGTGCGGCCAAGCACAAAATGTGCCGGCCAAGCAAGATTCTTGTCGAGGCGATTCTGCCATTTCATCTTAGGCTTTATAAAATAGGGCTTGAAGCCTATTTCTTCACTTTTCTTCCTTGAGATCTCTCACTCTCTCTCTCTAGAGTCTCTTTCTCTCCTCCTTTGCTCATTTCTTTGAGTTTTAGCGCCATTTTAAATCGTCGGATTCGCGATCTCCTTAGCGTTTGGACATTTTCAGCGAACAAATCTTTGTTTGGGATTTCCTTTGCTATTTTCACCTTTTAGGGACTCGTTCCTTGGTTTCCTCTATATTTCCGTATATTCCCATCTTGAGCCTTCCGGCCATTTCCGGCCCTCTCGGGGTTGACTTTGCGGTTGACTTTCGCATTCGGCCCGTTTTTCATCTTCGGCTCATTTTCACCACCACTACACATGGCGGACGATGTTCCACATGTCGGGACTCCCGGATCTTGAGATGGATCCGGAATCGAGCTCTGCCCAGCGGCGCCCGCCGATCCGGCGACCTATCGCCCGACTATACCGTGCTACCACCAGCGGACTTCGCCACTTCAGCGGCTTTGAGAGGGCTTTGGACGGAGGTTACATTCTTGTGGCCGGCCTCCCACTTGTCTTTTAGGCGCCTTGAGGTAACACTCTTGTCTTTTATCTTACGCAATGTAGGATTTTACATCAGCGCCATAGCTTGAACCCATTAAGCGCTTGGATTACGATGTCTTTGTCTTGTAGTTGATTGTGAACAACTTCATAGCGACATCTGCTTAGAATGGCGCACATGCACACACCTTTGCACTAGTCTGAATCACCCAAACACACGGCACACATCTGCTGTAAATTCGCCGACACGGTGCTCATTTGAATCTGAAAACTTCGCGCATGCTAGACTTGCACAAAACTACACAAACAGCGAGACATATCACCGCTGTTTTACTTGATCCTCACGAACAGCGACATATCCTGAGACGCAACCTATCCTTTGGTACTGCTGAAACCCGATATCTGCTTGAATCTGAAAAATGTGCACACATGCACTAAGTTCTACAGAGCATCAAAACATCTTGGCGCATCCGTGCTTTGTAGTTCCTTTGTAAGCGCCGGCACCGGTATCTTGTTAAAATCTGAAAATTTGCACTCATGCTATATTCACTCTAAAGTTTTCATGCCTTTAGAAAAAGAATAAATCGGTGTATTCATCATTTAGCCATAGCTGTACTTTTTGAAAGCAGAGTTCCCATACCATCGCGGGTATGGGAATGTAAATCGCTTCAGCGCTTGGTATCTGAGCTTCAGGAGGTTCGCTACATCGTGAGCGAGGGGGCCGGCGTTCTGCGAGGACTTACGGGCTTTACGCTGCGGGCCTCTTCTTGCATACTGGCGAGAGGTGGTGGGACACCTGGATTCGTTTCACTGTCGGCGGCCGGGGACATGGCGATGACCCTTATGACTTCTCGATGCTTGGCCTCGGGGTGGGGGTAATCCGATCCTTTGATCTGAACATGGGCGAGTGGATCGCCGCTCGAGTCTATTTACTCGGCGTGACTCCGCCTCTCGCTTCGCCCGGCTTTGTCGCTTCTCTTGGTTTGAGGCGGTTTAGGGCCAGCATGCCCTTGGTGATCGACTCAGATGACCCGAGGCCGTGGATTGATGCGCCGCGGCTTCGATGTTTACGCTAGGGGCAGCGATCTTCGCCGGCCAAGGCGAACCTGATGCCTCTCTGCCTCCTCGGCCTTTGGTGGATGTCGAGAGACATTTTGCGTTTTGATTGGGGTGGTGCGGCTCGGCCACCCTCTATGGCTATATGAGTTCGGTTTCATGGCGGTGGGCTGTTGCTCGAGACTCTTGGCGGAGCTTAGGAGGTATGTCTCCTTCTCTGCTTTACATTTTGCTGCTCTACATACTTCTGTATTCTACCTGTACTTTGCTACTTGTTGTATCTTGTACACACAGCACACATATACCTCTTTACTTGTTGTACGGTTCACACTATACCCTCTGCTCAATACACACAACACATGGCTCGATATTTACGCTTTGTTCTACATTACGCTTTATCGATGATGCTCGATATCGGTTTTTGTTGTGGGTGTATGCCTACTTTCAGTGGAGCAGTGCGGTGACGGAGACTCCTCTGGTGCGTCCCTTCTCTCGCCGCTTTGATGGGAGGTGCACACGGCGACCGGGACACCTTGGCTTCTTCGGCGTTACTTTGACACCATTACCCTGCGGTATGTTTTACTTGTAGTTCATCAAGTTTCGTTTTTCCTTTGTATATTTGCAATACCAATAGATAACAAAGCGTATTTCGATTTGAGATCACTGGCGACCATGGGCTCCTTTACTGTGATGACGAGGATCGATCGCCGGTCTTAGAGACCTCTCGTTCTGGGATTCTTTTGGAGGCGATGCGCCGGGCTTGGTACTGGGGCGTTTTCTCGCCCGAGACCCTTAGGTTGCAGGCGAGATAGTCGGTTCACCCTCCCGACATATGAGGATCTTGAGAGGTTCACTGTTGACGGATGGTGGACTACACCCTTAGGCGGCGAGCGGTTTGAGGCGAGGCGACTATTACAATCGTCCGGACTTTTATCATCGACCTCTGAGTGGTGGCCCGAGTTGATCGAGAGACTGCGGTGCCCGGCGGCTTCGAGGCGAAGGTGGGGACGAGGCGGGGCCGTCCTGGCGGGCTCGAGCTCGAGTCGGCGGCGAGTGCGAGAGGGGCGAGTGCGGTTGGCTGCTCTGCCTACTATGTTGGCGTCTGAGGCGAGCGGGAGACCTACGGATCCTTTGCTCCTCCTCCATTTGGTCATGAGTTGGTGGCATTCTGACTTGCCTCGGTATGTATCACTTTATTTACGCATCTGGCATTGTTATTTCACTTGATTCATTCGGATATCCTGAGAATCTTGATGTATTTAATACTTTGCGAGACTTCTTAGAGTATACCCGTCGATCTGTGGGTTGAATGCCTCCTGCTTTGGGGATCTTTGCGGCCGGACTCTCGGCGCCTTGACCGCCGGCTTGCGGTATGTTCTATTGACCACGATCTCAAATCATATTACATTTCACACAATCTGCTATCTTGCACAAAATCGGCAATTGCTGCGGCTTTCATACCTGCGTACTCGCCTGCGCATTACTGTCTTGATAAAGCGTCCACGCATTCACACGCTTGTACTCATACTGCTGCATCCCACAGCGATAGACCGCTCACGGTTTTACGATGTGTTTACTCTTTGTACTTCGGCCTCCTTTCGATCCCTCCGGTGGGTGGTATTTGTTATGGGCCTCCCCTTCGACCCGGGATGGCGGGCGTTCCCTAAATGCGAGGAGGGCATTCTCATGCGAGGAGTAGCTCGCGGCTGCGATCCCAGATGATGAGTCAGGAGGAGGCAGAGGAGGTGGGGGCATCGGAGGAGGAGAGGCAGGGGCGGCTTCGGGCTCGAGCTCGAACGAGTGATGCTCGATGATGCTCTGAGCTTACGCCGGGGAAGAAGCGAGCGGATCCCCGGCGAGCCAGCGATGATGATCCTGAGACCTGCTTTGTTTTCTTTTATTTTACGTACCTTTTCCTTTTGTAGATAGAGCACTATGTCTTGCGCATGAGCGAGTTTTACTTTCAAAAGCGTGTCTTTGGAAAAGATTATATATAAACAAACTTTTTGTCTAAAGAGTGTTATATCTGTATGTTTACGTATACTGCACATTTCATACTTTGCATCGCATTGCATCATACCACACCTCAAATGTAAATGGCATTGATATCTTTGTTTAACAAAACAACCAAGCATTTGCCTTTGCGATATGAGGATAACCAATCAACTAGCGAAATAATTCAAATAAGCCACGGCTCAAGCTGAATACCTGACCCATGCTCTGCTGGGGATTAATCTCTTTGAGGATTGATGCGCATTTAGCCCATAATTGATGATTCGGTTCATTCACTTTACAGCAAACTTTTGAACAAGCGACCCTCAATCGGCGAGGCGGATCACGAAGCGATATGGTTGCGGTTGAAACACCTCGGATGTCTCAAATCTTCCCTTTCCTTTTCTTGCCTTGCGGATGTAGAGAATAGCCTGACATCACGAGTACAAACAAGCTGCTTTTTGGAAGAGGATGGGTTTTCAGCAGGGGTATCGAGCCTACCACGGGGCAGCGACGAGGCAGACTCAAGCGAAGAAACAAAAGGCACGCGACCTAGCACAGCGAGACACACTCGGAAAAAGACTCAGCGAACATTGAGGCGATAAGTCAAAAGACACGACACACGGACATGTTTTTTTTTTTTTTTTAATAAAGACCTCGGGTTTGAGGCCAATTCCTCGGGTAGGTTTCCCACCCCTTCGATTTGTGACTCTCACATCACTCGGCCCTCGGGCTCGGTTTTTCTCAAAAACCCTTCTCTCATTTTCTCTCAACTTACTCCTCTCTATTCTTTAATCTCTCATTTTGCATCCCTCCCGGGGTAAATAGCAGATGAATAGGAAATTGCGGCTTCATATCCGCGCCGTTAGCTTCGGCTATTCATACAGCGAATAGAGTGCCTCTCGGGCAATCCGGTTAACGGGGAAGGCAGAGGACTGACTCAATCGTGCCCCTAGTTCGTTATTTTGACCATTTTTTATTTTCTCCTTAAAGCAGTTTTGATCAAAATGAGAGTCGGATTAACACACTTATTCAATTTTGATTTGAAAATCATGCGAATCGGTGTGAGCTTTGAAAATTCTCCTTTTGGGGTCCAAACATGGTCCAATTTTAAAGATGGAAAAGTTTTTGAGAAAATAAGTCAACCTCGTGAAAATTTTTCAAAAACTATTTTTGCAAATAAGCGATGCTCAACAAGCATGAAACTTACCCTCGAGACATGCAACCTCGGATCGGAGGCAATGGAAAATTGCCCCTTGCTTGAAGGGGAATATGTAGCGGAAAGTTGCCCCTAGTTTGAATGGTAACTTAGGGCAACTTTTGGACATGGATGGCAATGGGTGGCAGCGGAAAGTTGCCCTTGTTTGGATGATCGCGGCATCTTGTGCGTCACTCCTTATTGATGACGGCCGGACCCTCGGACGCGAGAAGTCGAAGATGGCTTGAATCAATATATGGACCTGATCACTTGAAAGGTGTTGGCGGTTGGGCTTCAAGAAAATTGATCCGCAATTCGGCCATTGTGGCCAAGGCGCGGATTAGGAGGAGGCAAGTGACCAAAACCATGACATGGACGAGGCGCTATAAGCGTTGAAATTTGGACTTCAGGATGAAGTTGCCTACGTATCCCAAACATGGGAATCAAGCCTTACGTAGTTCCGGTCAAGGTACTCTCGGGTATTTTAACCTTCACTATTTTCAGGCTCTAACTTTTGCCAAGGCGCCTGTTGCAGGTTTTCGACCTTGCGAGCTTCTTTTTCTTTTTCTTTTTCTTTTCAATTCTTCTTTTTTCTTTTGTTTTCTTTTGGGCTCTAACTTTTGCCAAGGCGCCTAATGCGGGTTTTCGACCTTGCGAGCTTCTTTTTCTATATATTTGTATTACCTTTTTCTTTTTTTCTCTTTCTTTTTTTTTCTTTTCTTTCATTCTTTTCTTTGCTCTAACTTTTGCCTGGGTCGCCCTTCCGGGTTTTCGGCCCAGCGAGCCTCTCAAAGGATAAAAATGTAACAAGTCCATGCCAAATGGTTTTGGGGTTTTGAAGCCATCTGTATCCAAGAGAGTGGCTATTGATTTGCAGAAGAACCCATCATGGTCGCTGAATGAACCTTGCTTGGTGGGATCTGATCTCCTTGATCGGCGTTGGTGCCTCTTGTTCGAGGCTACTTGAATTGGGCCACAGGCGTTCGTGACCTTGATCGTTTGAACCGATCCGGGTTTAGCAGATGGCGAATTAGAGGCGGGAGGCGATCACAGGCTTACGATCTCGAGGCGATTCCACAGTCTTCGCATTAATTGTGCAAAATATTTTGTTTTTGAAAGTTTTCAAGAAGCGACAAACCTCTCGCCTGAGAAGATAGTGTGGAACGATCTGGATTGGACGGGATCCTTCTCGGTACTCGCGTGACAAGCATGATTTCATTCATTATGACTTAGCATGCCTCTCTTTCTCTCAAAATGATCAAAGTTTTGCAAAAACCGAAATTCCTTCCTCTTCGTTTTCACCACAGTGTTCAAAAGTTTTTTTTTTAAAAAACTTAAGTCAAAGCAATAATCTTTAGGGCACAAAAGAGCGGTGAATCTTGTTGTCACCCATTCAGTTCTCTAGCACAACTAGCGCAACCACGGTTAATAAACATGGGAACACGGTAGCCACGGTACATTTCATTGATTCCGGATGTAAATTGGCTCCATAGGACCAAAGGAAAGCAAAAGTAATTACAAAACAAAAGCGGTGCTTGAGGCAACAACCCGAAGTCACCTAGCATTCTATCGAGAAGAGGATTGACTCATTACAATTAGAGCAGACCCTTAAGCAAAAGGGCATCTCAAAACAATGAGACAAACTTAACAACAAAAGCAGTGACTCGACACCCAAGTCGGGTTTACAAAACTAGCATCGTGGGTACTCAAAATTGCGTGCCAAACACCACATCAAAAATGTACCAAATGTTGCCCTTGAGCGATTCATCTTCGATCACATACTCGCGGTATCTGTGCCTTGATATCTGTATCCTCGTAGTCCAAGAACTCCGTAGTAATTGACTTGGCGAGGTTGGCGGAAGGATGATCTTATTATCAATCAAGTCTTGTACCTCGTGGCGGGCGAGCGATTATCGATAGCATGGCGGTGTTGATGAATACGCCTGATCTTGAGTGGCATCATGGTCATTGGAAGGGGTTTGAGGAGTGGCCTAGGATCGAGGCGTAAGATGCCCTTCTTGGCCAAAATCAAAAGTGCCTAGACAAAGGCATGTAAAGAGGATGGAAGGCCTGCGCCCTCGGGCGGTGCTTTGAACTGAACACTCTGCTAGATGTCTTGGCGAATGGGTGGCGGTGCGTCTTGACCTTGGGTTTGATTCTTTCGGTGCGAGGATTGGGAATGGGAGAAAATTTGTTTTGGCATGGCGGGGCTGTCGATTCTCTGGTCGTGATGCGCCCTCGGCGGGGTGGGGAAGGCATTCTCTATAGCTTTTGTCATAGCTGCGGATACCTGCTGCTCATTCATTCCCGGCTTTCAAAGCCTCTCGCCTGGCGGTTGTTCAATGGTCGATTATGCGCTTTCATCTTATCTTTTCTTCGGCCTCGGCACGATGAGAGGTTTGGGTTGATCTTGGTACATCCTTTGTTGTGGGTGGAGGTCATCTCGGTGATTGAGCTCGATCACAATCCGCTTTGATGTCGGAGGCTCTGAGGTTGAAATTTTCAACATCTGGTACAGCCGGTGGCGAGGTTGACATTCTATAAGCAAGGTGCGCCATAGACCTTTGGAGATCACCTATCATCCCCATTAACTTTCGAATGTGGTGGGCTCGCGAGCTTTGATAGAAGCTGAGGAGTCGGTGGTTGTGCGGTGGGTGACTTTGGCGGGTGCGACATAATAGCAGACATCACTACGTGGGATGGTTTCACGACTCAACGGCCGTCATGACCACAATCTCTTGAGTTCTGCGTCATGTTGATCTGCCTCGGCAAGGAAGACACTAAGCTGTTACGACTCAACTCTCTGAATTCTGGCGAAGCGGAAAGCAGGCGGTATTTGACCCAGACGGATCAAACAGGTGTGGCGAACAAGCGGTACTATCTGGCGATCCTTTGTTCCCCAGTTCTTGTTCCAAATCTGGCGATTTCCACAGATATAAGCGATTCTCAAAATCGTCTTGATGCCTCGGGCGGATCTGTGAGACTATGGCTGGTATATGCATTCCTGTGAGATATACTCTAAAGCATATAGCAAGTAAATGAGAGCCAATACACCCCTATGTTGGGGTAGGGCTTCTGTCCTATTTTGTCGGGAACTAGGGTTTTACTACGCCTTGGCGGTTTCAAACAACCTAAATCGGGTAAGCAACTTTGTCCTAGTTTGGAATGGTCACTATGGATTCCGACTATGCAACTAGGTCGAATGGTCAAAAGGGTGCCGGTAAAAGCGGGGTTTGTGTTCTATCTTGGCGAGAGCCATAGCCGGTCGACCTTACGGACATGCCTTGACAAGACAAGCCTCCGACAAACGCTCGAGAATAGCGAGATGGCCAACCACGGTGTCTAGGCGCACCAATGCACATGCAATGCAAAAAAACACATAAGTGAAATCAAAGCAGGATATCACGAGTTGAGTCAAGCTCTCTAAACTCCGTGATGCGCGAAGCGTAAGCGCCCGCGAGGCTTCACTCTGATTCGGACTCTTCTTTTTGTTTGTTGCGGTTCTAAATCTGAACCAAAGAGTCCACCTCGGCAAATCGTTTTAAGGAAAAGCAGTTTTGGAAAGTAGTGCCAAACATGGTGCTTTGCGGATTCTGAGTCGCCACCTAAATATTTTTAAAGGGAATTTAGGAAACCGACTCGGTGCCAAAACCACGTGTAAAATCATCACCAAAGTGACTTGGCTCGGGAGCTTAGAGTGCGATCGGGAAGGTCGACTATGAGCACCCCCTTTCGCCGGTCGAAGACCGGCCTCTACTAACCGTGATATCCATTTTTGAAAACTTTATGCGTTCTTATTCGGTTATTAGCCTAAATTACTATGTTATCGCCTGACAAACAAGTATAGACTAGATCGCCTAATTTGGGAACAAACATTGCATATCCGTTTTGTCTCGAAAAGCGTGTTTAGATGTTGCTACTACTTAAGTAGACTAAAATCAGATTTCAATGAGTACTTCCAACAAGCAATCAACCTCCACCCACGGGCATTCATACGGTTTATCATGTAAGCATTTAGCGCATGGTAATCCTCTTGTCATGGCAACACCCACGCATGCGGTATGCTAAAGCATAAAAGCTCACCTAGTACTCGCGCCAAAACAATAAACTAGTTAGCAAAACAATGCATGACCTAGTCCATGTTAAGTGGCTAATGCAACACGAGCATAAATGCAATCTAGAGTAGGCTCGGCTATCCTAAGCATGGTATATGAAATGCTATCACATATGCGTATTCAATTTTGGAATTTGAAAATTGCAATGCGGTTTGTATGATGTCCGAGGCAGGTGCATGTAAACAAATGCATGGATGCGCATGCATTGCATAAGGTATGCTAAAATAAGTATGCCCTAATCTACCATAGCGGGTAAATAAAAGGGAGAAAAGAAATGGGGTTGGAAGACATACACCCACTCACACACACTTATTACAATTTAAGCCCTCACTCGGAGGGACGAATAAATATACAAAACCAAATAAATAATTAACTAATCTAGCTAATTAAATATTACAAATTAACTAAATTAATTAAATAAATTAATAAATCTAATTAAGCATTAAATGCCTCGGGATGAGGCTAATTACGGCAGCACTTGGGACTTCGCTCGGAATCGCCTTTGCGTGCAGGTTGCCTCTGTTCCTCTGCTCTTGACTCAAAAATTCCCAAAACTTGAGTGCCTCCCGAACAACGAGAAGCATCATCGGCTCAGACAGAGGGCCACTTGGTGAGGAGAATTGCCATCGACCTGAATTTCATGCTCGGTGCTCGAGGGCAGCGATGCGACTAAAAGTGCGGTCGGCACAAAGTGTACGCAAAACACGCAACTCACAATGCGAGAGGAACAAAAGGCAAGGCAATGCAATTCAAGGTATATATGCACCAAACACATCCCAAATCGTGCTATGGACTTAAAGGGCATGTGCCTCGATTCAGGAACCTGTCGCGCATTTCCATGCGTGATGGCCCTAAGGACCAAGAATGCAACTTTGATTTCAAATGCATGCAATGCAAACAAAGGTGCCAAACCTCTATCAAACTCACTTCAAGAGGCTTGGCATGCATAATGCCAATGCAACCCTAAGCATGTCATCTAGCATGCAATATGGCAATGCAATGCAAGAATATTGTTGTGTAAACATACAAGCATGCAAAGCAAAGTAGGAATGGACTTACACATGAATTGGACAGCTCTAAAAGGCCCAAGAACAGTGGCCAAGATGCCTAAAGATGGGGTCTAAACACACACGCACACATGCACATATTAAGACACCAACACTTGAGCATAATAAACAACATTCAAGTACACTTGAAATGAGTTAAACATGGACTACTAGCATGCAACAGGCTCTGAAATTCATACAAAACACATGGCCAAAACATGCAACAAAGCAAGCCAAACAAAGCATGCAACTAGCCTATGCTTGAGGCAAGCTCAAGAGAGCATTGAACCACATCTATGCAAAGCAAACAAGGCATGCATTGAACAACCTAAATCAGGTTTCTAGCATGTTAAAACAAGGCCAAATGTCCACTTAGATGGCATCTAAGAAGCTTAAGCATGAAGGCATGCAACAAGACCAAAACATGGAGTACTTAACACACACCTTTAAAAGCATCATAGAGGCATGCAAGGCAATCAATCAAACATGTATGAGGGACTGAAATAGCATGGAAGATGGTCCCAACCATCAAAAACAAAGCTAGAATAGCATACCACATATTCATGCTTTTGAGGCCTACAAGCCAAATACAAAGGGGCTACAAAATACATGCTAAGATTGGCCAAAATAGCTATGGACAGAGCTAAAGCATGACAATATAGACCTACGAGCTTCACAAATGCAAGCCTAAAAGATTCTAGAAATATAGGCTAACAAGCTAGACATGATAAGGCAATATTTAGACATTACAAAGTAACTATGCAAATCATGCAAAGAGCACGAAAACCCACTTGAAAGCATGCTATAATATGACAATATAAGCATGATAAACAACAAAACATGCTCAATACACAACTAAACATGGAGCTCTCTTAAGGAGCCAACCTTGTCCTTTTCAAGGACATCAAGGAGAGGGTGGCCCTCTCCTTCTTGAGACTTCAAGGCATGCTCTTCTGCCTTGAAATCCTCAAGATTTGATTGGTGAAAAAATCTAAGACAAAATCTCGGATCTCTCCAAAATGGTACAAAAGTGCCCTTTTCAAGGCCTAAAAGGTGGTCAAAGTTCCTCAAACCACAAAACACTCTTAATACACAATAAAGAGAGTCAAAAATCAGAACTTTTATGTGCCAAACACTAAGCTCAAAAACTGTTTTAAACTAGATAAAAACAAGTTGCAAAAATGGGGAATAAAGTGTAAGTTTCTTACCCTTGTTGACTACCTTCACAAAGGTTGTTGTGCTTGGTCCTTGAGCTCCAATCAGTCAAGAATCACCAAAACTAACCTTTAGAACCTCTGAACCAAGAGAAAGGTGGGACACTAGGTGCTAGTGTGCAAAAGTAAGGCACAAAACACCTAGTTAAACAAGAGAATGAGAGAGATATAGAAGTTATATCTATTCTAACCCTAAAACGAGCTTGGCTCTCTCTAACAATAGCTAACACTCTGAAATTTTCTAACCTTCAAGCCAAGAGGAGAGCTTCCCTCTTATAGGCCAAAAGCTTACAAGCTTGGCCACTAAGCAAGCCCATCCTCCATACTGCGTGTATGGAGGAAACAAGTTACAAGCATTTGTGAGAAAATATCTCACCAAGCAAGTGCAGTGGTCGGCGGGGCAAAATGGTCATTCGCCCAAAAGCAGTGCGGCCGGCACAAAATAGTGCCGGCCGGCACAATATAGTGCCGGTGACAACTTCTGACCAGTAGGTAGCCTCTAGCCCGGCCGGTGGTGTGTGGGGATGCCTCGAAGGCATTCCACGCCTCAAAGGCAAATCCGCAGTGTTTGGTGCAAAACCAAACACAAGCAGTCGAGTTCGGAGGTCACGAGGCCTGACGCGGGCGAGAACTCAGGAACTCAAGCGAACACACATGGATGATCACCGAGTGTCCAAGCGGTGACATCCAAGTCTTGAGGACGGTCAAAAATGGGGTGTCTACACTCACCCTTTATGGGATATTATTTTCAGGTACAGGTAGCATGCCACCTCCAAGGACATAGCTTGGATGGTTTCGGGAGTTGAAGACTCTTTTTGGTTATGTTGTTTGTAGTACTTGTATATCAAGCCAAGGGCTTCTTTTGTATGGAGTTAGTACTCTTCTTTGTGTAACCAAGTGTTGACTTGGAAAGCTGTAAGCCCGTAGGGCATTTACTTTTGTTGTTAACATGTAATACTGTTGTAAGAACTACTCTAATGAATAGAAATGGTTGATTTCTCTTATATCAATGCATGTCTAAAGTGATGGGTTTTATGTATTATTTTGAGGGCGTTACAGAATAAAAATGGACGTTGCATAAAATTAAAAAAGGAAGTTGAATAAATTCAAGAAACCACTATACCTTAACGATCTATTTGGAAATTAAATAAAAAAGGAAGTTGAATAGAAAAGGAAATTGAATAAAAATAAAAATGGATGTCGCATAAAATTAACAATGGAAGTTGAATAAAAATAAAAATGGAAGTTAATTCAAGAAACCACTATACCTTAACGATCTATTTGCAAATTAAATAAAAAAGGAAGTTCAGAAACCACTATACCTTAACGATCTATTTGGAAAATAAAAGTTCATCAATAAACTAACAATGGAAGTTCATTCAAGAAACTAGTATACCTTAATGATCTATTTGCAAATTAAATAAAAAAAGTTGAATAGAAATGGAAGTTGTAGAAAAGTAAATGGAAGTTGCATAAAATTAAAAATGGAAGTTGCATAAAATTAAAAATGGAAGTTCATTAGAAAGGTTTCTTGAATGAACTTCGATTTTTATTGAACTTCCATTTTAAATATATTCAACTTCCATTTTATTAACTTCCATTGTTATTTTTATGCAACATCCATTTTATTTTTATGCAACTTCCATTTTATGTTTATTTAATTTCGTTTTCTATTCAACTTCCTTTTATTTAATTTCCAAATAAATTATTAAGGTATAGTGGTTATTTAATTTCAAATAGATCTTTAAGATATGGTGCTTTCTTGAATGAACTTCTATTTTATTCAATTTCCTTTTTATTTTATTAAACTTCAATTTCTATTCAATTTCCTTTTCTATTCAACTTCCTTTTTTATTTAATTTTCAAATAGACCGTTAAGGTATAGTGATTTCTTGAATGAACTTCATTTTTATTCAACATCCATTTTATTCAACTTCCATTTTATTTCTATTCAACTTCCATTTTTATTCAAGAAACCATTATTCAATTTCCTTTGTTTTTTAATACCCAAATAGATTGCTAAGATATAGTGGTTTATTGGATGCACTTCAATTTTAATTTTATGCAACTTCCATTTTATTCAATTTCCTTTTCTATTCAACTTCCTTTTTATTTAACTTCCATTGTTATTCAATTTCATGTTCTATTCAACTTCCATTTTATTTTATTTCCATTTCTATTCAGCTTCCTTTTTATTTGTATTCAACTTCCATTTATATTTTTACTCAACTTCCATTTATATTCAATTTGAACTTCCATTTATATTTTTATTCATCTTCGATTTTATGCAATTTCCAATAGATTGTTAAGGTATAGTGGTTTCTTGAATCAAAAAGGAAATTGAATAAAAATGGATGTTGAATAAAATTAACAATGTAAGTTCATTTAAGAAACCATGATACCTTAACGATCTATTTGGAAATTAAATAAAAAAAGTACGTTAAATAGAAAAGGAAATAATTGAAAGTTCATTCAATATCCCACTATACTTTGACAATCTATGTGGAAATTAAATAAAAAAGAGTTCAATAGAAAAGGAAATTAAATAAAAAGAAATTTAATAAAATGGATGTTAAATAACAATAAAAAAGGATGTCGCATAAAATTAAAAATAAACCAGTATAACTTAGCGATCTATTTGGAAAGTAAATAAAAAAATGAAAGTTGAATAAAACAGGAAGTTGAATAAAAATAAAAAAGGAAATTGAATAAAAATAAAAAAAATGGAAGTTGAATAAAAACAAAAATGGAAGTTGAATAAAAATGGAAGTTGCATAAAATTAAAAAAGGAAGTTGAATAGAAAATGGAAGTTGAATAAAAAAGGAAGTTGAGTAAAAATAAAAATGGAAGTTCATTGAAAAAACCTATAGCAATTCCAGTTTTCCCTTTCTGTATTTGTTGTACTCCGGACTTTGGTTCCGTGGAGTTGGTGGTTGTATACCTTGTTATCATCCTTTAATTCCATATGTTTGAGTTTTAGGATGTGTTGGGCGTGTTTCGAACAGGTGGGTTGAGCCTTAGTTCAAATTCTTGTTGCCTTGATTTTTGAGTGGTCCGCTCAGCGGGTCCTTGTCTTCCTTTCGGCGGAGATTCCATACTTCAATATTTACGTGCATCTGCAAAACCTGCAGTGTGTTTTTCACGCTTCAGTGGGTTTCTTTACGCTTCGGCGGAGTGGCGCTCAGCGGGTATGTTGGCGCTCGGCGGGTAGTGCTTTAATCTGTGAAAGTTACGGGAGAAAGATCTATGCTCGGCGAATTTGGTTTCGCGCTCAGCGGATGTACTTTATTCTTGTGTCTTGGCGCTCGAGCAGGCCTTCTTGCGCTCGAGCGGATCCAGTTTTTTGTTCTTGGCGCTTTCGAGCATCTGTTTCTCGCTCGAGCAGGAGTGTAAATATATCGGTTGGCGGTTGGGTATTTTTAAATCACTTTTACATTCACTCTCTCTCTCTTACTTTCTAAAAACACTTTTGAGAGCTTCTCTCTCTAGGATCTCCCTTCCCTCTAGGGTTTGATCTAGTTAGAGTATTCCACTCCCTTGGTGCCTTTGTAAAAAGTGTGTTGATCGTCGAGGACTACGTTGTGATCTGAGAAATTGTTGATTTGGAGCACTTTGAATTTCTTCATCTTCTCCGTTTGAGCTCTAACTTCGAGGTAGGGATATCCTACTCCATCTTATGAGCTTTGTCTTTGGATTTTAATATTTCGATATGTTGGGGGTTGTTGGGTAATTTTGAGAAAGTTTGGGGACTTTGTGTAATTTTCAAAGATGGGTTTTCAAACATATAAACTCTTATGTATATAATACATTGGAAAATGGACTTAGTGTTGGATTGTTGATGAAAAAGGAACCTTAGGGTTGGTATTGTGAATTTGGAAAAAGCCCTAATTGCATGATAAATTAATTGGTGTAATTAATTTTGGGAAATGAGAAATTGAATAGGAAACATTCAAATTGGAATGGTATGAGATTAAGGATGTAGTTAGATTAATTTATCGCTCACCTAGGCAAATGTTGATATTTTATCCATTTGGTACATTTATTTCTGTTTAGAAATAAGCTGCTTTGGGCTATCGGTGGAGGATAGTCTTGATTGTTATAGACAATGCATGATGATTAGGCAAACTAAAACTAATCAATGGAATGTGTCATCGCGTATAGCGGTTGAAAAAATACATTAACTTTATGTATTGCTTGATTATGTATATGATCTGTGTTTATATACATTGTGTTGTGTGGGAGGAGATAGGGATGTACTCCACGGTTTAGGGAGATCTGGGATGGACCTCTAAATCGAAATTTGTGTGACAATGATCTGACACTACAATGTGTATCATGGTGAAATATGGAAGTGTTTGTTTGATTTGATATAGCACTAAAATGTATATCATTAACAATTGTGAAGTATAGAAGTGTTTCTATGTTATATTGATACAGCACCAAAATGTGTATCACTTGTGAAGTGAGGAAGTGGTTTATGTGTTATTGATACAACACCAAAATGTGTATCCGTCATGAATTTCGAAAGTGTTTTAGTAATGAGTTATAATCTCATTAAATTATTTGGCCAGGTTCTGAGCCTTGTTTTCAAATTCAAAGTGAATAAGAAATAGAAAGTGAAATGTAACATGGATATGATTGTCATGAAACGGTAATATGGCATGAGTTGGAATATAAGTATGGACCATCTGTTGAATGTTATTATTTTAGTCATTGCTTATAGTTGGTTTAGCATATTTCTACTGGGCTATGGCTCACCCTATATGGGACATCATTTTCAGGTACAGGTAGCATGCCACCTCCAAGGACGTAGCTTGGGAGGCTTAGTGGCTGGGATTCCTTTTGTTGTTTTGTTGTATTACATGTATATCAAGCCAAGGGCTTTCTTTGTATAGAGTTAGCACTCTCTTTTTGTAACTAAGTGTTGACTTGGAAAGTTGTAAGCCCATAGGGCATTTACTTTTGTTGTCAACATGTAATACATTTTGTAATGATTACTCTGATGGAATATATTTATGCTTCATTCTCTTATGTCTAAGCATGCTATTGTTGGATGATTTATGGGTTTATTTTGAGGGCGTTACAAAACCACTATACCTTAACGATCTTTTTGGAAATTAAATAAAATGGAAATTTGATAAAAAATGGAAGTTGAATAAAAATAGAAAAGGAAATTAAATAAAAAAAGGTAGTTGAATACAAACAAAAATGGAAGTTGAATAAAAATAAAAATGGAAGTTCATTCAAGAAACCATAATACCTTAACGATTGAATAAATATGGAAATTAAATAAAAATGAAAGTTGCATAAAATTAAGGTATAGTGGTTTCTTGAATGAACTGCCATTTTAAATTTTATGAAACATCCATTTTAATTTTATACAACTTCCATTTTTATTCAACTTCCATTTTCATTTTATGCAACTTCCATTTTATTTTTATTCAACTTCCATTTTTAATTTTATACAACTTCCATTTTTAATTGTATTCAACTTCCATTTTAATTTCATAACTTCCATTTTATTTTTATTCAAATTCTATTTTTATTCAATTGTTTTCTATCTATCTTTCTTTTTTATTTAATTTCCAAATAGATCGTTAAGGTATAGTAGTTTCTTAAATGAACTTCTATTTTATTTTTATTCAACTTTCATAGTTATTTTTATACAACTTCAATATATCTACAATGTCCTTTTCTATTCAACTTTCCTTTTTAATTTTTATTCATCTTGCATTGAAACCACTATACCTTATTTTCTCTTTAACTTCCATTTTATTCAATTTACTTTTCTATTCATCTTTCTTTTTTATTTAATTTCCAAATAAATCGTTAAGGTATAGTGGTTTCTTGAATGAACTTCCATTTTATTTTTATTCAACTTCCATTTCTATTCAACTTTCTTTCCTTTCAACTTCCTTTTATATTTAATTTCCAAATAGATCGTTAAAGTATAGTGGTATCTTGAATGAACTTCCATTGTTTAATTTTTGGAAATTTCTTTTTTATTTCTATTCAACTTCCTTTTTTATTTAATCTTCAAGTAGATCGTTCAGGTATAATGGAAGTTGAATAGAAAAGAAAGTTGAATAAAAATGGAAGTTGAATAAAATTAACAATGTAAGTTCATTTAGAATGGAAGTGGAATAAAAAAAAAAATGAAAGTTGTAAGAAAAAAAAAAGGGAATAAAAATGGAAGTTGAATAAAAATAAAAATAAAAGTAGAATAAAATAAAAAATGGAATTTCATACAAAACACCACTATACCTTAACGATCTATTTGAAGATTAAATAAAAAGGAAGTTGAATAGAAATAAAAATGAAAGTTGCATAAAAATAAAAATGGAAGTTGCCTAAAATTAAAAATTGAAGTTCATTCAAGAAACCACTATACCCTAAAGATCTATTTGGAAATTAAATAACAAAAGAAGTTGAATAGAAATAAAAATGGAAGTTCAATCAAGAAACCACTATACCTTAACAAAAGGAAATTGAATAAAAATAGAAGTTGCATAAAATTAAAAATGGAAGTTGAATAAAAATGGAAGTTGAATAAAAAATGGAAGTTCATTGAAGAAACTACTATACCTTAACGATCTATGTGGAAATTAGATAGAAAATGAAATTGAATAGAAAAGGAAATTAAATAAAAATGGAAATTAAAATTATAAATGGAAGTTCATTCAATAGACTACTATACCTAACGATCTATTTGGAAATTAAATAAAAAATGAAGTTGAATAGAAAATGTAATTTTCAAATAGATGCGTTAAGGCATAGTGGTATGCAACTTCCATTTTATTGTATTCAACCGATTTTTTTTCTATTCAACTTCCTTTTCTATTCAACTTCCATTTTTATTCAATTTCCTTTTCTATTCAATTTTGATTTTTATTTAATTTCCAAATAGATCGTTAACGTATAGTGGTTTCTTGAATTAACTTCCATTTATATTTTTATGAACTTCCATTTTAATTTTATTGAATTTCCTTTTCAATTCAACTTCATTTTTATTCAACTTCAAGTTACTTTTCTATTCAACATCCTTTTTTATTTAATTGCCAAATAGATTATTAGGTATAGTAGTTTCTTGAATGAACTTCCATTTTTAGTTTATACAACTTCGCATTTTTATTCAATTTTGTTTTCTACTCAACTTCTTTTTATTTAATTTCCAAATAGATCGTTAAGGTATAATGGTTTCTTAAATGATCTATTGAAATTAAATAAAAAAGTTGAATAAAAAAAAATTAAAAAGGAAGTTGAATAAAAATTGAAGTTCATCTAATAAACTACTATACCCATAAATTATTTGCAAATTAAATAAAAAAGGATGGTTAAGGTATAATGGTTTCTTGAATGAACTTTAATTTTGATTTTATGCAACTTTCTTTTTATTTAATTTCAAATAGATCGTTAAGGTATAGTGGTTTCCTGAATGAACTTCCATTTTTTATTTTATGCAACTTCTATTTTTATTTTTATTCAACTTCCTTTTTTATTTAATTTCCAAATAGTTCGTTAAGGTATAGTGGTTTCCTTAGCGATCTGTTTGAAATTAAATATAAAAAAATTGAATAAAAATGGAAGATGAATAGAATTAACAATGGATTCAATTTTCTATTCAACTTCATTTTTTTATTTAATTTCCAAATACATCGTTAATTCATAGTGGTTTATTGAATAAACCACCATACCCAAATAGATCGTTGAAGTTCATCCAATAAACTACTATACCTAACGATCTATTTGGAAATTAAATAAAAAATGAAGTTGAATAAAAAATTGAATCATTATTAATTCTATTCATCTTCCATTTTATTCAATTTCTATTCATTTCAACTTCAATTTTTATTCAACTTCAATTTTTATTCAATATTCTTTTATTCAACTTCCATTTTTATGCAATTTCAATTTTAATTTTATACAACTTCCATTTTATTCAATTCTATTTTTTATTCAACTTCTATTTTTATTTAATTTCCAAATAAATCATTAAGGTATAGTGGTTTCTTGAATGAATTTCCATTTTTAATTTTATTCAACTTCCATTTTAGTTTTTGTTCAACTTCATTTTTTCTTCAATATCTTTTTACATTCAACTTTCTTCTTTTTTTTTTAATTTCCAAATAATTCGTTAAGGTATAGTGGTTTCTTGAATCAACTTCAATGGTTAATTTTATGTAAATTCTATTTTTAATTTTATGCAACTTCCATTTTTAATTTTATGCAACTTCCATTTTTATTTTTATTCAACTTCCATTTTACCCAACTTCCATTTTAAACTTCCAAATAGATCGTTAAGGTATAGTGGTTTCTTGAATGAACTTCCATTTTAATTTTATTCAACTTCTATATTTTTTATTCAATTTCCTTTTCTATACAACTTCAATTTTATTTTATTCAACTTTCATTTTTATTCAATTTACTTTTCTATTCAACTTCCATTTTATTTTATTCAACTTCTCTTTTATTCAATTTGGAAATAGATCGTTAATGTATAGTTGTTTCTTGAATGAAGCTGGCATGCGGAAAGAAATACACCTTCTCGTATAATCTGTTGATCAAGTCTTACGTTCCTTCGTGCGATGTCGTTCCTACTGAAAATACCGGCGTGAGCTAATGGCCGTGGTGTGTCTTGAAACCTCTCCAGATGCCTAAGTCAGTCGACAAGTCCAAGAAGGCAAAAAGCTCGTGTATTAGGAAGCAAGAGTTGCATTACCTTTGCAAGGTGATATTGGTGAGCTTTATAGGTTTCGCATGGCACAATCCTAGTAGGACTCCTAATTTCTCCATGCGTAGAGTCCTTCTAGGATTACTCCTCCTTCTTGAGAGTCCTCCTAGGATTCATACTCGTGGAAGATAATGCTTATTCTCCAACACCCTCCTCCTTTGCATAAGCCAAGTGAGATGGCTTTAATATGGCGAGCTCCTTTGCAGCCAAAGTAACCCATAGTGGGACTTTACCTTCACTTTTCTTACCTCGGTCTTCCCATGCCATGGCCGAGCTAAACATAAGAAAAGCCAACGAAATAGAGGCGTGACCAGGCTAAACATAAGAAAGGCCAGCGAAATAGGTAGCGACCAAGCGGGACTAACGAGTCGAGCAGGTGTCAATATCTGACCGACTTAGCATACAAGAACCGGTATGACTCTCGTCCGACCTACTATCTGGACGAACTATCTTGATACTTGCCTGTAGAGATCTGGATGCCCATTCGACGAACTACCCATACTTCTCCTTTCCTCTGGGTATCATTCTTGAGCTTACCTCGGCCCAACCTTAGCCGGCCCAATTTAAGAATATAAATTACCCTCTCAATTGCCCTTAATTCCATCGGTGACTTGATAGGGATTACTAATTTAACAACCGAGCTAGAGTTCTAGCCTCTCGGTAGAACTAATAAACCCGTCGACCATTCCCGAGCTAACAACTTTCAAGCCTTTCCAAGACTAAAAGCGTAGCCTATCCGACGAGCTAAACTTAAGCGAGCTAAACGTCCGATCAACGTCTCTTCAATTCTGACATTTGAATCGATTGTCCTTCCCTAACCGTGGCGACCTCCGTGGCTCCACAAATGTCGCCTTAATCCTCGTGTTTAAGTAATGTTTGAATAGTTCCTCAAGCCTTTACACAAAACCACCCTTCATTTGAATCAACATCTCACACTATTCATCTTCTCTTTCCGTGCTTTTTACTCTCTGTGTGCTTCTTGTTCCTTTGTGCTTGTGTTCTTCTTGCCTCCACTTTCCTCTCCTCTTCTTCCTCTTTTACCAAGTAAATCTTGTGCATTCCTTCTTTGTTTCCTCATTTTTTTACGTATTTAACTTCATGTGTTGTTGCAAAACACTTTTATACTCAAGCGTGTTTCTTAGGAAGAACCATAAAACACTTTGAATACGAGAAAAATACTTGATGAGAACACTCATTTGATCCAAAAATGCACCTAACGAACTAAGGCTGTTTTTTGCTATATAAGCAAATTGGAACGAACCAAGCACTTGTACATTTTCATAGTAGTTTCAAATAAGAAAGTATCTGATTCACCCTAGCGAAGCGAAAACATACTTGAAACAGTACTTTAGTTCTGGGCCGAGGCTAAGCCTTGGGGGCCAAGCCCTATACGAGTTCCAAAACCGAACTCGAAAATACCCTGGCCTAACGAAGTAAAGAAAAACCAAAAGTGCAAGAGATAACAAAAACATTGAAGCCGAGATAGCGAGCACCTTTCATAGGCCGATGTAGATAACATAGCACCTGCGAGCGAAATAGGACTTCGTCTTTTCGCGTTTGTTTTTTGTACGCGATTAGATGGATGCATGCACTCTTGACACCTTGTTTTTCAACTGCGAGACTTAGGTTGCCGGGCACTCCCTACGTGCGTCAACCCGAACTCTCGAGCACGCTCTTCCAGAGATAAATTATTTCATAATTTATAAAATAAATAGAGGGAAATCTGATTTTGGTGGAAACCCCTGGAGTCTAGCGGATTTAGGAAAGACTATTACATCCCAAGATGTAAACCTCACTCTGGTAGAACAAGGTGTAGACCCTTGGGACCGAGAAGGCGTCCTTTCACTCTCGATCAATAATCGAGGCGGACTCAGATTCCCGTACAACCCCTTATATGCAAATTCCTTGGCAGACGGTGTGCCCAACTCAGCGTCCTGCAACACATACCGCATAATAATGGGCATAGAAGCCTGAACCATCAAAGGTCTAAACCTAGGTTTGGCGGGTACTACACCAATATTCCATAGGATCTAAAATGAAGAAATTTGGTGCTACTATCGAAAATGCGCCGTGGTAGAAAAAATCATCAAACACACCGGACAAAGGCGTCAACGATGACGATTTCTTTTTGGGTATCTGGAATTTCGAGGACTTCAAGCCAATTCGAGCGAAGAATAAGCGGGAGAAAGGGGAGCCAGTATTAATACTTAGGTTTCCATTCGCTCTACCCTTGAATTTTACTTTCTTTATAAGCGGACTAACACTTGTCTTCTTTCTCCTTGCGAGATAAGCTCATCTCATCTCCAACTACAATTATCCCAACCTTCTTGTACTCGCGCCACTCGGGTGAAAAGAAAGAAAGAAAATTTGGGCAAAACTTGGACTTTGAGCCGACTCTGATATGTCATTTTCTCCTTGAGGACCCACGAGCCGGGACCCAACCTTGCCCGAAATCACCCTTGTGAGACTAGCTGTTGAACAAGAGATGGCGAAGAAAAAGCCCCGAGGCCATGCTCAGAAACAAGTCCAGAGGTACCTGGCAAACCAAATCAGCAAGAGGCCGTGGTGGCTCTTCCATCAGCGACCTTCGCCTTGCTCCCGCCAACTGCGGGCCCAGGCTGAACAAACCCGGGCCTGGCGATGAGGATGAGAACCTGCCACCAAACCCACCGATCCTGCTTGAACCCCCGTAGGAGTCATCAAACGGTGAAACCCCAATGGGCTGTGGCGACCGGAATTATTCCCTCGCTCGGTGGAAGAGTTGGCCTTTCGGCGGACTTTTGGCGTTCGGCAATTGTGCGAGCGGCACGAGATTAGGAGTTGTGATTCTCACTTTCGGCGGGGAGTTTATCTTTCAGCGGATAGCTTTGTTGGTCTGCGCTCGGCGGAAGAGTTGGCCTTCGGCGGGCCTCGAGTTGAGTTATACTTATGAGGCGCGTGGGCTCGTTTTGATCCTTTATTAATGTATTTGGAATGTTCTTATCTTATTTTGGAGTATTGGTTGAGGTGGTAGTATGATGGTAAAGTAAGATTGGATCAAAGAATTTAATTTGGATAGTTATTTTCGAACAGCTGCCACTCTTTTGCCCTTTTCTTTTCCACACTTTGAATTTGGATGTGAGGTTTGAACCATTGGAAAGCTTATTTCAGGGGCTTCAATTTGGACACAAGAACGACCTAAAGCGGAGTTCGGATGGGAGAGTTATACATGTTCAAAGTTTTGAAATCTGTCTTTGAGGCGAGTCCGCTCGAGCGGAAATCAGTCCTTTCGAGCAGGAATTCAGGACAACAGCGTTAAAAACTGGTTTTTGGGATCTTTTCCATGTTTTCTTCAATCCTCTTCTTTCCTCTTTGCCTTAGTCCGAAACCCTAACTCTCAAACCTTTGATTTCACCCATTTCTATCAACAATCCACCATGGTTTTGGCATGTGGGATGGAGAACTAAGGAGGATCAATGTTTTTACCCGATTAAAATTTGGATTGGTGAAAGTTTCTTCTCAAGCTCACCCTTTTGCTTGATTGTTGAGGTGAGGGTTGAAGACTCTTTAATATTTACATCCATAGATAGATTGGAGATGTCTTCATGGTATAATGGTGCAAGATTTTCATTTATGTTATGTATATGGAAGAAATTATGAGATTTTGGGAATTTTGGGGTTTGAACATTGGGGTTTTATGGTTTGAAGATATTGGGAGTTAATTGATGGGTTTAAATAATGGTTTATGAGTCCTAGATGTGTAATTGATGGAAAAATAGTGTTGGGTTAATAAGTTTGATTATTCTTGAAATCTCATTATTTTCTTGAAACCCTAAGTTTCTTAAGGATGATAACCAAATATTTAACCCAAATTGAATGTAGAATAATGAAATTGGCGTATTGGATTATGTATATACAAGTTTAATTGGAATTTGGTGATACTTGGAAATTATGTTTAAATTTGCGAATGAACTTGTTAGAAGCTTTGTGAATCATGTCTTAGTGAGGAAGGAGATTGGGGGGAAGGGTTTATTGATGATGTAGATGATGTAAATTGAGCCTTAGCAATTTAATTTGAATTATGTGGGATTCGTTGGTTATGTTAAGATTCGTTAATAATCTTTGAATTGAATTGTGAGGATCATAATAAGTTGTGTTTGAATTATGTTGGAATTCATGTAATAATGTAAAGGAAAAATTAGGGAATTGATTTAGTAAGAATCGGATGACATGAACTCAATTGTGGAGTGTTGAAATGAGATGTAATTTGGATAAAGAAATTAATTAGAGCGAAATAAGTTTTGTGATCCGATTTCTTTATGTATTACAATTGTATAGGGACAACGAGAGCGGACCAAATGACCAAACAACATGTGAGTAATAGTACCTCAACCATATGTTATTTACCGTTAGTCGTTATTGTTATTGACATTCTATCCTCCGTGAGTTAATGTGTTAACATGTGTCGTTGGTTGAGAATTGATGGGAGCGTTAAAAGAGTGATCACACACGGTATGATCTGAACTTAATCTGTATTTTGAGTTATGACTAATGACTATTGTCAATGTACCATCCTAAAATTACCTATACTACGCATAAAATTGCATACAACTATTAACACTATGAAGTTGATTTGTGAATTGGTACGATTTACCTACGGATTATGGGTAATGTTAAGATTACGCTAATTCTGAAACAAGTATATCGTGTACAAGAACCACGAAACATTGTATCATATGTTTTGTTTGCTATTGATAATTAATGTTACCATTAGGTTATCGACAGCGTTACGTAAACTTAAGTTATATGTTTTGTTATACCATGAAAGCGAAATGATTGATTCTTGAAAGGTTATGATATGTTGAAAATGAGCGAGCGAATATCCGGTTTCTAAAAAGTATTTGTGGCACCCTTAGTCAGGATGGCCCTGCCGGTAACAATCTAGTGGCCTATGGCCTCTTGGAATTAACAATCCGTGGTACATTGGTATCAACTTTGTGGTCTTTGGACCTACATTTGTGGTCTTGGACCTACATTTGTGGTCTTGGACCTACATTTGTGGTCTTCGGACCTACATTACGATGGCTAATGGGTGTACCACATATAATCTTATGCAAAATCTGAATATGGAAATGATTATGAAAATGATTACGAAAATGGTTTGAAATTTGGAAATGCATAAGACTACATTTACGATAAGACTATGTTTGAGATATGAATATTTACGGTATGGAACAAAGTCTTGTGAACGAAGTGCTACACTTTGGTGGGAGCCACCTCTGGAATCGTCTGAGCCACCTCTTGAATCCATACATCTGTTATTCTGTTAGCATGCTTATGCGTTACGTCATTCCAAGTGATTTACATTATTTACGCTATTTAGTTGTTTACATTATTCTTTGTTATTACGGACCCATGGTGGATTCTGCATCTGTAGGCCTATGGTACATTACGTATAAAGCGGGCTTAAAGCCATTACTGTTAAGAAATTGGACTATGGCTATTTTGGAAATAATCACGACATGTAGTTAATCATATGTACCTCTGATTACCGTTTGGTTATTAGGGTTAAATATCACATTATTTATGTACTATTATTCCTTGAGTTCGCTCATTACGTATTTTATGCATGCATTTTACGTAGGTATGTCGGGAGTTCGGTCCCAACCTTTAAAGCTTGTATTCTTCTTGTCAACCTTGGCGTCCGGGCACCACGAAGTCGTTCGTTTATAAAGTTTTGCGAGTTTCAATTTATACATTAGATGTCTATTTTGGGTTGATTGTAAATAATTCCTTCTTCATTATTATTTTTGTTATGTGCCTATTTGTGGGGTTGAGTCGAGGCATATGGATGTAAAATATACGTATAATATTTACTTAGTGTGATGTTGAGATCTGGCATGTTAGAAATAGCTCAATGGATGTTCTTCTATGTATTTTATATTATTGAATGCTTAGTCCGGGCCTAGTATGATATGTATATGAGTTTAGTGTCGATTTGAATGGGTCATGCCCAAACTTTTAGGGGCGGGTTTGGGGTGTGACAGGTGGTATCAGAGCACGAGTTGCCATCTCACACACGAATCCATTGAGCTTTAGGATGTCTAGAAAGATTTAGGCATCATGCATGATATGTTATCAGTACATGAAAAGACAAACGATGTAGCGTTAGCGCATTATTAACTCGATGGCTACAATTTATATCTGTTGTATGTCCTTTTCTTGCCTTTGTTTATTTTGTATGAAATTTGGTGAAGAGTGCAAGACATGCAGCGTGAATATTATCTTCTTGAGGCGTGGTAAGAATTTGAGCCCAGGTAAGTCGACTTATATATAAATGGTTAGATACAATGTGTGTTATCTATTGATCATTATCGTGGGAAATGATGGTAATATAATTGTCTTTGTTTACATTGCTTACATTTAAGTATTGGATATAGCTAAGATTAAAGGAATGTTATATGTCTGTTACCTTATGGCTGTTATGACTCCTTCTTTGTAACAAGGATTAGATCGATAATCGGAGAAGACTCTTGTATTGGAATATTTTGATAAGATGTGCTTTATGTAATAATTGAAGTTGTGTTAAGTATGGTAGCCATAGAAGAATGCATATAATGATTCTTTTAAAATTGTGAATTTGTTTTGGTTGGCGATTTCAAGAGGCGAAAGGCTATTACAATTGTAAGGCATTACGGACGAAAGGTGGATTACGATTATTCTGGGCCAATAGGCCATTACGAAAATAAACTAATACCAAACTCACTATTGGATCTCATGTTTACGTGAATACCTTTGTTGTGCATTGTGAGCTATGTTTGGGAAATTGATTAGTGACCTTGAGGCGGTATGTAAGTAATATAATTTTGTGAACTAAGGAATTACCAGCGACCTCGATAGGGAATCGTACTTTGTACTCTGTATTACGACCTCATGTCTGTGATTGAAATCTGAAATCCGTGTCATGTCTACATTACGTATATGGATGTCTGCAACTTGTACTTGGGACTTTTTCTAAATAATAGTCGAATGACATGAAGAGTCCGCCTATAATATGTGTTTATCTATATGACACTTGTAAAACAATAAATGATTACTGCCTCTGCGTATTAAGAATTTGAATCTTACCTCTGTGTATTAAGAATTTGAGATTGAGAAATCTTTTCCGTAATATAAGTCTATGTGCATCTAGTGACTTATTTTGTAACATTACGGCGCGGGCCATTCGGTATTCAAGACTAAGGCCGTTCTGGCTCTAATAGTATTGGAATAACTTTTGAGTTCTGGATTACATGTGTATTTATATTTACGGGCCTATGGTAGTTTATATCTGTGGAGTTATGGTACTCTATACATGTTGGGTTTAAAGTCATTACGCTAAAGAAGCGAATTCATAGTGTAATGGACATAATTACGAATGAAATCAATCATATGCTTTATAGTATTGTGCCTTGTGCTTCAATCAAAGTATATAACTATGCTATTCAATGTTTAAGGAAATTCATAGTTAGAGTTACGAAATGTTCGATATGATAAGTGTTTTGAAGTGACAAAAATGTTGCAATTTACGACAAGTTTATGATATGATAAGTTTTGGATAATTTTCCCAAGATGGCAAGTTTTACGAAGAAATATTTTGCTATGTGCGAATAAGTCCTTCAATTGCTAATTGATGAAAATTCTATGTTGAGCTTCAAACTATTACATCTTATCTGTTTTGGAAAACTAGTATGAAATGAGTATTACTTTCTTGTAATTTGGAAAGCATGATCATTAAGGTTTGATCTGTGTTTGATTTTATTAATACTTTACTCTGAACATGTAATTCCTTGATATGGATTTGAGTGGTTATTTGGAGTTTGTTAAATCGATTTGGCTTAATAAGTCTAATTCTAATAGGAGCAAAGAGCCCCAAAGTCATCGGGTTAGAATTTGTTTGTGAACCTAAAGAGATTGACGACTTATGAGTCACATGTGATCGAATATTTGAGTAAACCCATATGCGAATGTCTTTAAGTTGTTATAGCATTTGGAAGGTATCAAATATATGAGGATTGTGAATAATGAGATGAAGCTTTGGAGTTATTGGGAATGTTAGCGGAAATTTTAGAACTATTGGAAGTAATTGGAATTAAAGTTGAGCATTAGGGACTTGGGATTACAAATGGTTCCTTCTGGTTGAAATTCGATATATGTATATTGATCGAAGTATTTGTGATTCCTCTCTATATCAAGTGGGGATTTTCGGTTATGTTTGAATTGTCTTACATTTGGTTTTCTTCAATTTGAGGGCGAAATTCTTTTTAAGGAGGAAGGGTGTGGCGACCGAAATTCTTCCCTCGCTCGGCGGAAAAGTTGGCCTTTCGGCGGACTTTGGCGTTCGGCAATTGTGCGACGGCACGAGATTAGGAGTTGTGATTCTCGCTTCGGCGGGGAGTTCGCTTCGGCGGATGGCTTTGTTAATCTTGCGCTCGGCGGAAGAGTTGGCCTTCGGCGGGCCTCCAGGTTGAGTTGTACTTATGAGGCACGTGGGCTCGTTTTTGATCCTTTATTAATGTATTTGGAATGTTCTTATCTTATTTTGGAGTATTGGTTGAGGTGGTAGTATGATGGTAAGTAAGATTGGATCAAAAGAATTTAATTTGGATAGTTATTTTTCGAACAGCTGCCACTCTTTTGACCTTTTCTTTTCCACACTTTGAATTTGGATGTGAGGTTTGAACCATTGGAAAGCTTATTTCCGGGGCTTCAATTTGGACACAAGAACGACCTAAAGCGGAGTTCGGATGGGAGAGTTATACATGTTCAAAGTTTTGAAATCTGTCTTTGAGGCGAGTCCGCTCGAGCGGAAATCAGTCCGCTCGAGCAGGAATTACAGGACAACAGCGTTAAAAACTGGTTTTGGGATCTTTTTCCATGTTTTCTTCAATCCTCTTCTTTCCTCTTTGCCTTAGTCGAAACCTAACTCTCAAACCTTTGATTTCACCCATTTCTATCAACAATCCACCATGGTTTTGGCATGTAGGATGGAGAACTAAGGAGGATCAATGTTTTTACGATTAAAATTTGGATTGGTGAAAGTTTCTTCTCAAGCTCACCCCTTTTGCTTGATTGTTGAGGTAAGGGTTGAAGACTCTTTAATATTTACATCCATAGATAGATTGGAGATGTCTTCATGGTATAATGGTGCAAGTTTTCATTTATGTTATGTATATGGAAGAAATTATGAGATTTTAGGAATTTTGGGGTTTGAACATTGGGGGTTTTATGGTTTGAAGATATTGGGAGTTAATTGATGGGTTTAAATAATGGTTTATGAGTCCTAGATGTGTAATTGATGGAAAAATAGTGTTGGGTTAATAAGTTTGATTATTCTTGAAATCTCATTATTTTCTTGAAACCCTAAGTTTCTTAAGGATGATAACCAAATATTTAACAAATTGAATGTAGAATAATGAAATTGGCGTATTGAATTATGTATATACAAGTTTAATTGGAATTTGGTGATACTTGGAAATTATGTTTAAATTTCGAATGAACTTGTTAGAAGCTTTGTGAATCATGTCTTAGTGAGGAAGGAGATTGGGGAAGGGTTTATTGATGATGTAGATGATGTAAATTGAGCCTTAGCAATTTAATTTGAATTATGTGGGATGCGTTGGTTATGTTAAGTTCACGTTAATAATCTTTGAATTGAATTGTGAGGATCATAATAAGTTGTGTTTGAATTATGTTGGAATTCATGTAATAATGTAAAGGAAAAATTAGGGAATTGATTTAGTAAGAATCTGGATGACATGAACTCAATTGTGGAGTGTTGAAATGAGATGGAATTTGGATAAAGGGAATTAATTAAGAGCGAAATAAGTTTTGTGATCCGATTTCTTTGTGTATTACAATTGTATAGGGACAACGACGAGCGGACCAAACAGCCAAACCTGTGAGTAATAGTACCTCAACCATATGTTATTTACCGTTAGTCGTTATTGTTATTGACATTCTATCCTCCGTGAGTTAATGTGTTAACATGTGTGCGTTGGTTGAAATTGATGGGAGCGTTAAAGAGTGATCACACACGGTATGATCTGAACTTAATCTGTATTTTGAGTTATGACTAATGACTATTGTCAATGTACCATCTAAATTACCTATATACGCATAAGAATTGCATACAACTATTAACACTATGAAGTTGATTTGTGAATTAGTGCGATTTACCTCACAGTTATGGGTAATGTTAAGATTACGCTAATTCTGAAACAAGTATATACGTGTACAAGAACCACAAGAAACATTGTATCATATGTTTTGTTTGCTATTGATAATTAATGTTACCATTGAGTTATAAACAGCGTTACGTAAACTTAAGTTATATGTTTTGGTATACCATGAAGCGAAATGATTGATTCTTGAAAGGTTATGATATGTTGAAAATGAGCGAGCGAATATCCGGTTTCTAAAAAGTATTTGTGGCACCCTTAGTCAGGATGGCCCTCGCGTGTAACAATCTAGTGGCCTATAGCCCTCGCCGAAGTAACAATCTGGTAATTTGTTGGTATCAACTTTGTGGTCTTTGGACCTACATTGTGGTCTTCGGACCTACATTTGTGGTCTTCGGACCTACATTACGATGGCTAATGGGTGTACCACATATAATCTTATGCAAAATCTGAATATGGAAATGATTATGAAAATGATTACGAAAATGGTTTGAAATGCGGAAATGCATAAGACTACATTTACGATAAGACTATGTTTGAGATATGAATATTTACGGTATGGAACAAAGTCTTTGTGCGGACGAAGTGCTACACTTTGGTGGGAGCCACCTCTGGAATCGTCTGAGCCACCTCTTGAATCCATACATCTGTTATTCTGTTAGCATGCTTATGCGTTACGTCATTTCGTGATTTACATTATTTACGCTATTTAGTTGTTTACATTATTCTTGTTATTACGGACCCATGGTAGATTACGCATCTGTAGGCCTATGGGCATTACGTATAAAGCGGGCTTAAAAGCCATTACATTAAGAAATTGGACTATGGCTATTTTGGAAATAATCACGACATGTAGTTAATCATATGTACCTCTGATTACCGTTTGGTTATTAGGGTTAAATATCACATTATTTATGTACTATTATTCATGAGTTCGCTCATTACGTATTTTATGCATACATTTTACGTAGGTAGCCAATCGGAGTTCGGTCCCAACCTTTAAAAGCTTGTATTCTTCTTGTCAACCTTGGCGTCCGAGGCACCACGAAGTCGTTCGTTTATAAAGTTTTGCGAGTTTCAATTTATACATTAGATGTCTATTTTTGGGTTGATTGTAAATAATTCCTTCTTCATTATTATTTTTGTTATGTGCCTATTTGTGGGGTTGAGTCGAGGCATATGGATGTAAAATATGCGTATAATATTTACTTAGTGTGATGTTGAGATCTGGCATGTTAGAAATAGCTCAATGGATGTTCTTCTATGTATTTTATATTATTGAATGCTTAGTCGGGCCCGTATGATATGTATACTTGAGTTTAATGTGCGATTTGAATGGGTCATGCCCAAACTTTTGAGGCGGGTTTGGGGTGTGTGAGGCTCCCCTAGTCTTCAACAACCGAGCTATCAGAAGGTGACTCAGGTTGTCGCGAGAAGGATCACCGGCCCTCAACGGCGAGAGGTGTCGCCTTCAAGGCATGGAGCACCATCATAAGTGACTCAACACCGAGGTGAAGTCACTTGATCGGCTTGAAGCAAAATCCATGATCATAGTAAGGAGTACTATCCTCTATTGTTTTAGGAATTTGTCAACTTCATTTCGGTTAACATAAAACTCATCATATTTTTGCAGGCTCTTGAAAACCACGATTGCACCGACAGTGATGGAACT